>CM046443.1:101520100-102105100 GCA_025506515.1 Flaveria trinervia | reverse complement strand
TCCAATTTTGTATGCGTAATAACTTGAATCAAACATTTATATATGCTACTATCAAACTTCTACTAATTGCTCTAGTTTTGATCTTTATTCAACTTCACAATTTCGGAGGACGAGAGACATTATTATCAGCCTTCATCAAACTAAAATACACATGAAAAGAGAAATTCAACAAAAAAAACTATGGTTAAACTCCAATACGTACATTCAAGTAAAATAAGCACAAGAGAAATAAAATAGAAAATAAAAAGATAAAACTTGTGCCAGTTTAGTGCGAGAGAAGTTCTTTAATTTTGCTAATGTTGGAAAATCGTTTCATAAGGGTTAATTTATGTAATTGATTCATTCAAAAGCTATTTGTGTGATTTATGATGTATTAATGATTTAAGAATATGATTTAAATTTAATAATTCGTGATTCATATAGTCTTTTTCTTTTGTCAAATACGGCTTATTTCCGCGATTATAACTCTTCGAAAATAGTTAATTGTCACAAAACACATGTGTTAAATATCATTTTTGTTGTTGTTGTGACTTCTATTGGCTTGTCTGAAAAATAAATTGTGATACATTGTTGGGTTGTCTTTTAAATGAAAAATCTATGAAAGACATTCAAATCCACTCTATCATGTTTTAATTAATTATCAGGTTTGAAGGGGTAACACCCCATAAACAAATTAATACAACATAATAACATATCACACTAGGATATTACACCAATTTGACCCGATAGGAGTATTATATATATCACCAAGGGATTAGGGTTATAAACATCCCTTCGATCATAAAAAGGTTCAATTAACCCTTTTAGCAACGACAAGTGTAACAATCTCTTGTAATGTTACATAACAATAGAAGTAGCGAACCGACAATATACTTGTTGTGGCTAAAAAGAACACGATACATGTGGCACATGGTCTTAAATGACAAACAATATAGATAGAAGGATAACCATTTACAAATGGTATCAATATCATACTCTACAATTCTCTCATAAGTGACGTAATCAGACTGTTTTCCTAGGGGTTATTATTTTTCGGTGATTTGATTTGTAATGGAACCACATAAAATATACGATTAGATCGGGTTAGGTTGGGTTGAAACATAATTAAATTGTGTTGATAATGTTAACGAAACAACATAAATTTTTTTGCTTTCATTATGAAAATCATGGACGATAATCTAAATAAATTCTTGACCGATAACTATTACTAGATGAAGAATGAACGTTCCATGAAATATTTTTTTTCACAACAAAACAATCCATGTTCTTTAAATGTGTCATTTACATATTATGATTTATGATGAACTAAATAACTAATAAATGCAAAATTAGGGGTCGAACCACAATCTAGATTTTAGATTTCTAAATACAAATATCATCAAACAAATTAACTAACAAGTAATTGAAATAATAATGAATCTTCATTTATCAAACAAACACAATCTAGATTTTTAAAACACCAAAATCACTAAAATAAAATTTAGAGGTTGAATCTTTATTCATAGGTAAATTACAAACATATAAAAAAACTAATTTAGAAAATTAACATATAAATTTATTTCATGTTTGAATCACATTATATATTATGTATTTTAAAACTTTTATTTTGAGAATATATGTATATTTGCAAGTCTAGAAAAAGATGTGCGTAATTTTTCGATTTTTAATGTATCGGATTTGTATTCAAAACTTGAATGGTCATGAATTGTAACATTTGGATTTGCATATGTTCTTGTGAAATTGCTTGGTTATGTTTGCTCGAAGACAGATAACGATGATTTCTAATGCTATCATTTTAATTGTGAGATAATCTAGATGTGCAGTAGATGTCTCATTGGTGTGGTTTACTTACATATTTGCGTGACTCGAACACAAATCATCAAGTTTACAATCACATGTTTTGCGACCGACTCCTTCTTGTGACCCTAGGCTTTACAACCGATTTGCGACGACATTTAACGGTTGATCGTAACAACTTTTTAACCAATTTGCAAAATAAATTTAACAACCGATCGCAACTACTTTTTAACGATAACTTTATGATCGTTTTTCCTTTTATTTTTAGGAACTTTATAATATATTCATCCTATAATTAATCGGCTTCCTCAATCTAGTAATATGCTCATATCTCAAGGGATGAAAACCGGTAAAAACCCAAACCGAATCAGCATAATACAAATCGTACCATAGTTGTCCAAATTAATCTTACATAATGATCAAAAAACCAATTCATATAAAAGTATTAATGTTTTCATATATATTCTTTCAAATCAACCAATATCCAACGAAACATATAAAACTATATCATAATCTATATACTAGCATTAATCGTCATCATGTACCATATTACTAACATAAGTTCCGTCTTCAAAGTTCAAACTAACTAACTAACTAACTTCAACCGTGGTGGTGACACCGGCCCTGCAGTTGACTTGAAAAACCCTTCAACCACCTCATCATAAACACACAAGTGAAACCCCGGCTCCGACCCCAACCGCTCCGCGTGCGCGCACTCG
Source organism: Flaveria trinervia (assembly GCA_025506515.1). Lineage (NCBI taxonomy): Eukaryota > Viridiplantae > Streptophyta > Magnoliopsida > Asterales > Asteraceae > Flaveria > Flaveria trinervia. Next base: position 102,102,584 of record CM046443.1, on the reverse strand, counting down.
TCGCACAACGACCGACCCATAGACCTCTCAACCGCAGGATACGCCTCCCCAACACTCGGAAAACCTTCACTCGCATCCTCACCCACCATCAACATATTATTATTATTACTACTACTACTACTATTGCTCGTCCTTTGCATCTCCACTTCATGCAACCAAATCTCCACCTTACCACTTTCACAATCAACTTGTTCGATATCATCTTCATAACAATCGAATCGATAATCGAACATATCGGTCAGAGATATTCGAACACAACTCCGGCGGTTGTTCTTCCTCCGGCGATCTCTTCTCGACCGTTTGATCACCACAAGGAAGTAAGCATTGGTCTCTTGAACGAGCATCATGAAGTCAGCTTTACTGGTGATGAGAATCTTCCGGCGATCGGAGGGAATCTCCGTCCGTGGGCTCTCGACGAAATAGGCGGTGAGATTGTTGTAGGAGATTCCGGTCATCTGCTTGAGCATTGATCGGAACTTGTGGAAGTTGATCGTAGGGTCGATTTCGATGGTGCCGACGTTGAATTGACGTTCGCCGTTGTACAACACCACCGGAAACTCTACTCCGACGTCGAATTGAACCATGGTTTCCGATCAGTGAATTAGGGTTTGAATGTTTATTGTGAGTTTAAGGGTGCTTATGGGGTTTATATAGGGATTGGTTTGGGATCCTTGGGGATCAAGTTTGAATATTATTGTTATTTTAAGTAAGACTTGATGATAAATTTGAATTAAATAAGGAAAAAATGGATAAAATCTCACATTATCTCGTAGACGATAGATATTAAAGGTGTAAATTAAATCATGCTTTTGTAACTTTTGAAAAAGATAAGTATTTTGAATTTTTGATGCACGTGTGTATAATATTTGTGTGATTTATGTATAAGATACATCAATGATTTGAGAATATGATTAAATTTTTGATTTTAATACATTCATCATTCATATAGACCCTTTGTTTTGTCAAATACGGCTTATTTGGCACGATTATAACTCTTTGAAAGTAGTTTAACTGTCACAAAAGATATGTGTTAGAAAAATCATTTATCTTGTTTTGACTTCCATTGGACTGTCGTTAATATGAAATCTATGAAAGACATATTTAAATCCACTCTAGCATGCTTTAATTATCATTTTTTAAGAGGTAACGATACATAAACAAATAAAACACAATAATGTATCCCACTAGGGTATTACACAGGTTTTTCCTAGTGGGTTTTTATTTTTCGGTGATTTGATTTGTAAAGAAACCACATAAAATATACGATCGGGTTGGTTAGGTTAAAATATAATTAAATTGCGGTGATAATATTAACAAAACAACATATTTTTTTTTGCTTCATTTTGAAAATCATGAAAGATAATCTAAATCAACTTTTTGACGGATAACTACAGTTAGATGAAGAATGATTGTTCCATGGAGTTTTTTTACAATAATAGTCCATATTCCTTAAATGTATTATTCACATATTATGAATTGTGATGAACTAAATAACTAATAAATACAAAATTAGGGCTTGAACACAATCTAGATTTTAAATTTCTAAATACAAATATCAACTAACAAATTAGTGAAATAATAATAGATTTTTATTCATCAAACAAACACAATCTAGATTTTTAAAACACCAAGATCACTATAATAAAATCTAGGGGTTGAATCTTTATTCATAGGCAAATTACAAACATACAAAATAACTAATTTAGAAAATTAAGATTGAATCTTGAAAGATTGAATAGTTAAAAGACAAAATAGTTAAATAGCTATATACTTCGCCGCCTTGTACACTAGTACATAATGTATTATTTCTGGCGGTTCTAATTTATTTTTTGAGGCGACCAGTTTTAAAAACCGTCTAAAAAAAGTTTGAAAAATTCAACACATAACAAACCGCTCATAAATATATTTTTTGCAGCGAGTATATGTTTTTGTAGGGATTGTATATAAATAAAACCTAATTGTTCACGAGTGTGAACTATTTATTTTTTGCAACGAATTGCCTTTAAACATCCAAAAATATTAAGATTATTTTAAGTTAAATCAAATCGCCACAAAAAAATAACACGTAAGATTACTTTTCAGAATTATATTAAAAAATTTCAATAAAAACATCCACGATTAACACTCTTTTTTAATTTTTGAATAAATTTATTGACTCTTTTTACTATTTCTTTACCATATGAACTACTCTCTAATCTTCTTTTCTTTTGTTTTTCTCTGCTCAATTCATTTTCTCCATTATTCAAAAACCTTTGTTTAAGATCTTCAATAAAATGTTAGTATCTTTTAAAATTGTTTTACTCATATATCATATATATTCTTCTATTTTGTTGACTTAATACATTGAATGTTTTGTTGTTAGTGATTGGATTGATATACATACTACAATATCTTTGTATTATTCATATCATCTTCTTCTTACGATCTTAAAAGGTTAGTAAAATTAAAACTTTTCTCTCGCTTATGTATATTTTATTCATTGAACGAGTATAGTAGTTTGCATATTGATTTTTCATTACATGTAGTATGTGTGCGTATATGTATATATAATTATGTGTTATGCTTGTATCTATATGTATATATTTGTTATTTGTGTATATATTATGTGATTATTCGTATGTGTGTATATATATGTATGTATCACACACACGAGGGTTTAAATGAAAACCACATTTTTTGTGAGAACTCTAGGAATCAATTTCAACCACTCATTTTTATCACATGCAAATCACATGTCATTTTCCCTTTTTCTTTAAAACGTTAATAACTGTTTTTCACAACATCATTTTAAAAAAAAATTCACCATAAAATTCAGTATTTTTTATTTTTCCAACGCCTACCATATTAATATATTTTTTTAAGAAAAATCATCCATTTGTTGTTTACATATGTATAAATCTAGTTATATACATATGTAGTACTAGATTTACACGTGTAAATCCGATATTACACATATGTAAAAACGAATTTCGTTATAAAAACATGAAGTTTTTTTTTATTTTTTATATCTTTTTATGAAAGAGGAAAAGTAGGGAAATATTTTTGTTTTTTTTATTTTTTTATTTTTATGTTATTTTCGATTTATAATTTTTTTAAATATGTTTTTGTTAATTACAATTTTACCATTAAAAACTAGTGGTTGAGATTGGTTTTCTACAGTTCTTACAAAAAAAGTTAGTTCTCATTTGATTTTTAATATATATATATATATATGTGTATGTATATATATATGTCATAATTCACATAAGTAAGTAAATTAGATTATTTTTGTTACAATACTTTTGGTTATTGGGTTTAATAATTATTATCGTATTATAAACTTTTAACATACGGACCATTGATTTTATATTATAAAAACTCATTTTTTTCACTCGCTCAGTGCCCAAAATTTATTCCTATTTCTCAGGGTCGGCCTTGTGCTATTGTCAGGTGCAAGATGAATGGAAAATACCTTTCACCCATATTACACATGACACATTTTTATCGCTTTCTCTTATTCTCAGGCAAATTTGTCTTGTATTGAATCATTCCCTAAATGAATTTATGTATATATCATACATATGGGATGCTTATTCTAAAAAGTGACAAAATTGTAAGAATCGTGACTTCATGAGAAGCAACCTAGAGATGTCACATGTACGAAGGATAAAGCATTAAAAGAATCTATGTTTTTAAAAAAATATAAAAACATGGATAGAAATTTATAAAAATTCTTATGCACCAGTAAATAATATAACACACAACACACTATTATACACATCTAGTTAACATAATGAATTTCTTTTAAGAAAAAGGAATTGACCATTGTACCTACATATGTTATAATTTTTGATAAAAGAATAACATATTAAAATTTTATTAACGTTTAAAATAATCAGAAAACTTAAGTAAAAGCCAACAATTAAGTTTTTTTTATTTCTTATTGTTATTTCAGTCGCTTAAAAATTAGTAAGATGTCACCTCTATCACTCGGTCATTCTAGCCCTTAACTACCCTATACCTATATATTCTATATATTATGTATATATATATATATATATAATATAGAATATATAGACGCATATATGAACTAGACAAGAACACGTCAACAAGAAATTGGTTTGCAACAAATGTTTGGCAATACCTTTATTACGAGGTCTAAATCCTCACCAAGTCTTTAGGCAAGTGTCAAGGCACATGTTGTGTCTCTCCACAACAATTTTATTTATTATTTTGTCTTTTTATGATAGTTTCTTCCTTCAAAGCAAACATTTTATTACCAATCTATAACATCTAATAAAATAAATTTTTTTTCCTACTTGTCTTTTTCTAACCCATTTTTTGCCACATGTTATTTTTTTAAATATTCACATATCAATTTCTCTGCAAAAGGGTATTATAATAATTTAAATACTCATATAAATTTCTCTCTCTTGTTAAAAATAACTTTTATTAATTGTTATGTTTCTCTCTTTTATATAACTTTTTTTAAAAATCTATCTATTTTTTTTAAAATGGAATATATGAAGAAAATTAAAAATCACATTTTTTAATTAAACTCTAAATAACAAAAACTAAAGTTTTATATAATATGAAATTTTCTAAAACACTAAACATTTTTTAAACAAAATATTTAAATCATTTTATTTTAAAAAAAATTATAAACAGGTGAAATATTTTAAAACAACCTTATTAAAGCAACCAGAATAATTGCAAACCAGATTTTTTAAAAGACAAAAAAATATTCTTTTATAAAAAATCTTAAAAAAATGTTTAAATATAAAACTATATACATAAGAGAGTTAAAAATGGTATAATTATTTTATTTCTTGAACTATCACATATATATAATTTTAATTATATTTTACATTAAAATATTATACCATACATATTCATGTTGATTTACATATATATTTTACATTAAAACTTAATCCGTTTATTAATGAGTTTCTAGCATATCTATACCTATAAAAAAACTAAAATAAACGTGAAACAATTGTAAATCTCATTATACTTACTTTCTTATTTCTCTATATTATTAATAATAATATTGAATACTAATAATATTACTCATACCATTTTCAAATAAAGAATATATATTTTAATAAAATAAAAAATTATTGTATATTAAAAACACACTTTTTAAAAACAATAAAATTTATCACATAGAAAATACAACGAAATTTTTTAATAAAAATCATTTTTCTTAAATCAATATATTTAAAAATCACAATTTTTATAAAACAAAAGTTTAAGAAAAATACATTATTATTTATTTACTTAAAGTAACTATTTATATGTATTTATAATCATATTTTATCTTCAAACATAATTTATAATACATAAATTTTTATTAATAATTCTTTAATATTTTATTTATTTAATTCGTGTATTACACGTGAACTAACATTGTATATAATAAATTCATGTTATATTCCTGTAACCATTAACCAAATGTACATATGTATATTGCATGTACGCACTTTCTTTCATCTTTTTAATTCAAATATTTACAGCTGTGCCTATCATCCATTAACCAAAAGATGAAAGGATAGAATCCAAGTACACACTCTCTTTCATCTTTTTAATTCAAATATTTTCAATCCTAAAAAATAATCCTTAATAACACAAGATCAATTTTTAAAAGCAAAATCATCCAATAATTTTTTATAAGTTAAAACTTAAGTCAAGAGTAAAGCTCCCAAATTATTGCGTATAGATTTATTTTTTTGTGAGGTGTTGAAAATAAGCAAAATGAGAATGCTGACAATGTGTTGGTGTGTGGTCAAACAAGACAGAGCGTGTATAAACGCATGAAGTATTTAAAGTAGTAGAATATCAAAAAAGTAAAGACAAACGTCTTTAAGTATAAATTTACAAGTATAAAATTTTACACGAACCCAAAACCGATGATATGAAATTCACTGATTAGTTTCATTAAAAGAGCAAATTTTAGAGCGATGTGTACAAATAGTTTAATTAAAAGAGTTTAAAATTTTACATGAACCCAAAACCGATGATATGAAATTCACTGATTGGTTTAATTAAAAAAGTAAATCTTAGATCGATGATATACAAATAGTTATTTAAAGAGAAACTAAAAGTCGTAGTAATCTTTACTTGATTCTAAAGTATCATATCTTTTTTAGTTACACACAAGTAAACAAAATATGAAATGTTATCGGACATATGTATATAACCAATATATAACATATACAGAGATACATGTAGTCGAGTGTATTCTGATCTATAGTCAAAACTGAACTAACCGAATTAACTCATAAATCATAAAAACAATCTATTGATTTTCAAATTAGTTTTTTTTCCTAGGACCAAGAGCTATATGCTAAAATATTGAAATAATATTGGAAAAAGCCATGATTCGTAGGAATCTCGAGAAAAAAATAAAATTATTTCCACGTAATCAATACCCAATAAATACATTAGTCATTAGTCAAATTCGCCAGTAATAATAAACTAATAAACTAACAATATATATACACACACATTCACAACGTGACATAAAAAAAAACTCACACACTCATGATCAATCTCCGGCCGCCGGAGCCTCGCGATTCGACGGCGACACGGTCCGTCGTCACGGCGGCGAAGGCGATCTCCTTCATATCAAAGGGATGGAGAGAAGTGAAACACTCAACACAAGCAGACATTCAATTGATGAACACAGAGCCAATTCCTTCAAAAACTTAGCCTCTTCATTCGATCGTGAGCTCGAAAACTTCCTCAATATCACCACCAAATCACCACCACCACCATCACCACCACCACCATCAACAACATCATCATCATCATCATCAACATCATCGTCGATGTCTCGATCTCCGGCGGAGATCGGATTCATGAGGCGGAGGTTTACGTACTCTTCGCCGGAGATTAGTGGCGGAGCGAGGTTACGGATCGATTTGTCGTCGTTAAAGGATGCGATTGTGTGTGAGGTTGATTGTGGTGATCGGATTGGATATTGGGAGACATTTAGGGCTTTTAGATCGAGGTTACGGAGGTTTGAGAAGAAGAGGTCGTCGTTGGGGATTATTGAGGGGGTGAAGAACAACGAGTTTGTAGTGAAAGTTAAATCTAGTTTGGTGAGTATCTAAAGCTTGTTTTGGATTTGAATTTGAGTTCATTGAAGTGGATGTTATGCAATTTGCAGCTAGATTGTTGTGTTTCTTAGATTTTGATTTGTTTTGCAGAAAGCAATTTGCAAGGAACCAGATGATTCAAAGGTATGAATTTAGCTGTAACTACAGTTGTATATGAACACGTGAAAAGAAATAAACCTCTTTGTTCGTGTTTGTTTATTAAGAATTGTTTGTGTTCATGTATATTTATTTGTTAATTATTAAACCAACACGAATGAATATAAACAAGCACAAATGAAGAGTGAACAACAATATTCAAATTAAAGTCTTGGTTACAATCAAATTGGTTCTTACTTGAACAAGGTCTGTTCTATAGGCTTGCTTATCTGTATTCTTGGTTCTAGATTAGAACTAGTAATTATAGATTTGAATGGATATTTAAACGAATGAAAGTAAATGAATATAAACGAAAGTAAATAAACGAAAGTTGACATGTGTTTATTTTCGTCTTTTAGTTAAAAGAACAAAATTTATGTTCTTGTATGTTTATTAAATAAACGAACGTTGACATGTGTATGGTGTAATCTTGATTAAATGAATAAGATAATTATTTATATTAGTTTATTAACTGTTTGGTTGAGTTTGTATTAAAGTAGGATTGATCTTATTTATCTATTTGATTATTTACTAATTTTTGAGTTAGATTAGAATTAGTAAAGCACTAAAGCTCAAGTACAAATAGAGGGTTAATTGGTTTTGTATTTGTGGTCTTCCAATATTAATAAAAGTGTTGTGACTTGGTGATTTGGCACATAAAAACCGAGGTGTTCAAAGTGATTGCCTGATCCAATTTTCCAACATAATACAGAACGCTTGGTTCCTTTATAGGCGTAATTGTACTTTTTAAAATCACTTAGAATTATATTTGTTATTTCTTTTAATTTAATCTTCTATTTCATCATGTTTCTGTGTCCCAGGACATTCCACCATTGGATTTCACAGAGCTTCTGGCATATTTAGTTAGGCAGTCTGGGCCAATTTTAGATAAATTAGGTATAAAAAAAGGTAAGTGATTTGATTTATTTTCATTTTGATTACTTTCTGGCTGGTTTATCTTCAATTGTAGGTTCTTAAAAACACATTTTGTGTTGTATGGTACAGATGTTTCTGAAAAAATAGTTGAACGTTTATGCAACAAAAGGAAAAATCAACTTCTGTTAACCCCTATTCATACGCGCGAATCTTTTAGCTGTGAAAATGATATGGTAAGCGATGATCTGGATACAAGAATTGCTAGTGTTCTTCATAGTACAGGACACCATTATGAAAGTGGAGTATGGAATGATGTTAATAATCATGAAAGCACCAATGGAAAAAGGCATGTAGCCATTGTTACAACTGCTAGTCTTCCATGGATGACAGGCACAGCTGTAAATCCTCTGTTTCGAGCAGCGTATCTAGCAAAATCTAAGAAACAAAGCATCACACTATTGGTTCCTTGGCTCACAAGAAAAGATCAAGAATTAGTCTATCCAAACAACATTACTTTCGCTTCACCGGATGAACAAGAAGTTTATATTCGCGATTGGCTTGAGGAACGAATAGGTTTCAAAACTGATTTCAGAATTTCATTCTATCCAGGAAAGGTAATTTTTTTTCAACAAAGGATTATTGCATAAAAAGGTTCATACTTTAAAAAATGCATGTATCTGTTGATTTAATTCTGATACATAAAAGCGCAACTCTTTCTGTCTCCAACTATATCTATAAAACACTACACCCAAGTGCTTATGCTATTCTTTCTTAAAATTGTTCTGTAACAAGCGATTGAACTCGCTTTTACTGATAATATGCATTTATTTGTTACAATTCAGTTTCAAAAAGAGAGACGTAGTATCATACCTGCGGGAGATACATCCAAGTTCATTTCATCAAAGGATGCTGACATTGCAATTCTTGAAGAACCTGAACATTTAAACTGGTATCATCATGGTAACCGTTGGACTAATAAGTTCAATCATGTCGTTGGTATCGTTCACACAAATTACTTGGAGTATATCAAGAGGGAAAAACACGGTGCTCTCCAAGCTTTTTTCGTGAAGCATATAAACAATTTGGTTACAAGAGCACATTGTGACAAGGTGTAGTTAGTGAATTGTTTGGGGGGTATTTGGATTTGTAATTTAAAATTGATTATCCGATCATTACAACTTGAAGATTCTTGTAACAAGAGTATCTGATTTTTATTGTTATATGTTTAGGTACTTCGACTTTCTGCTGCAACCCAAGATTTACCCAAGTCTGTTATCTGTAACGTTCATGGAGTGAACCCAAAGTTTTTGAAAATTGGGGCAAAAACGGCTGCAGAAAGGGAAAACGGGCACCAATCGTTCTCAAAAGGAGCTTACTTTTTGGGCAAAATGGTTTGGGCTAAGGGATACCGCGAGTTGATAGATTTATTAGATAAACAGAAGCACAACCTTAGTGATGGTTTCAAGATTGATGTTTATGGTAACGGTGAGGATGCTAATGAGGTACAAAGTACAGCCAAAAAGTTAAACCTAAATGTGAACTTCATGAAAGGCATAGACCATGCTGATGATTCACTTCACAGGTAAGAGCTTTAAACTCACAGTAGTCATAACTTCATAAACATTTTTAAATAATTTACAAAAAACATTTAAGATTGTTTATTATTTTGTTCGTTTTTGCAGTTACAAAGTGTTCATAAATCCGAGTGTGAGTGATGTCCTCTGTACAGCAACAGCTGAAGCACTTGCAATGGGTAAATTTGTAGTTTGTGCAGACCACCCTTCAAATGACTTCTTTAGGTCATTTCCCAACTGTTTAACTTACAACTCACCACAAGATTTTGTACAAAAAGTCAAATTAGCCATGGATAGCGAGCCACACCCTCTTACACCCGACGAACGGTTCAACCTTTCATGGGAAGCCGCTACCCAGCGGTTCATGGAGTATTCTGAGCTCAACAAGATGTTAAACGAGTCTAGCCGGTTGACCAGAAAGTCAAATTCAGTTTCTAGTTTGATTGATGGAACCTTAGCTTTTGCACACTATTGTTTTACTGGTAACGAGTTCTTAAGGTTGTGCACTGGCGCGGTGCCAGGAACTCGAGACTACAACAAACAACACTCTAGTGATCTTCATCTCGTACCACCACATGTCGAAAATCCGATATATGGTTGGTAGAAGTAGGTATAGAAGAAAAGAAAGAGCAATATTCTTTATGTAGAAAATACGAAATAGTATTTTTATAAGCCTTACATGGTGGTTAAATTAGTTTAGCACATATGACAAGTTAGGGAAACTGTTATGTTGAAAGTAATTCTTGGTATGTATATTTACCGTTATTACTAATCATGTAAAAGTTGTACTTCTAGTTGGGTTCTTGGGTACTTTGGTGTAGAGCTGCACATCCAAACCGGTCAATGAATCGAAACCGCTAGCCCAAACCAAAACAGAACCGGTTTGGAATCAGTGTTATTTGAAATAGGTTTGGAACCGATAGAAACCGTAGGTTAGAGACTACTTAGTAATTCTTTCCATTGAAAAGGGTTTATCCGCACTATACGAGAAAAAAATTGACCCATACTGATAAAGAAAGATAAAAAACAAGCCAAGATAGTTTTAACCTGAACTTATTTGAAACTCGTTTGGATATTACAGAGCCTTTTAATACGTAAAAGCGTATATATATAGTTATACTTGTAACTGAAAAACATTAAATGATATAAGAAAACATATAATCTCATATCAGCTCGATGATGATTTTAATAGGTCACTTAAGCACCTTCAAATAATTAAATATCGTATATATTTTCTTTTATCGACAAGGAATAGATTTATTCATAGAGGCTAGCGGAAACTATCAATTACAATCATCAAAATCAAAAACAATTCTAACCTTGATCTAAATTTATAAACACCTTGTAGTGGATTATCTACCCGCTATTCTCAATTATATATAATATTAATTATCAATAAGTTTGTGCATAACAGAGTTTAATATTTGTGTATCATGTTCATAGTAGGTTTCTATCACTTTTTTGTCTTTTTTTCTTAATCTTTAACTTTTTATTATAACTTAATACTTTTACATCCTTTATAATTTAGTCTGAACACTTTTTTAAATATCAACTTTGGTTTTCTATATTTTTCATATTTTAAAAAGTAATCGTTTTTCGTTTCGTTCTAAATTTTGCGAGTTAAAACGTCACAACCTGCATGTGTGGTTCAACATTTTTACACTTATTTTTCTCATTTAACGGGAGCGTCGCAACGCGCTGATCCTAAATCGCTTACTTATTGTTTTCTATGTTTTATGTTTCGTTTGCGTCGTTCAACATTTTTAGTCTTCCTCTCATTACACCTAATACCATAACTCTTATGCTTAACCTACAAAAAGGCTAGAGGCTTAACGTCTTCCATCGGCGAGTCAATGGACTTGCTTTTCTTATTAAATACCTAGTTGTTTTTAAGGATTCACGTGTCAAATAACGGAGTATTATGTAAACACTATTTTTTCTTTTTTTTTTCTTTCAATTAAAAAAATATATTTTAATATATTCATCATCATCTTTTCTCTCTACTTCACTCACAACCACTTTCAAAAAACTTAAAAAATTATAAGTATTGTATCGTATTTCATCATATATATAAGGATGAAGAGTAAATTTTTTTTCATCCACTCATAACCATCACCCATAATATAAAAATAGACACTTATATAAAAATAAGAAACGTGCATAAATGCTACAATAACCATAAGTTTCCTTCCCATAGAACGGAGCTGCCAATTGTTTAGAGCTTGAATAAGTATAATTATAAATAGTATAGAAGAGTACGAAACAAAGAACATAATTTAAATATTACTAATTACTAAGTTGTTTATGTAATAAGTTGTATAAATTTTTTATATCTTTTTGTGTATATTGTAGTTATCATGTGCTTGCTTAACTTCACATTAAAATTACTAAATCATCAACTTAAGGTTGTATCAATTGTTGTATTATGAACTTTAAAAGTTGTAAATATTTTTTGTTTTTTTTTAATTTTTTATTTTTAAACGCAATACTTTTAACTTTCAACTTTGATCACCTATATATTTTATTTTTTATAAAATTTTCATTTATATTTTGATCTAAATTTTGAGAGCTAACACGTTGTAACATACAATTACGGTTCAACGTTGTTACGTCTATTTTTCCGTTTAACGGCTTTGTCGTATGGTGTGGGTCATGATAGATCGATTTAGTTATTGTCTTTTATATTTTATGTTTCACATGCTTGGTTCAACTTTTAACGTCTACTTTCCGTTTGTTAAAGAATTTAGCGTCTACTTTCCTTTCTTTGATAATATGGTGTTGTGTTATTGGTGACACTTGGTATGGTTTTATTCATTCAATGTAACGCGGAGGCTTGATATTAGTTTTTCCTAAAAACTAATAAAAATTGTAAAAATATCACCAAACAAGTTGTTTGAAGTGTTTGGAGGTAAACAAAAAACATATGAAACTTGACCGGATAGTTAGTTCCACCCAAACAAATTGTGTGGGTTGTATGGGTTTATCGTTGCTTGTGTGTGTAAAAATTTGATTGTAACATAAAAGTGAAAGTTGATTGTAACATATGAAACTTGACCGGATAGTTGGTTTATCACACCCCACCCCAAACAACAACACCGTAGCGGTGTTTAACGCTCTTAACTTGTCATGTTGGACTTAACGCCCCAGAGCGTTAATGTATACCGGAAGATCTAAAAAGTTTCATCTAAATATAAATAACATTTCAATCTTAACTGGGTAGATGATTATTATAAAAAGTTCATTTAGGCCCCTTCCTCCAAACTTATTTTATTTACTTTTTCATGTTTCTTTTGTAAACCAATGCTAAAGCTTTATCATGTATATTTCTATGATCTTTTTAATCGCGAAAGGTCCTTTTAAACATATGAAAATGAAAAGGGCAATATTTTCTTCTCACATTAATGTGAAAATCTTAAATATAAAAGCACCATTATCTATGTCAACCACCTTTTACAAAATGGTGGTTTTATGTTTATAATGTTCGCATTCATGACTTATTGTGTCAAAAAATCGCACATAAATGTAACCGCAATTAAAGTCATAATTAGTAATAGTGGTATGATATGGATGTGACATTGAAAAAAATATTATCACGTAGACAGTAATGTAGGTAACGTGTGTTAGTATAAAATGAATATGATGGAGGTATGATAGTAGAAGTTTATAACTGTTAGAGCAGATAGTATGTATTATCGTGGGGTGGGCAAATTAATGAAAATAACAAACTTATTTGAAACTTGAGTGGTGGTCACAAAAGATCCTATCACAACCCTTTTTATAGAAAAAGAGGTGGTGTTTCTGTGTGATAGGGGTGATATATCACAACCCTTTTATGATGTGTAGTATATGTATGATATCATTTTAAGTAATTAAAGGTTCTAGTTTATTGATGTACATTGATATAAATATAGTAGTAGATTTACATATACATATGAATAAAAGAATCAATATATTCAAAAAGTTAGATCAATTAGCTAACATTATCCTAACCAATCTTTTGTCAGTCTTTCAATTGAAATTTTTCCATCACTAATTCAATGGTAATTACTGATGGCTGACATCCGTGATGATATCTTCACTAACACGTTGATAATGTTGACTATAAGATTCATACCCATTGTTTTCAGTTACTTGACAGTCAAAATATTTTATTACCAAACATCTTTATGCAAATACTATTAAACGAAACAATCTAAAAAAATGTTAAATTTACAACTAGTAGACTAAATTGGGCTATTTAAGTACACAAACGTTGAAAACAAAGGTTACTCTAAGGGTGCAGGGGGAGTAGACACCGTGAGGCCTCGGCGAGAGTTGGAACCGAGCCCAAACCATAAGAAAGCATAATTCGAAGGTACGTGTTGATCCTAATGAGCGACTTCTTCTACCCAATTGTTTAACCCACTACCACCACATGAAACTAATTGGTTTACGAGAATACATGTTTTACTAGCATCAAGACATGGAAGATTGTAAGAACCATGCAATATTTTGAACAAGGCCAACACGCAAGCTAAAATGAGGCCGTTACAAGCCCCCTCCCTAACCTCAACAAAAACGTTACACCGACCGGGGCGAGACGTAAAAGCAGTGAAACATGGAATCTTCGAGCAAAATAACGTTGAACAAGGTCATAAGCGATCACAAAGTGATGAGTGAGAAAGAACTGGAACAAAAAAGGGAATGGAAAACGCTCCGTCTAAAAGTAACTTGATCGAAATTGCCTTCCTATACTTATAACGAGAGACGTTGATTCGCGAAAAGATAAATCGGGAGGTGTATTTTCTTTAAACCGCATGACGATGTTTCCAAGTCGTGTTGAAAAATGTCCTAGAATGCAAACGACAAATAGTCCAGCTACATGGTAAGGAGTTTAATTTATAAATTTTTAGTTTTACCATTTTTTTTTATTTTTAATGTTTCTATTTAATGTAGTTTTTAATCTTAGTTTGTAAATTTTTAAAATTTTTTGAAATTATTTAAAAATTTTATTGTGTCCTGTTATAATATGAGTGTTCTTTTTAAATCTGAGTTGTTATGCAGATGGTGTGATATAACATAACAAAATATGATTGATATGATATAAAATGTGATACTAATTGTATACTATGATGAGAACATCCTTTCATCTTAATAATAGTAATAGCAATAATAATATCACTAGTATTATAAACAAAAAAGTTTGTCCTTTCAAAATATCATCAACTATGTCGAAGCAATTAGGTTCCCTTGAGAGTCGAGACCTCGTGAATGCGTGCTTGTATCTATAAACATATGTTTAGAAAACATATTTTAAAACATATGTTAAACTTTGTCCTTGAACAACGTAACCTACATACACTCAAAGAAAAAACTTAAAATGTTTTTTTATATTCTTTTAAATTAAAAACTCATATATTATAAGTTACTTCTTAATCTTTATCATAACACAATTACACTAATTGATCACATGCGCTAGCTCAAACTTTTAACCTCAAAAGTAACTTTGCAGTTCTAACTTTAAATAACTTTGTTATTAAGCTTAACCAAATAGAAGTATTATCCATCCATTTGTTGAAAATCATGAAATTGTTTTTTATTTATTAGTTATTTCTTTAAAGAGCACATGTTATAACTCAAAAGATATCAGCTTATATTTTAGATTTTTAAGTTGACCTTTTGGTACCTAGGCTAGTTCAAATGTTGACATGATTATTGTGTTTTATTTTGTGATACGACATTTTTATTTAATTAATGTTCATGTTGTTTTTTTATTTATTAATTTTAATTGTAAACTTTATTCCTGATACTACCACCTAACATTTTAAGATTAAACAACCACATATTTTCACCGAAGACGACCAATCCCTCTCCATAGGTTTCATGGATATCTTCGCTTTATAATAAACACACACTAATTGTGATGTGATAGTCATGCAAAATTTGAGATCATTAATTATGGCTAAAGTCAGCTCAACCTTTAAATTTTGTATATATAAATATATCTTTAGAATGTAGTTGGACTATATTTATCTATTGTCCAAGATAAACATCTAAGATACGAGTTAGGATTGTTTGACAACTTTTAATGATTAAGTGCTGAAAAAATAAAAGGTCATAACCATTAAGTGCTGAATCATTAATAATTCTCGATCATTAAGAGTTGATATATCATTTAACTATTCAAATGCAAATATCTGACTAATTCAGATAAGATGTCTTAACCATTCAGCATTAGATTTTTTAACCATTCAGCACTAGTATAATGCTTAAACATTCAGAGGCAAAATGTCTGAACCATTCAAACATCTGTTTGCGAAAAAAAGTCTAAACTATTAAGTATTGAATCATTCAGACATCTGAATCATTAAAAGACTGATTAAAAGGTTGTCAAACAACCTCCTAAAGTTATGGTGTTAGACCATGAACTCTTTATCGAATATACCAGTAAATAAAGAATGGTTTATAATTTTGAGCAAATAGATAAATAATATTATAATGTTTTTCTTGAGTATCTATTGGATGTCAATTAAGAACAATCATTAAAATGTTTATTTTAGCCTAACTATAAAGCTATAATATACAGGAATTTCCAGCCTACTCAAAAATAAAAAAAATATTCAAACATACAAAACTTTATCATCTAAGAACATTCATGGTAGAACTTTTTATCAATATACATATAATTACATTAAAAATTACTATTTTTTCTTTTATTTTATTAAATAATAATTTTTATAATTTTTTTTCTCTTTCATTTACTCAAAATCATTTTAAAAATATTAAAAAATTTATAGTGATTAAACCACGATTATTTAAATATATTAATCAACAATAATATTTTCTCTATCATTCACTCACAATCACTCAAAACCATTCCATATAATATAAGAAACACACTCGTATATTTTTAAAGATTCCGTTGTAAATGCTCCAAGAAGACTAAAATGTAATCATCACGGATAAAGAAAAAAATCTTACGTGTTATCAAAAAGTTACTTAAAACAAATAAAAGTCATGTTTGGCAAAAAGCAAAAAATAATTTTTGATTTTTTGAAAGAGTAAAAAGACCAAAATATCCCTTCAAAAATCACAACTTTTGATGATTTTTAAAAGAAAAATTACTTTTCGCTTTTTGTCAAAAATTACTTGGTTAGATTTCAACCCGTAAACTTCTACACTGGTTGAATCTCAACTGGCAACTACTCCACATGGTTTGTTTTAATTGAATTTTTAATTGTCATTATGTGCTTTTTCTTCTTTCTAGTGCTGGCTAAATTCTAGCCTTCTTAGCAAACTAAGAAATCATGTGATGTTTTCAGTTTGATCGAATGATCGCTTTTAGATATACTAGTTGAAAATGCTCGCGCGTTGCGGCGGTACGGTTGTTACATTATTTTTTGGGAATTCGATTTTAGTCAGTATCGGCTAGTGCGTTATGACAAAAAATCAAATATAATTATTGAAAAAATTGAATAAAAGAAAACAATTACGTATATTACAAAACTCTTTAAGACAATTATATTATCCTAACAAGAATAGTGAAACCATGAGGTTATGGTTGGAAATCACTTATTATCTAGATTTTATAGGGGTTTATTTTATGAATATAGGTTAGAACTTTATGATCATCGAAGTTAGCTTTTGGTGGTGATTTGCATATACTGAAAAAAGTTAATAGAGAAATTATCACCATAAATTATCATTTTGATTGTTATTAAGTTTTTAACAACTGATAAAGGAAAAGGGAAGATGGATTAGTGCTCAATCACAATATATAAACAACATTGAAAGTAAGAAGAGCTCAACCAGGAACACAAGAACCTGTGGATATGATTGACCTATCTTCCAGCTCACCTATGTAAGTGGGTGATGCTACCAAAAAGGGGGAGAAAGTCATTACAGCTACAGAACCTGAGAGTCCTTCAGAGAGAGTGGACATTGAGGACTCACCATCCTCACTTGCAACTGTGCATTCTCAGCAACCTCCTCAAGTTCACATTGATGTGGACTACACAGACTCCTTCATACAGAGTCTGTTTGAGGATGTGATACCAAGGGCAATGTCATCCCCACTATCTTCAAATTACATCATTAGGTGGAGGTATGACAACATCAGGAAAGCCCTAATCATCATAAGAGTTCAAGGACAGCAAGAGTCTTAATTTTCAGACTTTGAACTACTATGAAGGTCTGGATCTAGTCAACATGCCACTTGTCAACCTAAGCAAATCAAGACAAGCTGACAGATTGGCTCAAAGTATCCAAGACAGGATTACTGTAGAGTTCAGCTTAAGAAGGAGACTTAGGCAATCAGGCAATGCCATCGGTCAACTAGATGTTAAGGTAGACCCTAAGATTAGCTTCATAGGGGAAACCTTGCTGAAGGCCCAGTAGCAGAACCTGAGAGCCCTGTCTCATCATCATCAACTGTTGCAGAGATCCACACTCCTTTGAGACACCTGCTGGTGAAGGTGCTTCTCAACCTCTCTCTGGCCTGAGCTCAGATGTTGCAACAAGCAATGAAGGCCAAAGCTCTCTCCACCCTGAGTCACAAAAGTCTATAAGTGACAAAGGAAAAAGAAAGATGACATTTGAGGAGATTGAGGAGGAGGAGAGAGAGAGGAAAAGGAGGCTGAGGGGAGAAGGTTCCTCTTCTGGGTCTTCAAGACTCATGGAGTCTGCTATCAGGGCTGCCCCCAGACTAGACACTCAGAATGATGAGTTAAGGGCAGTCAGGATAAACTATTTGCAGACTAGGAACTATGACATAGACAATGTCATTTCTCTCCTCTTAGATGAGCTGAATGAACTGGTTGACCTAGAAAGGTCAAGAGAGAAGAAGGAGGCAGAAGATGCAGAACTCCTAGTACAAGTCAAAGAAGAGAGAATAAGAAAAAGACTGTACAAAGATATGCCTACCTTCTCTCCAGTTCAAGAAAGTCCTATGCAAGAGGATGTGGTTCAACAAGAACTCAGGTAGACAAAGAAGAAGACAAAATCAAGATGATCAACTACTTGAGTGCCACAGGCTTCTACCAGGCAGATGCACTCCTTCCCTGCCCTATGACTATGTTGAGTTTGAGTACTTAAAACAGTTTGAGCTTGAGTTAGTCAAGGACAGAAAGACAACAAAGAAGAAGCTAAGGGAATAAGTTGCAAAATCAAGAGCCATCATCCAAAAGAGTATGAAGAAATCTGTTGACAGGCAAAGGATGATGAGCTTCTTGAAGCTATATGGATTCTCCGGAAGGAGACTTGGGCCCATGTCTCTATCCATTATGGATGAGCATATTAGGGGGATCAAGCAGAAGATCAAAAGTGGAGAGCTCATTGACTTACACTCCACTCCAAGTCAAGCTCCACCTGAAGTGGAGGTTAAGGTTGAACAACCAGAGACAACACAACCTGGACCTTCTGCTGAAACTCAGCAAGCTTCATCTTCTGATCCACAGCAGGGTCAACCTCCCTCTCCTTCTGAGCCTGAGAGAGAGGAAGTCCCAACTGAGAAAGACAACAGAGATCAATCTGGTGCTGCAGGCCAGTCTTCTTAGTTAAAATTGGAAAGAGAAAGAAGAGGATGGCTTCTAAACCAAAACCAAAGAAGAAGAAGACTGCATCCTCTTCTAAACCTCAGGATGAGTTAGAACATCCTGAAGATGTGCAGCCAGAGGAGGCTCAATCAACTCCAACTTCAGTAGCTCCTCTAGCATCAGGAAGACCCATCTTGTCTTGGACATACACCACAAATTCAGAAAGATACTTTGACAGTTACCTCTGCATGATCTCTTTGATATGAGAAGATACTTTGACAGTTTGAAGCATCCTGATCATCTCATGAAGAAAGGGATGGCTATCATTCTAATGAAGACTGTTGATATCTGAAGTCTACTTAGTGTTTTGGTAGCATCAACCTAGGGGGAGTTTGTAGAGACATAAGAAGAGGCTGATGCAACCCAAACATCCAAAGTTTATCCTATTTGCATGTTGCACAAGTACTGAAGAAGAATGCTTTGGAAGTTTCACACATGCAATAGAAATACTCTAAGTATGAAATCTTCCTAAGCCAAGACCAATATCTTCCGTAGCCAAAGATGAAGTCTCCGAAGCCTCAGAGACAAAGTCTTCCGAAGCTTCAACTTATGAAGACAGATTTCTTCCAAAAACTTTTAAGATATGCTTTATCGATTTACTTTTCCATAAGCTGGACACTTTCCGCTGCATCTTTGCAAGTCACCAACTTACATGAGTTGGTGAAAAGGTCCATACTTTTAGTAACTGTACATTGAGGTCTGAGTCTGTAACTTCTACTTTATGTACTTTATCCTTTTTGTAATAGATAAGGATGTGAGCTATGGCATGTCATAGTCACAAGTCAAAAGACAATCTGTCTTTTGACTATACAATTGATTTTGTTTGTGTCTAGTCAATTGTATCCAGCTGGCTTTCAAAGTATAGCCAGCTGTAGGATGTAGTATAAGTATCTCATGTTCTTGTATCTTCTATTTATGTTTTGTAACACTTGTAATAGAACATAGAGAAAGCAATATACTACATTCTTGAAAACCACACACCTGTATATTGTGTTCTGTCTCTTGCATTACTTGTGTTCTTAGTATCTTAACTTGGTTAATCCAGTTTACTGTTTGATCAAAGTTTAGTTAACTCCTCTTTGTGTTTTTGTGTTATAACTTATACCCTTCAACGATCCTGCATTTGGTATCAGAGCTTCCAGGCTCTTAATATAAGATCTCACCATCTTAAGATCCCTTACACACACAAATACTAAACTTTTCAAACGGCAGCCATTTCCAAAACTGATATGGAAACTGGAACCATGAACAAGTCCCCACTGATCACTCTTGATGAGTTTGACACCTGGTGTTTAAGAATGGAAGGTTTCATCAGCTCTCTTGATTCAAGAATGTGGGAGTCTATTGAGAATGGACCTTTCATACCCAGCACACCTTCTGCTACTGGTGCTGGTATGATTCCCAAAAATGTGGCTAACTACTCTGATGAAGATAGGAAGAGAGTAGAGATAGACAGAAAAGTCATGACAGCTCTTCAAACTGCCCTTCCAAACTCTGTGTACAGAGGTTTCAAGAAGTGCAAAACAGCCAAACAGCTGTAGGATGTAGTATAAGTATCTCATGTTCTTGTATCTTCTATTTATGCTTTGTAACACTTGTAATAGAACATAGAGAAAGCAATATACTGCATTCTTGAAAACCATACACCTGTGTTATTTGTGTTCTGTCTCTTGCATTACTTGTGTTCTTAGTATCTTAACTTGGTTAATCCATTTTATTGTTTGATCAAATTTTGGTTAACCTCCTCTTTGTGTTGTACCTTATATCCTTCAACGATCCTGCATTGACAACTCACTCAAGGGTCCTTTCATCACCTTCCCAGAGACACCAAAGGAGAACTACACTCAAGGAAGCCCAATCCAAGAGACAAGCTCTTCTCAAGCATTTGTGTCTTCTGATGAAAGCTGTGGCAACTCTCTTTTCACTCTTGAAGACCTGGACTGTATCCATCCAGATGATCTGGAGTACATGGAAATAGTTTAGCAGATGGCTCTTCTCACTCACAGAGCCAAGAAGTTCTACAAGAGGACTGGAAGGAAGTTCCCAAGCAATGCAACTAGTGGAAAGTTTGGACTGGACAAAGGCAAAGTCAAGTGTTACAACTGTAACTTGATGGGTCACTTTGCCAGAGAGTGTAAGGCACCTAGAACAAATGGTGGCCAAACACAGTCCAGACCAAACTACACTGACAAAGCTCTCCAAAATGAGAAGTCAAAGCAGCAGGCTGCTGTTGCTGTTGAAGAAGGAGGCTTTGACTGGAGCTTTCAGGTGGAAGATACTTCTCCAAACCAAGCACTAATGGCAGATCATGATGAAGCAAAGGTATTGGAACATCTCTGTACTCCTGAATGTATTGCTAAAGTTAACAGATACAGGTCCTATAACTTGGAAATGAGATCTGATCTTGAGTCCTTAAACATTTTAAAATCTGATTTTAGAAAGTCTGAAAATGATTATAAACTGAAGAATGAGGACTTAGAGAAAACCATTTCAGTTCTAAAACATGAACACACAGATTTTAGGACTCAAATCAAAGATCTCATAACTAGGTTAACTGAGTGTCAGGCTGAGCTTGTGATCAGCAAAGCCAGGGCAGAAAAGAGTGTTCTTGAAGAAGAGACCTTCAAGAACATGATATCCTCATCCCTGCACAACAAAGTGTGCTATCAAAACATGCAGGGACTGGGATCTAATGAGATAGCTCCTCCACACACAATCTTGTCAGTAAGATCTCCTAGGTGTGAAACTCGTGAAGATGAGCTTCCTCTCATAGATCCTATGAGTGAAGAGGATGAAGAAGAGATAATGAAGAATCCCTCTGAGAAGAGTGAAGAGGAGGATTCCAAGAAGGGCCACTATCCTTCTGAGGAGAAAGAAAAGACTATGATAACCAATTCCATGAGAAAGAACTTGATCAAAAAGAGCAAAAGAAAGGCAAGGAAGGCTCAAGAGATCAAGGCTACTTTTGACTCTAAGCAGAAACAAGTTTTTGTCTCTACAGGGTTTAAAGTGGTAGGGACTGAAAACATCAACCAAAACTCTTCTGCTAAGAGTTCTGGTTCTTGTTCAACTCATCTCAGTAGCAAGAAGAAGACTGATCTACTGTGTACCACTGCTGCACAGCCTGGACCATCAAACTCCAAGCATAGTCCTCAGCCCAAGAGGGCTGTCTCAGCATCTGCAAAGATGAAGGTGGAGAAGGGATGTGACCAAAGATAGTCTTATTCTCAAGAAAAGGCTCTTGTGAAGAAGAAGATGAATTGTGTTATGTGTGACAGCACCATTCACATTGCTAAGGATTGTCCCTTCAATCCCAAAGGTACTGTCCATATGACCAAAACAAATACTTCAAAGAGTTTGAAGAAGATTCAAGCTTCGGAAGGAAAACTTGTTTCCTTTGGAAGCTCAAAATCTAAGAAGGCAAGTGGAAAATTACCTTCGGAAGAGAAGTTGGTCTAGGAAGAAAGGAGTTCTTCCGAAGCACTGAAGTCTGTTGCAGTGTCTGCAGAATCTTCCGAAGGATCAGTCATCAAAACTTCTAAAGTTCCAAAAGCTTCCGAAGTTTTAAAGGTCAAGTCCAAGACTCCAAAGGTGGTGTGGATGTCTAAGAAAGACCAAGTGACTGAGATTTCTCCATCAATAACAGCTCAAGATCCTCTTAGTACAACCATATGATCTATTACTATTGAATTACCTTCTGTAAATAAGCCCAAGACAAGCAAGGTTTGGGTTTCCAAATGTAACTAATCATTTTTTTTCTTTGTGCAGGGACAGCTGAAGACAGACAAAAATGTCTGGATCATAGACAGTGGCTGTTTCAGGCACATGACAGGCAATAAGTCACTACTCCAGAACTTTGAAAGGACTGATGGAGGACCAGTTTCTTTTGGAGGAGATGAAGGTGGTTACATTTCTGGAAGGGGCAAGGTCACAAATGGTAATCTTAGCATAGAAAAGGTAAACTTTGTTAAGGAGTTTGGATACAATCTTCTAAGTGTATCCCAATTTTATGATCAGAGTCATAACATGCTCTTTACTGAGCATGAGTGCATTATTCTTAAGCCTGGTGTGGTCATTCCTCATGAGCATATCCTACTTAGAGCCCCAGGAAAGGAAACATGTACAAGATGGATTTGCAAGAAACCTCTCCTTCTAGAGAAGTTTCATGCTTTCTGTCTAAAGCCAATAGTGATGAGTCTTTCCTATGGCATAAAAGAATGTGCCATGTAAACTTTAAAAACATGAATAAATTGATTAAGCATGATTTGGTAACTGGAATGCCAAAGAAAGAGTTTACAAGTGATGACCATTGTGTTGCATGCCTGAAAGGGAAGCAACATAAGGTATCTCATAAGCCTAAGAAAATGAACTCCATCACTACACTCTTACACTTGTTACATATGGATCTCTTTGGCCCCACCAGTGTAATGAGTTTAGGAAGGACCTTATACTGTCTAGTGATCACAGATGACTTTACAAGATTCACTTGGGTCTTCTTTCTTAGAACTAAGGATAAGACTCCTGAGATTCTGAAGAATTTCATCTTAAATTGAGAATCAGTCTGATCACAAGGTCAAAATCATAAGATGTGATCAAGGAACTTAATTTAAGAACCAAATCCTTGATACATTTTGTGATGAAAAGGGTATTACAAGACAATTCAGTGCTCCCAGTACTCCTCAGCAAAATGGTGTTACTGAGAGGAGAAATAGGACATTGATTGAAGCTGCAAGAACCATGTTGTCTGACTCTAAGCTGCCCATCACCTTCTGGGCAGAGGCAGTCAACACTGCCTGCTATGTGCAGAACAGAGTTTTAGTAGTTAAGACTTATGGCATTACTCATTATGAACTTTGGCACAAGAGGAAACCTTTCATTGGTTTTCTCAAGTCATTTGGATGTCCTTGCACCATCTTGAATACCAAAGATCAAATTGCCAAGTTTGCTGAGAAATCAGATGATGGACACTTTATTGGATACTCTTCCCAAGCTAAGGCTTATAGAGTGTACAATCTCAGAACTAGAATTGTTGAGGAGTCAGCCAATGTGACTTTCAATGAACACACACCTTGTGTTGCTGGTTCTGGTCCAGATTGGTTATTTGATCTTGATTTAGTTACCAACTGTTTTGACAAATCTTATGAGAATGTTTCAGGATCTTCAAAAAATTTAAATACAGGTGACCCTGATCCAAGATTTGATCTAGGAAGACCTTCAAGTCATACATCTTCAGCTCCAGTTCGAACTACTTCTGCAAATGAGGTTTCTATCCGCACAACAATGACAAACTCAGCTGATACATCTGGTATACCTTCAAACAGGTCAGAGGCTCCACAACCAGATAAGAACACCTCAATTGTGGAAGACAACAATGGTGGTGGTGACAGTGACCAAGAATTTCTTGATGCCACTAACCACACCATAGATGAGAACATCAATGATGTCACACACTGCTTGGATCAAGTTTCACTTGAAAAGTATGCTGATGTGGTGGGAGAAACATCTATGCCAGATCTAAACTTCTCTGATTTATATCTTTCTCAACAACTTGTTGTGATCCCTCAGCTTAGGATCCACAAATCTCACCCTACCACAAACATCATTGGAGATGTTGTCTCAGGGGTAAAGACAAGAGGACAAACCCATGAAGCAAATGTTTGTCTTCACTCTTGTTTTCTATCCTAGATAGAGCCAAAGAAAGTTGATGAAACTCTAAAGGATGGAAGTTGGGTTGAAGCTATGCAACAAGAGCTGCTTCAATTCAAATGGCAGAAAGTTTGGAACCTTTGTCCTCTTCCTTCTGGGAAGACTACCATTGGAACCAAATAGGTGTTTAGGAACAAGAAAGATGATAAAGGCATCATCATCAAGAACAAAGCTAGACTGATTGTTCAAGGATACACACAAGAAGAAGGGATTGACTACACTGATATCTTTGCTCCAGTGGCAAGATTAGAAGCTGTTAGGATATTCCTGGCATTTGCTGCATCCAAGAACTTCAAGGTCTTTCAACTTGATGTGAAGTGTGCCTTTTTATATGGAGTGATAGATGAAGAAGTTTATGTCAAACAACCACCTGGTTTTATAGATCTTGATCATCCTGATTATGTCTGCAAGCTTGATAAAGCTCTCTATGGGTTACATCAGGCACCCAAGAAGTGGTATGAGACACTGTCTGAGTATCTCTGTAAACATGGATACAGGAGGGGTACTATAGATGGAACTCTCTTCATCAAAGGACAAGGAAAATACATATTGCTAGTTCAAGTATATGTGGATGACATCATCTTCGGTTCAACTAATCCAAAGCTTTGCAAAGACTTTGAGAAGCTGATGAAAGACAGATTTGAAATGAGTGCCATGGGGGAACTCAATTTCTTTTTGGGAATTCAAGTGAAGCAAGTTGAAGATGACATCTTCATAAGTCAGTCAAAGTATGTTCAGGACATACTCAAGAGGTTCAATATGACTAACTGTAAGATTGCTAAGACACCCATAGCCAGAAACCACTCCCTTGGTCCTGATCTTGAGGGGGAGTGTGTAGATGAACACCTATATAGGGCTATGATTGGGTCTCTGATGTATCTTACTGCTAGCAGGCCTGATATCATGTTTGCTACATGCATCTGTGCAAGATATCAAGCCAACCTAAGATGTCTTACCTTATCACTGTCGAAAGGATTCTAAGATACCTCAAAGGTGCACCAACACTTGGCCTATGGTATCCCAAGAATTCTGAATTTAATCTGTATGCCTATACATATAGTGATTATGGTGGTTGCAATATGACTGCAAAGTCTACATCTGGGGGATGTCAATTTCTTGGTGGAAGGGTTGTCTCATGGCAATACAAGAAACAATCATGTGTCTCTGCATCAACTGCTGAAGCTGAATACATTGCTGCTGCTAGCTGTTGTGCTCAAGTGCTTTGGATTCAGAATCAAATGCTAGACTATGGGTTAAATTTCAAGGAGATTCCAATTCACATAGACAACAACAGTGCTATCTCAATCACATAGAATCCTGTGCAGCACTCAAGGACAAAGCACATCAATATCAGGTATCATTTAATAAGAGATAACTATGAAAAAGGATTAATTAAACTAGTCAAGATTCACACAGATGAACAATATGCTGATTTGTTTACAAAGGCTTTTGATGAACAGAGATTTAAACATCTAATATCAGCTATTGGGATGATGAACCTTGAATAAATTTTCTTAAAACTAATTCTTATTATTTCTTAAAATATGTGTGTCCTAAGCTGATGAAAGACTTTCCTTAGATTAATTGATGATTTTATACTTCGGAAGTTATGCTTTTAACTTCGGAAGCAAATCATGCCTTCAAAATATTTAACTGTCTAAGAAATTTACCTTCGGAAGAGATTTCAAATCTATCTTCCGAAGCTTAAATATTGTCTTAAACACTTACTTATTTTCAAGGACCTTTTACTTCCGAAGCAAAATTAACTCTCGGAAGCCTTGTTGATTTCTATACAAAGCACTCAAGTTTTAATTTCTCTTCCGAAGCAAAATCATCAAATCTCTTAGGAAATTTTTCCGAAGTCATTTTAGCTTCAGAAGCTTTTTAATTAAAACTCCCGAAGATAATTAACCTTCGGAAGCTTTTTGACTTCCAAGAAAACTACTTTTTGAGCAAAAAGTAAACCACTTTTTCAGAGGTGGCCGACATCCAGATTTCAAAGTTTATCCTCTTTCATTAAACTTTATCTGAAATCCCTCTCACATATAAACCCAACGGTTTCCCCCCTTCTATCATCTGTTCTTCCTCCAAACCTAAAAATCCAAATTTCTCTCTGAAATTTCTTTCTTTCTTCTTTCTTCATCTCTAAGCTACCTCAAAATGGCAACCTTGCTCAAAAAATGATCCCAACTTTACCATGCAACTACACAGACAACACAATCAGGTTGCTCTGTTACGCTCTGAAAAGATCCTCATTTCTCAGAGGTTTGCCATTTCTTATCTCTGTCCAACTACTTCACCTCCCTAAACATTGATCCTCCACTCTATGAGGATCATCTGCTAGCATTCTGGAAAACCTGCCAAGAGGTTGTTATGGATGGGGAGCACTGTCTCTGCCAGTGCAGGGGAGAACAATATTCATCACTCCGACCATTATCAATATGCATCTTCAGCTGGATGATAAGAAGGTGAGGTGTTCTTCCCAAAGGAAGTTGTCAATCATTCCTTTGAGCAGATGGGGTATGAGTAGATTTCTCTATAAAGACCTTTAGGAAAGGAAAGGTCTCATCCCAATGGAGATTCTTGCTCCATGTGGTCATCCACAGCTTATCAAACAAGCATGGTGGATGAGACCAGATTCTTGAGGATCTCTCCTTCATAATCCATGGAATGGTTCAAGGGGTCAAATTCAGGTATTCTTAGTTTGTCTATACAAATTTACTTGCAAATTTAGACTCCTTAGAGTATTACATGTTTCCTAGATATGTCCAGTACATTCTTAACTGTGAACTGGGCTCACAGTTAAAGGAAACAGGTAACATTCTTAAATTGGGACAGATGAAGCCCGACATCTTTAAAATTCTGAGAAAGCCCACTGTTGGATTCTCTGGGGTAGAAACAACTCTAGTCCCAAAAATGTTAGAGCTCATTACTCAAGGTGACAACCTAGCAGCACAAGCTAGTGTTGAGCCCATACCTGCTACCTCCCAACCACTCTCACAGCCTCAAATCACCATCACCTACCAAAGAAAATCCAAACACCCCTGTCAGGCTATTCAGTCTGTGGAAGCCCCCATATACTCAACCATATAGGAAGAAGTGGACACTGGAGCTCCCAGTTCTCCTAAGGAGCAAACCACTCCCATCTCTTCAAGAATCAGTGCTGAGGTTCCTCATGCTCTGCCTGATGAGGTCACTAACCAAACAGCCTTAAGCCATCACTCTGAGTCTCAACACTAAAGTGACCAACCTTCAGGGGACAGTTACCATCCCCAGCATATAGATCTCAACCAACCAATTCCCAACCTTGACTTCTATACTGATGAAGATCTAGGTTTCAGTGAGTATAATGAGTCTCTCTTCTTTTCTCCTACTCAAAGAGAGATGAATACTCCTGAGTCTCCTACATATATCCCACATCAGTCACCTACAACTGAGGTGGACACTCTTGAACCTGTTCAGGATGTCCATGTGGAAGAGGCTCTCACTTCTGAAAGTGATTACATCATTAAGACCTAAACCATGGCAACTCAGCCCACTGTCATCTCAACTGAGACTGTCAGTGAGCAGAGGAAATCCAGTAGGTAAGAACTTAAAGCTGGTAATGAGAGAAAGGACTCTGGTCCAATCTTCTCCACCCCAGTGATTCTTCTGATGAAGATGAGGGGGATCTGAGACTAAAAGTGCAAAAACTATCCAAAACATGCACCTATTTTGTCTCAAAGGTCAGTCACCTTGAATCTCAGGTGACTACCTTACACAACAGGATCAATGATCAGCAACTTGAGATTTCATATCTTAAGGAAAAACTAGCTGGGAGACCCTTAAGAAGAGCTCAACCAGGAACACAAGAACCTGTGGATATGATTGACCTATCTTCCAGCTCACCTATGTAAGTGGGTGATGCTACCAAAAAGGGGGAGAAAGTCATTACAGCTACAGAACCTGAGAGTCCTTCAGAGAGAGTGGACATTGAGGACTCACCATCCTCACTTGCAACTGTGCATTCTCAGCAACCTCCTCAAGTTCACATTGATGTGGACTACACAACTCCTTCATACAGAGTCTGTTTGAGGATGTGATACCAGGGCAATGTCATCCCCACTATCTTCAAATTACATCATTAGGTGGAGGTATGACAACATCAGGAAAGCCCTAATCATCATAAGAGTTCAAGGACATCAAGAAGTCTTTAATTTTCAGACTTTGAACTACTATGAAGGTCTGGATCTAGTCAACATGCCACTTGTCAACCTAAGCAAATCAAGACAAGCTGACAGATTGGCTCAAAGTATCCAAGACAGGATTACTGTAGAATTCAGCTTAAGAAGGAGACTTAGGCAATCAGGCAATGCCATCGGTCAACTAGATGTTAAGGTAGACCCTAAGATTAGCTTCATAGGGGAAACCTTGCCTGAAGGCCCAGTAGCAGAACCTGAGAGCCCTGTCTCATCATCATCAACTGTTGCAGAGATCCACACTCCTTCTGAGACACCTGCTGGTGAAGGTGCTTCTCAACCTCTCTCTGGCCTGAGCTCAGATGTTGCAACAAGCAATGAAGGCCAAAGCTCTCTCCACCCTGAGTCACAAAAGTCTATAAGTGACAAAGGAAAAAGAAAGATGACATTTGAGGAGATTGAGGAGGAGGAGAGAGAGAGGAAAAGGAGGCTGAGGGGAGAAGGTTCCTCTTCTGGGTCTTCAAGACTCATGAGTCTGCTATCAGGGCTGCCCCCAGACTAGACACTCAGAATGATGAGTTAAGGGCAGTCAGGATAAACTATTTGCAGACTAGGAACTATGACATAGACAATGTCATTCTCTCCTCTTAGATGAGCTGAATGAACTGGTTGACCTAGAAAGGTCAAGAGAGAAGAAGGAGGCAGAAGATGCAGAACTCCTAGTATAAGTCAAAGAAGAGAGAATAAGAAAAGACTGTACAAAGATATGCCTACCTTCTCTCCAGTTCAAGAAAGTCCTATGCAAGAGGATGTGGTTCAACAAGAACTCAGGTAGACAAAGAAGAAGACAAAATCAAGATGATC
The DNA here is from genome assembly GCA_025506515.1 of Flaveria trinervia. NCBI lineage: Eukaryota > Viridiplantae > Streptophyta > Magnoliopsida > Asterales > Asteraceae > Flaveria > Flaveria trinervia. The sequence goes on along the minus strand of CM046443.1, from coordinate 102,072,579 downwards.
AACTACTTGAGTGCCACAGGCTTCTACCAGGCAGATGCACTCCTTCCCCTGCCCTATGACTATGTTGAGTTTGAGTACTTAAAACAGTTTGAGCTTGAGTTAGTCAAGGACAGAAAGACAACAAAGAAGAAGCTAAGGGAATAAGTTGCAAAATCAAGAGCCATCATCCAAAAGAGTATGAAGAAATCTGTTGACAGGCAAAGGATGATGAGCTTCTTGAAGCTATATGGATTCTCCGGAAGGAGACTTGGCCCCATGTCTCTATCCATTATGGATGAGCATATTAGGGTGATCAAGCAGAAGATCAAAAGTGGAGAGCTCATTGACTTACACTCCACTCCAAGTCAAGCTCCACCTGAAGTGGAGGTTAAGGTTGAACAACCAGAGACAACACAACCTGGACCTTCTGCTGAAACTCAGCAAGCTTCATCTTCTGATCCACAGCAGGGTCAACCTCCCTCTCCTTCTGAGCCTGAGAGAGAGGAAGTCCCAACTGAGAAAGACAACAGAGATCAATCTGGTGCTGCAGGCCAGTCTTCTCAGTTAAAATTTGGAAAGAGAAAGAAGAGGATGGCTTCTAAACCAAAACCAAAGAAGAAGAAGACTGCATCCTCTTCTAAACCTCAGGATGAGTTAGAACATCCTGAAGATGTGCAGCCAGAGGAGGCTCATCAACTCCAACTTCAGTAGCTCCTCTAGCATCAGGAAGACCCATCTTGTCTTGGACATACACCACAAATTCAGAAAGATACTTTGACAGTTACCTCTGCATGATCTCTTTGATATGAGAAGATACTTTGACAGTTTGAAGCATCCTGATCATCTCATGAAGAAAGGGATGGCTATCATCTAATGAAGACTGTTGATATCTGAAGTCTACTTAGTGTTTTGGTAGCATCAACCTAGGGGGAGTTTGTAGAGACTAATGAAGAGGCTGATGCAACCCAAACATCCAAAGTTTATCCTATTTGCATGTTGCACAAGTACTGAAGAAGAATGCTTTGGAAGTTTCACACATGCAACAGAAATACTCTAAGTATGAAATCTTCCTAAGCCAAGACCAATATCTTCCGTAGCCAAAGATGAAGTCTTCCGAAGCCTCAGAGACAAAGTCTTCCGAAGCTTCAACTTATGAAGACAGATTTCTTCCAAAAACTTTTAAGATATGCTTTATCCGATTTACTTTTCCATAAGCTGGACACCTTTCCGCTGCATCTTTGCAAGTCACCAACTTACATGAGTTGGTGAAAAGGTCCATACTTTTAGTAACTGTACATTGAGGTCTTGAGTCTGTAACTTTCTACTTTATGTACTTTATCCTTTTTGTAATAGATAAGGATGTGAGCTATGACATGTCATAGTCACAAGTCAAAAGACAATCTGTCTTTTGACTATACAATTGATTTTGTTTGTGTCTAGTCAATTGTATCCAGCTGGCTTTCAAAGTATAGCCAGCTGTAGGATGTAGTATAAGTATCTTATGTTCTTGTATCTTCTATTTATGTTTTGTAACACTTGTAATTGAACATAGAGAAAGCAACATACTATATTCTTGAAAACCATACACCTGTGTTATTTGTGTTATGTCTCTTGCATTACTTGTGTTCTTAGTATCTTAACTTGGTTAATCCAGTTTACTGTTTGATCAAAGTTTAGTTAACCTCCTCTTTGTGTTGTTGTGTTGTAACTTATACCCTTCAACGATCCTGCAATTATAGGCTACACAAATATTTTCAAGTATGTTTAAGTTTGTTAAGATGTCATACTATCCGATATTCAACGTTCGTATTACACAATTTGTTTCTACATACAAGCTTGTATACACGAGGTCATGACGGTGAACCTATGTGCTTGATACCTAAAAAAGGTTAGCCTCAAAAATAAAATACAAAATAAATTATAAATAAGTATAATACTAGAACTCACCAATACACAATTTTAATCCACATAAACAAAACGACTAGAACCCAATCGCTAAAAGTTTTTTGGGTGCACCTAAATTTTTGAGCCCTCAAAAATGTTATTTTAGTTCTTCTAAATAGTACATAGATGTCTATTTCAGATCACGACGTTTTCCTTTTTGGTTTTGAGTTTGACATGAATTTCAATCGTTGACAATTTAACCTGATCCTTAAAATATATGATCGTTAAAGTCGGCATACCACCCTATCTCTGTCTTATATATTGTACCCATCAAATCAATCCCTAAAATTCAATGAACTAACAAATAAAATTCAAATCCAAATTCATAATATGCAAACCCGACTAGTAAAATATTTGTTTTTGTTTGTTACAATATGTGCAATGTGCATGTATAGCATTAGGATGTTTTATGTTTTATGTTTATGTGATGCGGTGGGGAGGGGGCATGTGGGTTTTGGGAGTTGAATTTTGATATGTTTTAAATCAACTTTAGTTATTTCAATTATTGAATATATTGACTTAGTCTTTATATAGTTTTTTACTTTTTTTGTTTTGTAAAACTATGTTTTATGAAATAATCCGAAGTATTAGTAACTTTTTCCGACTTATTAATAAACTTGCACTGATAGTCGATCTCTATGTAGGTTCCTCTAATAAATTCTCTCGATCACAAAGGTAAAAGCTACTGTCATTCTTTTGAGTTAATAGGGTTGTGACTAACCCTAAGCTTTCTCCTCGAGTTAGTTATTACTTACACTCGACCCTGTCTCCATTGATCGCCTTTCGTTTGCGACATGTTGCGTTTAGTTTGCGTAGTTCGAATGGTTACCTTGAATCCCAATTTTTGTTAATTAAGTACATACCTCTCCCCTATTTTGATTTTACCAAATAGGACTATTAGAAGTATCAAAAGAATTCAAAATAAAATGTTAAACCGTGTGGGGAATAAGGTCCTTTTTGTATAACTTTAGGTTCGAGTTCGTTCAATTACTAACTGAATTTAATATTTTAAATAACTTGGAATTAAATTGTTATTTAAGATGAGGCACCTATAAGTCTTCTAAGAGTCGATATTGCAATTATGAATTTGTTGGTGTGTGCAAGAAACCTTAATAATTATTTGTTAACACGTCCTTTGTATCTATATAAAGGAAGCATATGATGGTTTACAAACACATATTATCTCATTTCGTGGCATTGCATTATCCATCATCTCGCGATATAGCTTGCTACCTAGCCGCCTTAGCCATGATCATGGAGAATGGTTTCTTGTTATCACTCACAACCCTTCTCGGCTACCTTAAAACCAAAGCCACTCCTTCAAAGATCAAACATAACACAGTCAATTTTGCCGTCAAAATCAAAAGCACCGCGCTAGATGATCCAAGAAGGATTACACACTCGTTGAAAGTGGCATTGGCCATCACACTAGTATCGGTGGTTTACTTTCTTGAACCATTTTATAGCGGCATGAAGGGTGAAGGTGGAATGTGGGCTATCTTAACTGTCGTCTTGGTTTTCGAGTATACTGTTGGTGAGCAACTTTATCCTACAATCACTCGGAACCTTAGGATTTTCAGGACGTATATACATGCTTTGATAAATTAAAATAGCACGTATGTATGAACAAACTTAAATGATTATTAACAATTAATCGTGTTATATATGATATTTATTTGGGGTTTATATATATATATATATATATATATATATATATATATATATATATATATTAAATTCTGAATGCACATAGTAGGTTAAATATGTTATTGTATTATTATATTCACCCTAAAAGCTTTTTTTCTTCATTTTGCACTAGGTGCAACGTTAAGTAAAGGCTTAAATAGATGCTTTGCGACTCTACTAGCTGGTGCATTAGGTCTTGGGGCTGAAGCGTTAGCTAGCCTATTTGAGCCGACGGCTAAACCCATCGTTCTCGCTTTCATCGTTTTCCTCATAGGTAAAGTCTATGATTTATCTTATGATATATGAAACTTCGACTAAAAAGCTCTAGTTATATCATTTTTTTTCTAGTCAACGTTGATATTTGCTGATAATTTTTCTTTATCACAGTTGCTATTGCCACCTTTTCACGATTCATTCCCAACATTAAGAAGAGGTACGATTATGGGGTTATGATATTTATACTGACTTTTATCCTTGTATCTGTGTCGGGTTATCGAGTGGATAACATCTTAGAGCTGGCTCATCAACGGTTAACCGCAATGGTTTTTGGTGGTGTGATTGGTATGCTCATCTCTGTATGTGTTTGCCCCGTGTGGGCAGGTGAAGGACTTCATAAACTTATTGTTAAAAACTTGGAAGAGCTCGCAAAATTCCTAGAAGGTTTGTACGTTATATACACACATATTTGTATATGTATTAGTTTCTTTGGTTAGTTAACTAGAAATTTATTTACATCTAATGGAGATTAACAAATGTTTTGTAGGATTTGGAGATGAATATTATAGAACTTGTGACAATGACAAATCATGTCTTGTCGCTTATAAAAGTGTCCTTAATTCTACAGCCATTGAAGAATCAATGGTTTGGAAATTCTTAACTAGTTGTTAGCTTTTATAATAGATCATTTTTATTCAGATCGCGAAGTGTGTGTTTGTAATATTGCAAACAAACACTAAATTGTTACATAAAAGCAAATTTAAATTGTTTAACTTTTTATGAGCGACTTAATATTTTCTAAATCATGTACATACATATATACACTAAGCTATAAACCTATATTACATGGTGGATAAAAAAGATTTAATAGTTACTAAAGAAAATTAAAAATAATATAATGATATTTTAAAATTATTGAAATTATGTATAGACGCATGGTTGACGTGAAGTTCATAATTCTTCTTTTATTATATCGTACAAGATTAGAGTCCATGTATTAAATGGGTGGAATAAATAAAACATATTAAAATCATTAGTTTTATAAATATTTTATATTCCAGATGTTATTATCCATTGTTGAAATACAAATATAATGAATATCTAAAAGTTATAACACATAATTAATTAAAAATTATTACTCTTTATTTAATATGTATTAATAAATTATTAAAATTACTACATTTATATTTTAGATGTTTAATAGTTTTATTTTTTTATTTACAATAATTATCATTTAATATGAGAAAGACAATAACACAAATATAAATATTTTTTATTTTAACATATTTTAGTTAAATATGAAAGTCAAACTAATTATTTTTATTATTTTGGTATTATTATGTGAGAGAGGCGGAAAAATAATTTTTTTGTTATGCTAAAATGTTGACACGTGTCATTTGATATGCTAAAATGATGACACGTGTCTTAAGAAAACCTTCTTTTATTATAGGTTATAGATACATATATGTAATTATTTGAATAAAAAGCCATCCAACTTTCTCTTCTTTTAAATCCTGTTTCAAATTATTTACATATAAGGATATATAATTTACATATAAATAAAAATTCAAACTAATTTCTCATATTATTTTCTGAATTTCAGAGTTAGAAACCATATAAAATTACATTTATATCGTTTTTCCAATTTTTAAAATTTTAAGATTAGAAATATGAACGGTTTATATTGCTCTACATTTCAAATGATAATTGATGTTCTGCTTAAACCCTTCCTACACATATGATAACTTACAATTTTTGTTCCTTTAATATACATTAATTAATTATTGCTCAGTTTCTAATGAACAATATTTGAAAGCAGGCAAATTTCGCATGGTGGGAATTAGGACATGGGAAATTTCGATTTCGACATCCATGGAAGAAATACTTGGAGATTGGGGCTTACACACGACAATGCGCGTACCATATCGAAGCTCTCAATGGATATCTCGAAGCAAAATACGAAGTATTAAGTTCATTTTAATACAGTACATACACATACCGCGAAACTAGGGAGATTCAATATGGTCCATAACACATGATCCTTAGAACTTTTTTCTTTGTTATACACAAAATCTGACTTTTTATATAGAAACATAACTACTACTTTTTAGTTATAGTTGATAGAGAACATAATCTTATGTTAACACTTGACTAAGATGCTTTGGTTTTCATATTTATAATTTATTTAATTGATTAAGTTTTTTTTTAATATTTTTACAGTTGATTTATAACTGAAACTAAGTTGTCTCATGATTGGTTACTACTAACTATATGTCACAATATTTTGATTGGTCACACTAGTTTGCAACCGGAATTTATAGTCTGTCAAGAAAATAGTCTTATGTTACTAGAAAAGTTCTGGTTCCGTCACTCACACATTTATTTATACAAATACAATCATTACTGACATATCTTAATTTGTTATAGGCACCTATAGAGTTTCAAAACAAAGTTAAAGAACCCTGCATGAAAATGAGCTCAGAAGTAGCAAAAGCTTTGAAAGAATTAGGATCATCAATGAAGCTAATGATTCATCCTTCTAGTTCATCCGTTCATATCAAAAATTGCAATATAGCGGTTGAAGAACTCACTACGACATTAAAAGATTCAATGGTAGCCGATCAATGTGATGTACTAGAAGCCATACCGGTTATTGCAGCTACTTCAATACTAGTTGAGATCATAGCTTGTGTCGAAACAATTTCCGATGCCATTAAGGAGCTTTCTAAACAAGCCCACTTTGAAAAACCTAAAGACATAACATCTGAAAAACCACACTTGATCGTGGTTGAGCTGTAGGTGAAAAATAGAAAGAATTGATCACTGCCACCGTATTATAAGATGATGGAATCCCTCAAGAGTTGGATCTTGATAAAAACAAACGAGAAATAATCTAATTATAATTGTGTACTCGTATATGTATGTGCATGTATAATAATTAGTGATAATAGTAATTATACATGTGTAAGACCAACCTTTTGAACTTTTCTAGTTGACTATACGTGTAACTTTAACAATATATTCCAACACTTTCCATATAAAATCTAAGTTTTAAAATAACAAATTAACATTTTCTTTTTAAATCCTTTGAGGAAATTTATTCCTTTAATTGCGAGAACTCTATAAAATTTAGAAGCAAATTCGAAAAAGTCCAACTAATCATACCATACATGTAGATTTAACATAACTGGATATAACTAACTCCGTTAATAGTTACATGCATGCTTTTATGTAGAGGTGGGCGTAAAAACAGGGTTTAGACCCAACCCGGACCTGGGTACGGGTAATACCCGATGGGATGCATACCCTGGGTGGACCCATTTAAACCCGTAGGGTTGGAACCAGTTTTAGTTTTTGAGTTTTTTTAGCGAACCCACCCGAACTGAACCCGACGTTATTTAAACCCAGTATCGGACCCGATATTGAACCTGGTATTGGACATACATACAAGAAAAAAGAGAATAAAAAAAACCTAAACCTGGTAATGGACCTGATTTCGGGCCCGACCCGGACCCCGGCCCTACCCGACCCAGGTTTGACGGGAAGGATTTTCAAGTAAGTGAACCTGAATCGGGTTCGTATCCGGGTTCACCATTACCCTGGTACTAAAAAATCCAATTGGACCCAACCCGATTTGAACCCGGTTTCAGGTATGACCCAGTATCCGATCTCTACGTTTTATGTATGGGAGTTTTACTTTATTAATTTACATCTTGAATCCACAAGTTATTGGGCTTCAGTTGTCATTCGGGCTGGGCTTCTTGATTTATCATTATGCAGTACTTTTCACTCATGTGAGCAAGTAGAATTAACAATGAATTATATGTAATTTACTGCTTACACTTTCCAAAACCTGTTATTTATATCCAATTCTTTTATTTTCGCATATGAGATTATCATTTAAAAAAACCATCTGATTTTGCATTAAAAATATCTATGTCATCAAACCACATCATATAACCCAAACCGAATACGAAAAATCAACAAAAATCAGCATAATTCAAGTTACATGACTATCATCCCGACCAAAGAATGTTACATGTAGAGAAATGACACTAACGGATGATAAAAAGAGAATTCCCACAAATATAATCAAACGAATTTGTCGCATGTAATGAATGGATTTTGGGTCCAAAATGAAAAATATCAAAGGGTTTATGAAGACATGTAGGTTACCACCATAACTTCAAGCTTTAAAGGCGTAGAGGACATAGCCAAATTGCTTGAATGTATAATATCCCAAAATTTCAAGATGTTAAATAAATAGTAGTAGTAAGAATAAAAATTATGTAATAGTAACTAAGTTCAATTTTGAGCTACACATATGTGTTTACTCATGATTCATATGCTTGTCTATCTTATCTTGTTTAGATTCTTTAGTATATAATATATGTTTAAAGCAACTTCATAAGCATAAACGTGAAACTTTTAATCATTATCATCACAATACATGACATTTTATGATAAGAACACTTTATGTTAATGGGTTTGAATCAATATTTAATATTATTGAAAACAATGTCTCAAGATTTTAATTACATGTTAAGAGCAAATAAATTAATTAGTGTACCCAAAAGCCATAAACATTGCATCATGATGATGATAATGATGGGTCAAATAAATGTATGTTAGAATCCAACATTTGTCCATGCTTTGTGAGGCACAAAACCATCAAAACTCAAGCATCAAAAACTCAAAAGAGAACATGAACCACCCATGAAAGCAATCTTATGCATTTTTAATGGACATGATAGAAACAAAAAGAAAGAAAACCTAAGTTTGAGGTAGGTGCTACTTTTGAGTTTTAAACCACTTTCACCATTTCTTAAATCACCATTCTTTATAATATATTGCATTGATGTGACTTATGGCAAATATTTTAAAATCGAGCCACATACGGATTAGTGCATATTGTAATCCAAATAGGAACTTTCATCTATGTATTAGGTTTTCTTTAACTATGTAATTTTGTCATTATTTAATTTTGCTATACTTTTAATAATTTTTTACAACACAAGTTTTAATATTGATTGTTCTGTTGATGCTCGTTTCAAGAGAAAATTGAATGATTGAAGTGTAAATTAAAACGCAAATGTTTTATCATTTAAGTATCTTATTACATATTACTAGAAAACTAAGTACTTGTGATCAAAAGAGAACAGTCAAACTTTACGATTGTATTTCAACCGACTATAAAATTGCACAAAATTAACGACTAAACTGAAACAATAGCAAAATGAACACAATTTTTGAATTTATATTCGAGTATTAATAATATTGGTCGCAAAGCCCCAACATATATTAAAAATATAAAAAATATATCAATCATAACTTTACGAAAAAATCATTTTTAATAAAAGCATTATATTCACACCCAAAATATACGTAAAATTCCCGTTGCATCATTAATATTTTGGGTGTGAATATAATGATTATATGGCCGATTGCTGAAAAGTCCCAAATAGGTTGCAAAATGTAAAATGATTAGAATAAAAACAAAAATTTCGGCAACAAAGCTGTCGAACACATGAAAAATAAGCAGAGAAAATTAAATCTCAACCACAATCGGTCGCATAGAAATGAAAAACGATTAATAAATGTAGCTTTTATACATGAAAGATATAAATAAAAATAGCATTACCCAAGGAAAAAGGTCGGAATTAAATCACTCTATTTACGATTGAAATTGTGATTACAAATACCAAAGAAATGAAATAATAACAAGCGTAAGTTTACAATTCGAGCATATTATAAATATTGATATGAAACACGATACCAATCTCCTACTATCACGATATCATAGTCAAATGTCGTTTGCATATGTACATATGTATGTCTAGGGGAAAGTTTGTTCACGTAATAATTAAGAACAATGATTACTCAACATGTATAACTAATGTGAACCCTATGTTAATAATTATAAACCTGTGATATAATTAATACATTTATAATCACGCTAGTTATAACGACAATACATTAACCATTTTTAATTGATTTTTTAAACATATCGCCACACAAACACAAATATAAAGTAATTACCACTGCCGGCCCTAAGGAGGGGCGGAATGGACCCCCGTATAGAGCCCACTCGCTCAGGGGCACAAATGTTTAAATTGTTTTATATATATAATTACAAACAAATAATTATAAGGTATAATACAATTAAAATCTTAACTCAATTATGTTTTAAATCAAATTTTTTAGCCCATTTTTTTAACCTAATTACTCAACTAAAAGCTCACTAAAATATATAAAATTTGATTCTAATTAAAGTCCACAAACTAATTTATACCACAAATTTTGTTCTATTCAAACTTGAAATCTTACCTACGATCCACGGTGTCCCAAGAAAGACTTAGCGGATCGACGATAATAGCTATCGAAAGCAAAATACTAGAAACCATAAACTACGAATATATTATAAACCAATTTACTATCAAGAATGCAAGGAGAGATTTACGAGTTATTTGTTAACTATTATGGTATGTCATTGTAATACTATGATATTGTTAAAACATTCTTTTCATTTAAAAAAATTAGTTTATATAATTTAAGTCGTTAGGGCTCATGGGCCTTTTTTTCAGGCTCGTCCAAGGCATTAAAATCCTCGAGACCGGCCCTGGTAATTACCTCTAATAATGTAATAAAGACCCATAAAACCAATGTGACTGGCTCAATTAGTTAAGACGTATTTTAATTAATGACTTAGATTAGATATGATTATTTTGGTAAAATAAGTGTCTTGAATTGATCGAGAGGTATATAGTAATTTGATCAAATCTACCCACTCAAATTGTCCTTTTCTTAGAATATTCTCCTTTTTTATCAATAATTCTTTATATGTTTTTATTTTTTTTATAAAAATTACATAACTACATAGAGCTATTTTTATCTTTAACTTTATAATAGTCCTTTTTTTCTGAAAAATATGTTATTATAGATATTGTAATGTAATTATTTATATATTATGTAATCTTACATACGGCATTCAAAATTCGATTTGTCAAAAAAAATTCACCTCTTTATAAAGAACATTGTTAACTTTCTATTTCTTTATAAAAAGTACACAAGTAGAACATGTTCATATTTAATTCAACTATAGTCTTGTTATATAGATTTTTATTTTCTAAAACATCGGTTATTACATAGATATAATGGACAATTATATATGCAAGTGATCTCGTAGTTGAAATCACCACACGCAACTGATATGGTGTTCGTCCTCATATGCAGGTGATTTGGTGTTCGAAATCGAAATCAAAAAATGCTTAGGGTTTTCGGAGCAAAGATTGTACAACCTCATGCTCTCGTTGTCCATATTTTTTCATTATTGTGTGAAAATATTATAATGCCTTAATTGAGTGTTTTTATGTTTGTATATTCGGTGTAAATTGTAAACGGACTTCTTATTAAACTCGGGTTTATATGTATGTGTGTTGTGAGTGGGTTCAAACAATATACATCATTATTATTAGCGAGTGGATGCATGTATGGACAATTTCATTCTCATAATTAACGTTAACACGTATTGCATTTAATATATATTAAAAAATATAGTAACGAATACACTATTGACACCACTAGTGCATTCATTGGTGGTATACTACATGTATACATAAGTGTGTTTAATTTCTCGAAGAATAAACTTTTGAATTGAAGTGTTATCCTTGGTTATATGATTGTAACAGGGTAAAAAAAGATCCAACGACGATTAAACGTTTTCAATATTTGAAATGAATTTCATATTTCATATATATATATATATATATTATTAATTGTAAAGATGATTGTCCTACATAAATAATATCTTGGACATTGTTGTCTAGAGGATGCCATGGTCCCGATTGAAAAAAAGGTTGAAGTAATGGAGTGAGGGCCATATCATGGAAGAGGAGTGTACCATCTAGTGTGCTAACCTAACAAACATTTTTTATTCATTTATATGGATGTGCATAGGCCACGTTTATTATTTAACACCATATTGTAAAGTCCCCTTTTTATAGTATTCTTTGTATTTTATTTCTCATGGTTTTATCTATAGGTACCACATAGGTTCTTACTTTCTTATTTTAGTAACTACGTTCCTGTTTGGTTAGAAAATAATTAACATCCTAAATTGAAACGGCATATCTTGAAAAAATATCAAACTACAAAATTTACAATATTAATAGTTATTAATAATATAATATATAATACCTTAATGTTTTATTTTAAATTTAAGATATTAATGCTCTAAAGTTCTTGACTTATTATGTTGTCTCCTTCGCTAATATGCATCTCACTCCTACCGCATCCAAATATTGGTTGATTGTCAGTCTTCTTCTCTTCATCTTTGTATGATGGTTCTTCGCTAATATTCATCCTTGTATGTAGATAAAGATTAGATCTTGCTTATTTTTTCATATATATCATCACAATCATATATCTCGTTAATGTAGCTTTGTTGTCGTGACACTTACAACTGCTATGGCCTTAAACATGTTGCCTCCATTTATTGACATGAAGTTTTCTCACTTTTTGTGTTTTATGGGCCTTTTTTCAAGATTATACGTTCTTATTATATCCAAAATATTCATTGTTTTTCGCTTAATGATGATGTCCGGTTTCTTTTTGCTCCTTATCAAAAATATATTAGGTAATGTTTATTCAAATAATCTTTACCATGACTAAAAGATAAAGTTTTATTAGACTATGTTTGTAATTATTCTTAGCGTGCTTTTATAAATAAATTACGAAACCTTATAGATCTTTTACTATTACTATATAAGCATTTTCTGCATTTAACACATTTATGACAATAATGAATAACGAATACAAATGTGATGCGCAAAAGTGTTTAATATTTCAATATCCTCAAAAACCCACTAATTAGTAAATACCCGCTCAAGCCTGGTGACATTATATGAGTTTGAATTCTTTCAATATATGATTAAAAGATATACATAATTAATAAAAATTGTTTAAAAGACATTAGTAATTACCCATTGATGAAAAATCACACCAACATCCAAAACATCGCATTAATACTAATTGATGCAAAAGTTGTACTTTGCAATATTCAATATTTATAAGACTTTAAAATCAAATCAATGTCTTAGACTATTTCCCTTGTGAAAAACATTTTCTTTTCTCTAATATGTGTCTAATGCGAAAAATAGACCATTCACGGAAAAGAGACTGAAATTGAGTTTCTTACTTGCAAAAGGAAAATGTAACCAATCACAAACTTGGCATCAATATTTTTTTGAACGGCGAACCAGGTCCTAACAGACTGGGCCCACCCGATCATCTCCGTTACTCGCAATATGCTACTTGAAACCATCCTCAGGATGAGACTCACCATTGGTGAAAAAAAACTCACTAACCCAACCCGAAACTCTATATTTTTGTCACGGTGAAAGATTATACTAAAATTTCTTCTTATTTCTTGAGTAATATTACTTTAACAACTTTAGGTCTTTAACTAAGAATCATTACTAACTTGCATCAATCAACTTCACTATGTTAAAGTAAGAAATATATAAATAGAAAAGGAAAAGTTTGGTGTTTTACAATTGCATTACATGATAATCAATAGCATGAAGACATAAGACCATCACCAATACCATGACGTAGATGTAAATTTAATATTTTTTTATAGGTGTAATCATTTTCGGCTTTTGGACGATATCAACTTAATTAATTTGCAAATTTCTACAAGGTCGGATCGACTCATCAAAATTAAGTTAAAAAATAAGTTGGTTAAAGAATACAATCTTATTTAACGCAAAACTTCACATTTAACAGTTGTTGTGTGTGATTTTTATCTTTTGAAACAACTTATTACGACTAAAAAGTTCTTAAGATTCTTTTTCTATGAAACAAACGTAAGTAGAATTATCACCAAAATGATGTGCAATTCTGACTTGACAACATTTGTTAAAAAGAACATCACTTTGTAACGTTTTCTTGTTTCCACCGTCCATTTAAAAGATATGATATACCATCAATGTAGTAGTGAAGTTAATGTAAAAATATGTTTTTTCCCTCACAATTAAATCATTTGGGTTGGTAATCTTGTATGTACATTCATGATGTTCGAGACTTTGCAAAACCATAACCTTCATGTTACCTTGAACTAACTGAACCATTCACTAGTTCTCCTTTAGAAACTTTGCATTTATGTAAGTTTGATCGCGTATATGGATGTAGTTTTATTTTAATAAATAACAACCGAAAACCATAAAGTCTTCTGATCTAGTGTTAGCCTCATGACTCTTTAAATAAGAGGTCGTAGGTTAGAGTATTGCTGGAAAATAAATAGATAAGTCAAATTAAAATAATAATAATTTTCTAAAGTAAGATCATGCAATTGTCATACAAATTGAATATAGACCGTTTCAAAAGAATATGAGTTTGATTATCAAATTCAGGGCGAAAAAATATTAGAACTCGGTTTTAAGTATGTAATCATACTTTATTACATTTAAAAATTATTTTTTTAAAGTATATAATAGTTAGCGGTTTTTAGTAAGCAATCAAGTTGTATCAAGTTGATAAAATTATCAACTTAGCACACTTAATAATTAATTTCTTAAAAGCTTAGCACACTTTCACTATTACATTCTCTAACTATTTCTTTTGATAAATAAACGTATAGCCTTTGTTTTTGTTTAACGATTTTTTATACCCCGGCGTTACCAGCATTATATACTTTTTAGAAAATTTTTATTTATATTTGGTAAATTCTTTTATAAAGTATTTGAAATAGAACACGGTTGTTCAAACCGGTTATAAGAAGGATATATGATGTTTTGTTTCTCCTCGAAATATAGACAATATGATTTTCTAAATGGTGATCCTAACCAGATGTAGTAATGAACCTTTTAAGAACATTCATTACTTATTCTCTATCTTTATTCATATAATAAACATTAAAAGTACTATTTTTTATCTCTTTTTTTTAATTTTATCATTATTTTTTTTCTTTACTCACAACCATTTAAAATATATTAAAACTATTATATGGTTTTGAACAGTGATTCCTCAAAATACAAATTGAACAGTAATTTATCATATCTTTCACTCACAATTACTTATAAACATACCATATAATATAGTAAATGCACACACATAAATATAAGGAACCGATTCTGAATGCTCTAAGGTCATTTGTAATTATCATGTTTCACTCGTATGACATTTCAGCGTCGTATCAACAAGTTTCTCATTATGTTTCTTCTTTCTATTTCACTAGTATTTGTTATTTTTTTCCCCTTGTGAATTTTCTTTCTTCTAACTAAAACTATTAGAGAAAAAGCAGCACTCGAAATTCCCATGTGAAGAAAATTCTCCTTGGTCCAAAAACTATTTTCCCCATATGGAATACAAATGGCCTATATTTAATGATTTTCCAAAAGACTAATATAAAAGTTACCTCATAAATAGGGATGGTAATACGTCATGTTAGGGACGGGCATGGACGATCTCAACCACATTGTACCCAATTAAAATAGCATGTTTCAAACTTGGTAATCGGGTATTGAAAATATCTGTGGATAACCGAGTATACCTATTAAAGTTATAAAAATTATCGTTGGGTTTCACCATCAAATTTCTATTGAAATTAGAAAATCATATAAAGATATATTTACATATACGTACTAGATAACATTTTCATCGATCTTTAATATTTTTTTGTGAAGTTTCACTACTATTCTCTAATAACTTTGTATGATATTGTATAGGACAACTGATAGGAAGTTTAATCACCTATATTTAACACATAATTATTAATTAAAAATATATGAAGTTATAAATAATAATATATAATTAGATATAATATAACTATTACATATAACAAATTAAAACTTAAAATAATTGGGGGTATATGATCAGGTAAACAAGTATGTTTAATCGTATAATCGGGTGGGTCATGCAAAGGGGTATACGAACAAGACCCATGAAAACATAAAAATCAATCTCATGTTCGGTTGCGTACACGCTTACCCGATCTCATAAATGTCCCGGATATCTCAGGTTCGGGTATATTTAATCGGATTTTAATTTAATTTAATTGCATCTAGCTTGCTGATAAAAGTACCACTTGAAGCGACATCAACAATCGACATTCAGCGCATGAAGAAGATAAAAAGAAAAAAGTCTTTCCTATTGGGTCATGATATATACCTTGACGAATAGGCTCCAATACTCCATTAGCTTTGCTTGGTTGCACTTTTTTTTTCTTTTTCCTTTTTCTTTTTAACTTTCACATATATATTTTTCAAATAACTACTCAAGATAATAATTATACTTTCTATGATCCCCTATGAATTATGAAAATATCGTTTGTATATATATATATTAATGAAAATTGTTACTTTATACAACTAATAGCAAATTTCAACGCAATTAGTCCCTTCCGTTACGTTCAATATTGTCTGCTCCTAATGTGATAACGTCTTTATTACTTTTCTTTTACTCTAAACGTATCATCTTCTACTCAAACTTTGAAAGTGGATAAGATCTATAACCTCTAATAAAACAAGGTTTTTTAGTTACTTTTCATTCTTCTAACCTATGTTTTTATCACTTGGAATCACTTTTTTAGATATTTATGTTGATTATATCTTGAAACATGAATGCAAGTATGAAACCCAAATCATATTTATTCAATCATCTAATACAAACTAAACATCAAAACAATTAAAACTTACTTGTGGGAATAGAGATCTTTGATGAAGATGATGAAACCATGATCTTGAGATTCGTTCCCGTTATGATGTTTAGAGATATCGATGGATGATTTTGAGAGAAAAGTTATTGGTGTGTTGTTGTTATCTCTTTAATCTATATTTATAACATCTAAGGGGAAACCCTAATTATAATTATGGGGTATTTCCATCAAAAAACCCCCTTATACTATTAGGAACTAACTATGTCATTTGGTGAAACTTATTTAAATGATTCGTAGGCCACATATTACAGGTTATTTCTAACATTCTCCCACTTGGCCGAGTGATCATTTGTGATGAGTATATATAAGTTTGGCCAAGTTAACACTCATCAGGTGTCATATTGAAACTTATAGCAAATAGTTACAGTCATTCGAATTAATGTTAATTCGAGACCCCCAACAGTCATACTAAAGTTTCAATATAAAACATTAAACATAAAACCAAAATGACTTAAATAAACCCTTAATGTACAGTATTTATCTGCACAAATTGTCTATAAATCATAAAGCGCACATATAAGTTATAATAGACAAAATAAATATTTGAGGAAATCACATTAATCATAAATGCACACTTGATATGTTATTATATAAGGTCTCTAGTAAAACCCATCCTTGCTACGAGTTCTTGGAATGTTTTGGGTGGTAGACCTTTAGTCATCGGATCCGCAATCATATCTTTTGTGCTAATGTTCTCGATACAAAGATTATTTTCCTCTACTCGTTCTCGTACGAACAAATATTTTGTATCAAGATATAAACCAGCTCCACTCGAACTGTTACTATTCGAGAAACTAATGGCAGTTGAGTTGTCACAGTAAATCTTCAACGGTCGTGATATGGAGTTAACAATTTTGAGTCCGGTAATAAGATTTCTTAACAACATCCCATGGCAGGTTGCATTATAAACTGTAACGTATTCTGCCATCATTGTTGAGGTTGTTGTCAACTGCTGCTTATGACTCCTCCATGAAATAGGCCCGCCTGCTAACATAAAGATATACCCCGATGTTGATTTCTTATCATCTTTGCATTTGGCAAAGTCAGAATCAGAATAGCCCACCACTTCTAAGTTATCAGTTCTTCTATATGTTAACTTATACTCTTTTGTCCTTTGAAGATATCACAATACTTTCTTTGCTGCTTCCCAATGATCTAGGCCAGGATTAGATTGATATTGGCCTAGCATTCCAGCAATATATGCAATATCAGGACGAGTACAAACTTGAGCATACATTAAACTTCCCACTACTGACGCATAAGGTATCAATTTCATCTGCTCCTTCTCATCATCTGTTTTTGGACATTGAAATAAACCAAAAACGTCCCCTTTAACCATTGGAGCAACTGAGGGAGAGCAATGTTGCATATTATAATGTGTAAGGACACGTTCAATATACGCCTTTTGAGACAATCCTAACGTCCCATTGGCTCGATCTCGGTGTATTTCGATGCCTATTACATAAGAGGCTTCTCCGAGATCTTTCATGTCAAAATTACGTGAAAATAATCGCTTTGACTCATGCAACAAATCTAAACTATTACTTGCCAATAGAATGTCATCTACGTAAAGGACAAGTATAGCAAAATTGCTCCCACTCATTTTGAGGTAGGTGCATTGATCCACTTGATTTTTTATGAAACCTTGTTTCTTCATAACTTCGTCAATTTTAAATACCACTGACGTGATGCTTGTTTTAACCCGTATGGATTTCTTTAACTTACATACCAAGTGTTCTTTACCTTTAGGTTTGAAACCTTCAGGTTGGTTCATGAACACATCCTCATGTAAGTCACCATTAAGGAAAGCGGTTTTAACGTCCATTTGATGCAACTCTAAATCAAAATTAGCTTCGGCTAGACAACCCCATACTTTCATATACCTTAAGCTAGGTTTTCTTCCTGTCCAAATTTCAAATGGAGTTTTAGGGACAGACTTAGAAGGAACTCTATTTAGTATATGAACAGTTTTCTTTAATGCCTCGGTCCATAAAATTCAGGTAAAGAGGAGTTCGCTAACATACTTCTAACCATGTTCATTAGGGTACGGTTTCTTCTCTCAGCTACACCGTTCTGCTGAGGAGTACCCGGCATGGTAAATTGGTTTACAATCCCGTGTTCTTTACAAAATTCAAAGAAAGGACCAGGAGCTTGACCAATATCAGTATGTTTACCATAATACTCACCACCTCTATCTGATCTCACTACTTTATTTTACGATCAAGTTGATTTTCAACCTCAGCCTTAAAGGTTTTAAACATGTCAAGTGATTCAGATTTATCCTTGATAAAGTACAAGTACATGTAACGTGAGTGATCATCTATAAAAGTGATAAATGATTTATGTCCAGATATTCCAATAGGATAAGGTCCACTAATATCAGTGTGTATGAGTTCTAGTAAACTGGAACTCCTGACGGCACCTTTTTTAGATCCATTAGCCATTTTACCTTTAAGGCATTTAACACATGTTTCAAAATCAGAGAAATCAAGATTTGGTAATACTTCATCCTTCACGAGTCTTAACATGCGATCTCGTGATATGTGGCCTAAACGTTGATGCCACAACATGGATGATGTTTCCAAATCTCGTTTTCGTTTGTTAATGTTTTCATTTACATTATATGATAACAATGATTTTGAAAATTGATCATCTAGTTCTAACTTATAGAGATTTCCATCCACATAACCATAACCACAAACATGAGAGTTTAAAGTAATAGTGACTTTGCCACGACCATGCAAAATTTTATAACCATCATTGTCTAACTTTGGTACAGATACTAAGTTCCGAGTAATCCTCGGTACATATAATGTATCATAAGTTTAATACAATGACCAGTTGTCATTATTAATAGCATGGTTCCTACGGCTTCAACATTAAGTTCATCACCATCTCCCACCTTAATTGTCCTTTGGTTTCTTTCCAGCTTCCGGATTGTAAGGAATCCCTGTGTTGAGTTAGTAACATGAACCATAGAACCAGAGTCAACCCACCATGTGTTAGTTGGAACGTTACCATTAAAGGACTCAAATATCATAAATAGATGGTTACCTTTCTTAGCCAGCCACTCCTTGAACTTGGGGCAATCTCGTTGGGTATGTCCCTTATTGTGACAGAATCTGCAGCGAGATTGTCCAAAGGAGGCATTTGAGCTGGAAGCTGCACTTGTACCAGCCTTATGGACTTTGAAGCTTTCCCCTTTGAAGTTTCCCTTTCTCTTTAATGGTTTAATGGTGGTAACCTGAACAACATCAGGTTTTTCTAGCTTCAGACGTTCTTCCTCCTGCACGCACATTGCTATCAACTCACCCATTGACCATTTTTCTTTTTGGGTGTTATAGTTGATCTTAAAAGCATCAAAGCGTGAAGGAAGAGAAGTCATAATGAAATGTACTAGAAAACCATCACTGATTTCCATGTCTAAGCTCTTGAGTTTATGAGCCATGTCGTTCATCATCATTATGTGTTCACGCACATTATTAAACCCATCATACTTTGTAGTAAGCATCTTCAGAATCAAAGTGCTCGCATGTGCTTTAGAAGATCCTTTAAATTGTTCCTCCACTGAATTCAGATAAGTTTTAACATTATCTGAATCAGGTATTGCTCCCCTAATAGCAACAGAGATGGAGTTTTTGATTACCATCAGAGACATTCTGTTAGACCTCTCCCACTTTTCATACTCTTGTTTTTTATCTGCAGTACTTTCAGCAGTAAGAGTAGTAGGAGCGTCATGTCTCAAGGCATAATCAAGATCCAACATGCCAAGAGTAAGTTTAACAGAATCCCTTCATGAGACGAAGTTTGCCCCGGTTAAAACTTCAATTCCAAAGTTAGGAGTGATAGTGGATGCTAAATTGATACAAGTAGTAGGAGAGTTAAAGTGAGCTAATTAGGGGTGATAACAAGAAAAAATTAAAGCAGACATAATTAATACATTGAAGATAAAACCTATTATAACACCAAAATAATATGCAAAATTTAAAGTTCTATATGAATATTGGCTTCGCGTTGGCTTTGACCAAAAATTCAAATGTTATGAACAAATTAAAGTAACGTTCTACTTGCACGATGGCTTTGCGTTGGCTACGACCAATGTGCAAATGTTATGAACAAATTAGGTAAAGTTCTAAATGAATGTTGGCTTCGCGTTGGCTATGACTAACATCCAAGTATTATGAACATAATTATAATAAGGCATATAAATACTACACAACACCTTTGGGCAGAAGTGTAACATTCATATTAATTTCCCAATATTTATCATGTGTATTATCAAACAACTAGCCTTTGGGTTTATCATTTGATGATACACATAGTTATATAATTATATAAAATGATAGCGTTAAATTAATGTCAAATCAAGTGATGTACCGTTGGATTAATCACTTAATCTTTCATTAAAGTACCATTATCTTTTTCTATGTCAAAATATATATTAAGACATATGCATTTGCAAGTTTGATTTTTTTTTTATTTGTAAAATATGAAATATAATTACATTCTATATTTTTACAAACATGAACCATAATTGAAAACGTATGGAGTAACTTGCAAATTCATTAATTATGGAATTTATCAAAAACCATTAAAGAGGTTTATAAATAAATGACAGTTTTGTCGGAAATAATTCATACAAAAGCAAAATAATAACATTCTTAAATATAATTGAGAATCGATTTAAAATCCGATGGGCTATTAATTTATTCAAAATTAAACATTTATAATAAGTAAATTTAAGAACTGATTCCCGTAAAACAATTTCATTCCTTTTGATAAATTGAGTTTAAAAAGGAAACACTAACTGTTTTTCTAAATTTAAGTCATAAATTAATTTTATTATTACAGAAACAAATCTCATTTAAGTTTCATTGATATCGACAAAATAGAGATTAAATATATAAGTAATTTATTCCATATAAATAAAACCATAAATTATATCACAAATTATAAATTTGTTTGATTATAAAATTTGAACACAAACATGAATGTTTAATTTCGTTCATTCATGCTCATTTAGTGCAAGTAATCATCAAATCATTAAAATTTTATGACCACCAACATAATATCATGAAATTACAGATTGCAATAATAATTCATAGGTTTTTTTCTTTTAGAGGTGGTAGAGATAATTCATGGATTGTGAATAATCAATAAATATTTCGATCCTTATCTCTTCGAAAATTGTCAAACCATTTATATTAGAAAAAAAATATGATTCATCTTTTGAACATGATATTAAGAGGCGTCGAATTCGATTTGCATGTATTTCAAAATTCAAAATCATATGGTTTTATAATCGAGTTCCAGTGGATTAACTATTTCTTTTTATGAACCGATTTGTAGAAAACTATTTCGTGTCCTTAACATTAAAAAAATCAAGATCATTGTAATTGTTTATGATTTGTAAATCCAAGACATTGATTCATCACAAGGTTATACAAGCAAATCAAAATTAAATGATTGATGAACAAAATGATTTGATATAATCAACATTGCTCTGATACCACATGTTGATTATATCTTGAAACATGAATGCAAGTATGAAACCCAAATCATATTTTTCAATCATCTAATACAAACTAAACATTAAAACAATTAAAACTTACTTGTGGGAATAGAGATCTTTGATGAAGATGATGAAACCATGATCTTGAGATTCGTTCCCGTTATGATGTTTAGAGATATCGATGGATGATCTTGAGAGAAAAGTTATTGGTGTGTTGTTGTTATCTCTTTAATCCTCTATTTATAACATCTAAGGGGAAACCCTAATTATAATTATGAGGTATTTCCATCAAATAACCCCCTTATACTATTAGGGACTAATTATGTCATTTGGTGAAACTTATTTAAATGATTCGTAGGCCACATATTACAGGTTATTTCTAACAATTCATACATTAATTTTACCTTCAAAAGGATGTTATAGTAATTTAAATTCTCAAACAAATTCATCTCTCTTATTAAAAATAAATTTTATTAATTGCTATGTTTTTCTCTCTTATCTATTCTTTTTTTAAAATCAAACTAGCTTTTTTTAAAATAGATTTTATGAAGAAAATTAAAAATAACAAGTTTTAATTAAAACTAAATAACAAAAGACTAAAGTTTTATATAATATGAAATTTTCTAAAACATTAAACATTATTTAAACAAAATATTTTATCATCGTTTTGTTTTTAAAAGAAATTATAAACAGGTAAAATATTTTAAAACAATCTTACTAAAACAAACATAATTACAAATCATATTTTTTTAAAAACAAGATTTTGATAAAAAAATATTTTCTTATAAAAAATCTTAAAATGAATTTTAAAAATAAAATTATTTATATAAGAGAGTTAAAAAATGGTATATTTGTTTTATTTTTTGAACAATTACCTATATATAATTTTAATTATATTTTTTATTAAAATATTATACTATACTATTGGTGTTTATTTTACATATATATTTTACTTTAAATTTAATCTGTTTACTTAATGAGTGTTTAGTCTATATTTCTATCTTTAAAAAAACTAAAATAAACATGAAACTACTGTAGATCTCATACTATTTTCAAATTAAATTTAATAAATTAAAAACATTTTTTATTAAAAACACACTCTTTAAAAACAAAAATTCATAATTTTCTATAAAATAAAAGTATAAGAAAAATATATTATTATTTATTTACTTAAAGTAGCTATTTATGTGTACTTATAATCATATTTTGTTTTATTTTTAAGCATGATTTTATAATGCATAAATTTTTATTACTAATTATTTAATATTTTATTTGATCAATCCGTGTATCACACGAGGCTAACCTAGTAAATTATAACTAAGAATATGTATTAAATTAGTATTTTATATGTTTCAAAATATTTTATTTAATATTGTTTACATTACCATTTCTGTTTATACACATAAATAATGATAAATGTAATAGACAAAATCTATGAGATTTTAATAATTTTATACGTATCACACCTTTAATAGTTTATCATGCACCAATCGATGAGACATAACTTTAGAATCTTACTCACTCCAACACTCTACCCTTCGATTTTCATTGACTCCAATTTCTCAAAGAACTTACTCAAGCTTAATTTAGGTAACTACCACATAGAACACAAAAATAGAACTACTAGATCTCGTGTACAATAATTTTATTCATGGTTCAAGAACGTGTGTTGCAACAATGATAGTCACTTGTGTTTCTGACCATATGTAACACGTCATACTCGTCAAGACTTTAGCAATCAGCATTGACATGGTATTTGATATGTCAGTACTTTTATAGCTGATATATAATATGCATAATGCTATATGTTTTTTGTCTTTCGGTTTTATACTTGACTATTCTCTGGTAAGTTGATCTTTTATGTATTATGCTACGATAGTTATAAGGTGACCTTAGTTTTTACATGTAAACCACTTTATAACTTATGGACATTGCATGATGATTCAATGCAAAAACTCTTTCACCAATTATGCAAAATAAAAATAAAATAAAAGCTACAAATTGAGAGATAAAAGAGTACAGTACGCATCATTATATTTTGTAAAGATTTTCAATGATGTTGACTCAAATGTCTTTTACACTCTATATTTATAACAGTAATAGTTTAAAAGAATATGCTAAAAGCGTAAAAAAGTTAAAAGTCAAAAGAAATGGATAGAGAAAGGACAACTGATGTAAATTATTATATGTAGAGTAAAGATAAAAAAAAATTATGCCAAATTAAGAGGCATCGGCTAGTGACCTTAGTGAACTCTACAAAATTATGACCAAGTGAAAAAGATTCTATAAAATTAGAGATTATGTCGTCGTTAGAATTAATCTAATAAAATGAACTCTCACATCTAGTATTATTATATATAATACTTTCTTTTAAATACAAATGATTGAATAGTGATTATTAAAATCTGAACCGTTGGTTTTCATATCCACGGCTCCCCCGCTTTCAATGTGATTTTTTTCTGTTGTGTTTGTTACGTCGCCTTTAGACACGTTTCTAATGGTAATATTAAAATCCAAAGTCGTGAACAATAACCTTTTAATATTTGATAACATAAATTTGCTCCATTTTTTATTGTTTTTTATAATTGTATGCACCGTTATTTTTCTAAGCTCGTTATTAGCAGAGTTATATAAATGGACATCAAATTAGCTTCACCACATGCATATTCAACACCTACATATAAAACTTTTTAATCAAAAAACACTAATAACTTTTTGCCATAAGTGTTTTTTTCATCCTTGTGGTTTAATTAAAAAAAATCATTTGAATTTAAAAGTTTAAGTTTTATTATTTGAATTTAAAATTTTCATCAAAATTTCTATTTAAATCAATCACACCTAACTAACATAGTTAACTGTATTCATAACTTTTCAATTTAAGGGCTTGTTTGGTTAAAGCAATTACAAAATAAAAATCAATTACCATGTTTGAGGTAGCGCTGTTCACGAGCCGATCCGAACCGAGCGGACTTTTGCTCGTGCTTGACTCGTTTTCAAACCAAACTGAGCCGTCGGCTCATTTACAACCGAGCGGAAAATCGAACGAGCATTTTTCGAGCGTTAAATTTTTGAGCGAGCGCAAACGAGCGGTGAACAATTTATACAACTCAGTTATCTTGTGTGTCATACGATTTATACTATAACGAATAAGGTTTGATAACTTAAAAATCAACCATTTTACATAAAATTTTCATGTAACAATACGTTGTGGCTAACGATAAAACAAACGCTATAACCGATTAGGCGGATGACATATTGTAGAGAACTATAACGGTGAGAGTGGGAGATGATCGAAAAAATATATCTTAGTGACTTAAGATTTTAATTTTATGTTTATGTAGAATTTTTTATTAGGTTGACTGATCAACTATGCATAACTATAATTATATATTTGTATATATAAGTCAAATGTACTAGAGTACTATGTATAAACTATATATACATATTAATTCGAGTCGAACCGAACCGAACCGAACAGACCTTTGCTCGTGCTTGGCTCGTTTACAAATCGATCCGAGCCGATCGGCTCGTTTACAACCGAGCAAAAATTCGAACGAGTATTTTTCGAGCAAATTTCGAACGAACGTCGAGCGGTTTAGTGTGAGGTTTATATGTTCACTATCTTTTGGTAATTGCAATTATAATATTTTACTTCACAGTAGTCTTTTGTTGTTTTGTCTTGTTTATGTCTTTTAGTTTACTAATCATGTTACTTTTGTACGTGTTAAATCATAAGATTTTTTGGTTTAATGTTTAACTATGGTTATGATAAGTGATGTTTTATGAATATTATCTATAAACTGTAAATGCCATTGGTTTATTGCTCTTTAATTTTTATGATAATTTTTGTTTAATGAATATAATTCATATTAAAAAACATTTATGGTGAATGCTTTATAAAGTTAGTAAGGAGTCAAATTTAGGCATTTATCTTTATAATTTTTTCTAACAAATGGAGTTAATTCACAATATAATTAGTAAAAAAAACTGAACGCATAAAACTCATCACATAAAACTTTTTTTTGAAAATGTTTTCACCAAAATACCCCTAATGAAGAGAAGCTATCGGAAAAAACTAACGATGTTAATCAAGTATAGTTAAATGAATTTAAATGATAATAAAAAAAACGTTTAAATACAAACAATAAAATTTAACCACAATTCCAATAGTTATACGTTTTTAACTCTTTTACCAAACTAATATTCTTCCGGTTTTAATTTTGCAATAAGAAGGGGACATGGTGAGTGAAATAGATATATGATTGAGCATTAGACACGTGTGCAAGTGACACAAAGGATAAAAAGTTTTTACCCACTTAGATGTCGACACACGTCTAGACTTTATCATATGATCATGAAAACGACACGTGGGACCCACCAATCTATCTCTATCGTGGAGTTCCGTCCTACACGGCTTTTATAAAATAAAGTCAAAAAAGTTTTTGTTTTTCTGGAAAAAAGAAATTCCTTCATCCAGATCAATAAAAATAATTCCCAGATTCATAACGCATTAAAACCTTGTACAAACTGGTTGAGAACTTGTATTTGTTTGGAAGATTGTGGATTTTCGATCTGGAAAAGAAGATGTCCGCATGATTGATTGGTGTAAGGTGGGGCCCTTGTGGGACCCACTTTGTTAGATTCTTTTTCGCGGGAAAAGCAGGTCACTTGTGTATGTGTGTTAGCTGGTTGACACGTGTACAGTGGCTAAATACCGGTGGCTTGCCATAAATTCATTGAGCAAAGTTGGATTGTTGGTATGATTTTAATTCCTTAAGATATTTTTTGATTCCATGTTGTTAAACAATTTAGATAATACTTAGACTTATAAATAAGAAGAAATCATTGTATTAAAATATTGTGTATATAAAAATCGTTTAACTAAATTTATTTTTGTTTGAAGCCCTTTTGATGCAATAATTTAAGAAATATTGTGTTTGACATTCGTTAAGAATTTGGGGCCCAATGGTTATAAACCCTTTTTAGTTAGTTTGTAATAGTGTTCGAAGTTTTACTTGCGTCATTGTCATCATGTTTAAAGTCTCCAAAATATATACTACGTATAGTGTTATATTATATGTAGTAATGGTTGTAAGTAAGGAGATACAAAATGTTATTATTCATTTGTATATATAAGAAAAACATTGTTCACTACTATAATTTTTTTAATATAATTTAAAATTGTTGTAAATGAAAGAGTGAAAAAAATAATGATAAATGTATAAAAAATACTATATAACTAAAAAGAGTGTTATTAATGTAACTATAAGAAGGATGATGAAGAACTTGATGTGAATGCTATTATATTTATATAACATTTTTGAAGATAAGTCTTATGTGATATAACTTTCTTTACTTGACTATAACGGTTTATGGTTATTAACACATAGTTGATCTACTTTCTATGCCACCAACACTTGCTTATTAACTTACACTAATGTCACATTAAAATCTTTTCATTTTATTTAGGAATCATGGTGGTAGCGTAATACATAAAATAAACTCGCGTATTATTTACATTCTCATGTAATCTAGTTTTGTATTTATTTAAGGCTTTGTTGCTCCATTATTGGCCAAATAGAAAGAGAAGGTAATCACCGTCAAAAGAATGTAAGGAATGTTTTATGACTCTAACATCAAGTGTAGTTACTATTTACTAATCCAGTCTGCTATATGTATAATATTTATCAAATATTTCGAGTCCTCAAACAAACGATTTGGGATCTTGAATAATGAATTCAGTTCAAACGGTAGGAGGACGAGTAGTGTCATTTTGAGCATTGGACGCCAACGACACATATTGTAGAAGGCTACACACGTGAGACATTGGACATGTTATAATCACTTATGAGACGATAGCTTCTTCCATCATCCTAGAAACACAAATTACAGAAGATCATATGGATGATAACTAAATAACTATTGTGAAATGTACATGATTTCTACATTCATGAGAACTCTCACTGGTGTTATGTTTTTGTCATATGGCATAAATCAATTACGTTTGAGTGCATAAAGGAATTTTGAGGTGTACAAGTAGATGATTAGTCTAGACCATTAATGATTTGTGGGTCATTGCAAGTCTTTAAAGGTTTTAACCTTTTAATCTAGTTAGAATAATAGTACTTTCGTGAATTTGTTTATATTCTTTTGATTACAACATAGATAAGTGAGCAAATAATTGTTATAATATCGATCGAGAACAAGTGGTATTATGTTGGTAGGTGTTCAGCCCACATGTTTTGACAATCTATTACCTCCATGATATACGTCAAACGTTATTACCATATATGATGGGACATTTATATTACGAGTATTTTACTAATTTTTATTTTTATATTACACTAAATATGCAATAGTGACTTCATAACTCATTTCATGAAGGCATCGAGTGCCCTTGACAACAGAAATAGAAGAAATTCTTCTCTCCAGAGAAAACTGAAATTGAGCTTCATGTTCATCTTTGGTGCAAATGACATTATAAGTACATTTATATCAAACAATTAGCCTCTAAAACTTCTTAATTAGTCTTTGAGTCTTGAAACTCAACACTGAAGCACAGTCAACTAATTGATATCTTGTTACGTGTCAGTAAAAACATTGGTGCTTAAGAAGTTAAACCCTTGTTTCTTTTAGCATGTTTGATATCACAACATAAGAAATGCATAAATACGTTTTTTAAGCTTGTCTTATTGCAACGTGACTTTTGTGTTACATGTCTTATGTCTATTGATCGAGGTGAATTTTCGTTTATGTACTATAAGTAAGAGCATAACTAAAGATGTTACTAATTGTGTTATTTTCTCTCTCTCTCTCTTTCTCTCTCTCTCTCTCTCTCTCTATATATATATATATATATAAAACATAGATGCACCATAAAAAAGTATAAGCTTTAAAACATGCGATTCTAGTTGGTGAATTAGCATTCAAGTTTTATTTTTTGGTTTCTATCTTATTTTATTATATATTAACTAAAATAAACTAATTGTTTGTACACGTACTTCATCTTAATATACCCTTAAAAATAGTTACTTTCTCTATAACAAGCAAAAAAATAAATAAATGATAACCCATTACAAAACTAACTAAAACCTATATGCTTGAAAAATTATTAGACACCTTTAAAAATACCTTAAACTAAATATCCGTCTATATTACTTTTAATTTAAATATATATATGAGAAGCAATTACAAAACTAATTATATTATTTTAACTAAAATATCGATCATAAATTGTTTAAAATTGAATTTTATACACGTTTTTGCATTATTACTCGTTATTCTTATTATATTAAAAATTCAGAATCTAACGACTATTACAAGTTTACGGACATCAATTTGTTTACTAAGTATTATAATTTATTTCTAAGCATAGCATTTCATAAATACTTCTATCTTGTGTCTTCTTGTTAAACAAACATACATTATGACAAAAGTATCTTGGTAAATTCAAACATTTAGTCGGTATCTGCGATAACATTTAAGTTATTGTCATATATAATGTTTCATGAAATGTTACTAGTTTTTTTCGAAAACTAATAGAGACAAGGTAAAATTGCAATAAAATATAACACAATTTTATTGAGTTGTCATATGTGTATGTATGTAATAAACTATAATTTTTACTTTTTAAATAACACTTATATTGCTGACATATGTAATAAATTAACTTATCCCAAACGTACATTCATTAAAAGGATAATTCTTCCACAAAATAAGCATGTCAAAAAGCTCACTACTTGTAAGATTCTATTTTTCTTATGAATGTATTTAACAAAGAAAACTAATTAATGCTGTCATGCATTCTAGAATTGAAGTTATTGATTTGTGCTTTTAACGACCTTGACGTATTACCAACAAACAAATTAAGGACAAATACTTAAATGTAAGGTGGTTGTAGATATAGAGTAATCAATACAATAATGAACATTCTACTTTTAAATAACATCAATCCAAATTCATGCAAAATAAACTATAATACTAGATTATTTTCCCACATACTAACCTACTAAGATGAAAAAATTATGCTAAACTCTAATTAATAGATATGCTAAGTGTAATATATTCATGGTTATTTTGCAAGTAAGTGTGACTTTGAAGACTATGATTCTAAAAAAAGCTGAGAACTACGATTTTGGTTGAGGTAATTTGATTCTCATAAGTTAAATCGAGGACTTTGATGTGGTTAAGAGCCTTGATCCTCATAGATACACCTTGAAAAGTTTTCTCACAAAGTATGTTGCGTATAATTTATAAAAGACACTTGAAAATCATTAAATTGCAACTCGCATTGATAAATGATTTGCATAATATAATTCGTTTGGTTAGAGTTAATATACATTTTATTGAATTGTGTGAGTGTTGCGGTGTTGGTATGTGATGTTTGTGATATTTGGGAAACATTGATTTTCATATATGAGATATTAGACACTAGATCGACTAAAATCACTTGATCTCTAGTTGTTTCTTTAGTGAAAATTTGATTTTTGGATATGTAAAGATCTTAAACACTAAAGTCTTTTGATTTACATACACCCTTTTTCAAGACTTTTACAATCCATGATATTTTTAACACTTGTTAGACCATTTTTGAAATATTCAAGATAAACCAAATAATCAATTAATATGATAAAATCTTTATAATAAATCATAAGTTCTACTTTGAGATATTCATCTGGCCATTAATCTGATCTTTTTTTCTTTTTAAACCTGCCCAATCCTATGAATCATGCATACTTATGACTTACAAAAATTAAACCATTGATCTCTTGAATAGAAAGAAATACATTACTATCAGAATATCCTTTTCAAAGCAAAAAATAATTTAGTATTCATCAATATTTATGTATTTATGGAGAATGCATACATGTCACATAGAAAAAGGGACTCATAAACATAATTACGCTAACTTAGATTATCTTTCTAGTACAATAAGCTTGTAGTTCGTTATGATTCTACATGTCAATATTAGTAGTTCTCTTCTATATCAAATGTTTATTATTATTTTATAGTTTTGAAATATCATATATCTCATGTCTCCCCATTTTTTAGTTTTATACTCTTGTAGATCCAACTGTAAATTAAAAATATATATATCAAATAATAATAAGAGATGACCAAAATTTTATATTGAGAGTGATAACTCGACACCATAAAATGATATTAAATTTAAATACAATTTAGAATTGACCTATATTAAAGCACTTTTATACTATGTGACAATTGGTTCTGTTTTAAGAATAAATTTTAGCTATGATGCTAAAGGTAAAAAAGAACAATGTTGTACCCAAAAAGGAACTTTTACATTTTATGGGAAGAATATATAGCATACTAACTTATGTTTGTTTTTCAATATTAAGCAGACAAGTATTTCAAGTCCTTTATTTATTTTAATCACATTTTTTTTTACTTTTATAGATTCCCTGTAATAAATAATAAGATCATTGTGCTACAAGGTTGTTTTTTCTCCAAATTTGGAGTTTGCATGCTCCATTTTTACAGAAACATTTGGAGGATAGCAAAATAAATGTGTTTATGATATTTTATTTAATTTATCTAATACTAAAGTGAAAATACTTTTTATTAAGTTTTAAAGCATGTTTTTGTTAAATACATGAAAATTGTATGTAGGTTATTTAGAACTTACTCGGAATGATCAGATTTTAAACATAGAAGTTATTGTAAATTTAATAATACCCTTATTGAACATTTATATGGAAGCAATATGATGAATAAATAAGATAAAAATTAAATGACAGCACGCTAACATAAACATATATAGATTAAATTCAGCTTCCAAATGCGCTTATTGATAAAATGAGAAACCATGCATGTGAAACTAATCTCCCATAACATTAACACACATGCAAAAGTTTAGAGCAACACACGAGGTTGGCACTAACACAAATGAAGGT
Source organism: Flaveria trinervia (assembly GCA_025506515.1). Classification (NCBI taxonomy): domain Eukaryota; kingdom Viridiplantae; phylum Streptophyta; class Magnoliopsida; order Asterales; family Asteraceae; genus Flaveria; species Flaveria trinervia. Next base: position 102,040,613 of record CM046443.1, on the reverse strand, counting down.
TTACGAACACATTTGGGAAACCGACCTACATTCCTAACTACCATTGGCATATGTATTGTCGGTTTAAATTTCGAGACTATTTCCATCTGATTAGTCATCACCAACCAAAGAGTTTTGTATAATACATGTGAAAATTTTGGAGGTTTGTCAAGCGAAGAATATGGAGTCTTTATAGGCACTGAACAAAATGTTCATTTGTTTTTATTATTACCGTAGCTGATATGTTTTGTAATTAAGTACCAATGAACCTATAAATGGTGATTTCCGAAAGATAGAAATTCAGTTTTCTAGTAGGATGAAAAATAATGTGTAACTAGATGATAAGATCATATATAAATACAAGAGAGAAAACGATAAAGCGGATATCAAATTTTAAATAAATTAGATACAACTTCTAAATTTCTCACAATAAAGAGGAAGTTTCTTATCATGTTATATATATATAAGTATAAAACTAAGTACTGAATTGATAAATAAAATGGTCCCATTTAAATTTTAGTTCACATGAAAAAACAAAATATAAAAAATACGTGTTATAAATTATAAACTTTTAGCTAGAATTGACTATCAAGTTTAGACTAACACACAATGTTCAAATTTGAATGTTCTTAGTTTAATATTTCAAATTAGTTATTTAACATCCACTTTAGTAACAAGCAATAACTTTCATAAAGTAATAAATTATTTAAAGGTCATATAAAATATTAAAATAAATTGTTAGGCCATCCGGTGTACTCCGCACCCTTAAGGTGTAACGTCCGGCCCCTCGCATCAACAATATTGTCCGCTTTGCCCACGAGGAGCTCACATATTTGCTCTTGGTTGTCCGGGTGAAAACTTCACAGGGAGATCATCCATCCCTAGATTGATCTCATTTGAGCACGCTTAACTGTGGAGTGTTCCTCTAATCCACAGCTAATATGTCCAAAATGCGTTGTTGATATTAGAGGCAAGACATTCCTTATAAACCAGGAATATCTCCTGTCCACGACCGATGTGGGATATGTGTAGGGTGTCACAAGCACCCCCTGTTTGGACTCATCGTTCTCGATAAGCCCAAGAAGTCACCATCCTTGGTGAGGTTTGTCCCACACCCCGGACGGCACAGGAGTGGCTCTGATACCATTCTGTAACACCCGACCTCTTGCATCAACAATATTGTTCGTTTTGCCCACGAGGAGCTCACAGATTTACTTTTGGTTGCTCAGGTGAAAACTTCCCAGGGAGGTCATTTATCCCTGGATTGCTCTCACCTGAGCACGCTAACTGTGGAGTTCTCCTCTCATCCACAGTCAATACGCCCAAAACGTGTTGGTAATGTTAAAGGCTAGACATTCCTTATGAACTGTAAGGCCCCGTTCCCGGGCACCTCTGGTTCATCGCACTTAAAACATTATAAAATGTATATTAATTTTACAGCGGAATTTAAAACTTTCGTTTATAACTAAAGCATGTCAGTCACAACATTAATTTTCATCTCAAAATACATGACATGTTAAAATACGGATGCCAGCCTCAAAATGCTCCTAGTAGCTTATGCATCCATGCCTGCAACTCCTCAGCATCAACATATACCTGCCAACTATCATGCATACAAAAGTCAGCGACGCTGAGTGAGTTCTAGTTTTAATAATAAAATACTTTACTTTGCTGTGATAAAACCGTTCTTTACTTTATTTCAAAACATACCATTCTTTACATCGTTCGTGATCATGCATCATACGTACATACAGATAATATCATTATTATCTTCCATTACGTTCATTAACTTTGTTCGTGCAACGTATTACATTATCATTCATTTCTCTTTCTAGATCCGGTCAGACTTTACTCTCTTCGTGGCACTCAGCCACGATTACTGAGGTCGAATGACGAGGATCCTGTTCAGTACATTATTACGATAATTCATTTACGTTTATTCATACGTTCGTTCTTTCATATATTATCTTTCGTTCATTTCTCTTTATTATTCGAATCTTGTCTCTTGCAATATCTCATGTCCGAAGACTGATGCTGTGCCGGGGCCTGCTCACAAACCCCCGACTCATGTCCAAAGACTGACACAACATCGTGATACACGACAAAGATCCCATATGAGTCAATCACAGGGATTGAACTCCATTCGAGTCTGTTGCAACACAAAGTCGCTCACCTCATCATCTCGTCTCATGGAATATCCCCGACTCATGTCCGAAGACTGATACTGTGCCGGGGCCTGACAAACAAACCCCCGACTCATGTCCGAAGACTGACACAGTACCGGGATACACGACACGGATCTCATCATCTGTCACTTTCGTCATATGCGATACTCCCGACTCATGTCCGAAGACTGATACTGTGTCGGGTCCTGCTCACAAACCCCCGACTCATGTTCGAAGACTGACACAGTACCGGAGTACGCAAACTGTATCCTGTCTCATGCAATACCCCCGACTCATGTCCGAAGACTAATACTGTGCCGGGGCCTGACACACAAACCCCCGACTCATGTCCGAACGCTGACACAGTATCGAGATACGCGACAAGGACCTCTTTCGAGTATGTTGCGACACAGAGTCGCTCACCTCATACATATGCTTGCAAGCATTTCTATACTTTTTCTTTTATTCATTAATACATGCATGTATTCATTCATTACGTTGCTCTTTTCATTATCTTCCACTTTACGTTACATAGTACTTTTATTACATTTATTAATGTTCAACGTAAAGCCAAGGGAAGACATACGTACATAATAAGGAACATACATAAACATAAACATACACCAATACAGGCAGATCATACATGCATAACACGCATAAGCCATCACATCATAACCAGGCCTATCTTCCCATATTACTCCTTAAAACCACTTGGAAAACCTCAAGTCCAAAGTGGGCGCATGGGTCCTTCCAGGCGCATGGGCATAAAAATTCTAAGTATAAAACAGTCTGGGCGCATGGGCACTATTTGGGCGTTTCTGCCCTGTTCAGGCGCATCAACACTTAACATTTCACTTAGGCGCATGGGCACTGCTTAGGCGCATGGGCACTGCTTAGACGCATGGCTAACACTTAGCCGTTTCAATCTCTGGGACACATGGGCACTAATTAGGCGCATGGTCCACACTTAGCCTTTTCTTCACTTGGGCGCATGGGCACTATATAGGCGCATGGCCAACCCTTGGGCGCATGGCCAACACTTAGACGCGTGGGCCAACATGCTGGGCGCATGGACCACTATTTAGGTGCATGGCCAACACTTAAGCGCCTGGTCACTCATGCTGGACGCATGGACAACTGTTTGGACGCATGAATCACTGTTCATGTTCATCAGACATTCTGAAATCTTTTCTATGCTACCCATTTCACCCGATAATCATTCTAAGCATACCCAAACATAGATCTAACATACTAAGGTCATCAAAGCATGCTAAACATCATCTATAACCCATAATCATCACTATAACATGCATACATACATACAACATTCGGACATAAATCTATAAATCCATGGTTTTACTTGAAAACATCACTTAGTATGCATAATAGCCTCAAATCAGTTGAAAATCTGTAAAAAAGGGTTTCTAGAAACTCACCTTTAGCAGCTTTTGAGCAGCACTCTTCCCGTTCGAGACCCACTTCGATTCAACTCCTTGAATCCCGAAAGTAAACTCTAAACAACCGGAACTTCGGTCAAGAACTCAATACTCAACTGCAACTGAGCTCAAGGAAGAGAAGACTTACCTTTTTCAGCTTCTTCTTGCTCTTTCTCTCTCTCGAACCGAGCTCTCTTCCTCTCTTCTTCTTTTCAGCCGTGAAGAAGATGATGGAGAAGGAAGAATGGGCAACCATGCCCTTTAATATCTTTAAAATATAAAAAAGTGTACTTTGTACACTTTTCCCCCTCTATTTGTGCACAATTTCCATTCCTTATACTTACTTTTCTTTTCCTTTTGTTTGAATAAAATTTCGGGGTGTTACATGAACCAGGAATTTCTCCTGTCCACGGCCGATGTGGGATATGCGTAAGGTGTCACAAGCATCCCCTGTTTGGACTCATCGTCCTCAATAAGCCCGAGAAGTCACCATCCTTGGTGAGGTATGTCCCACATCCCGAACGGCACAAGAGTGACTCTGATACCAATCGTTACAAGCACCCCCTGTTTGGACTCATCGTCCTTGATGAGCCCGAGAAGTCACCATCCTTGGTGAGGTATGTCCCACACCCCGAATGGCACAGGAGTGGCACAACACTAATGCACCAGATCCCATCAGAACTCCGTAGTTAAGCGTGCTTGGGCGAGAGTAATACTAAGATGAGTGACCTTCTTGGGAAGTTTTCACCCGAGCAACCAAAAGCAAATCCATGAGCTTCTCGTGGGCAAAGCGGATAATATTATTGATGCGAAGGGCCAGATGTTACATAAGGAGTTGAGGCGGAAGAATGGTTTCCCGTTACATAGTGATGTTCTTGTTGTAAATGATAAAAACAAACAAAAAAACGAACAAATGTCACTCGAGATGAAACGTTATGTGCCAACTAGCAATGCGTAGGATTACCGTCCCACCTTCGATAACGCCCCAACCTGTGACGCTAGAAGCGTGTGCGACGATCATACCAAATGGTAGAAGAAAGGGTTTTTAGCGCGGTACGACTTTGACGTAATAAGAGCATCAATCCCTTTTTTTGTAATTGTTTTCTTTTATATATAAAAATTTTCTTCTCTTATTCCTCCTACTCTCTCACACCTAAACACACACACACACATCTATCTACATCTTTGGGTATGCTCTCTCTCTCTCTCTCTAAAAGTTGTCTTTGTTTCAAGGGTACTGAACATGTTATGATCATCAAAGCTTCTGCATCAAATGATTTGAAAAAGCAAGGTCAAATCTTGCTAGATTCACTTCTTTTTAGAGAGAGAAACCTAGTATTCAAGAACACACCCATCAGCCATATCTATATCTATATATCTATATCTATCTCTATCTATTGAAATCAAATTGAAGTTTTAATATTTTTTATAGTTTAATCTGATGATGGATGATATGACTTCCCTTTCTGTGTTTCAAAAGTTCAAACATTTAACACATTCTTATTTCTTCCTATGTTTATGGATATAATAATAATAATATTATTATTATTATTATTATCTTGCAAAGAAAGATTACTGTAAAATAAACTCTCACACACATAAAGCTTTCTCTCTATATGCATATACAGACATATGATACAAGTGTGCATGTATATGTATAGATAGACACATACATACATGTGGCTATCTATTTATCTATAATCCTATACCCCTCTCTTCACTCTCTCTCTCTCTATATATATACATATATATCTCTCTCACACACAAACACCAGACACACACACTCTCTTAGAGTCTGCAAGTTAATCTATGATATGGGTATTATCTTGTTATGATATCTCACTATGAAAAGACTTATATTCTTGCAGACTAATCTCTCTGTCTGCACTTGTTGAATGATGATGATGATGAAGAAACACACTTGCACAATCATCGCACATCCATCAACATCCTCTCTGCAGTTGTGAATCAATGATCACTTGATCATTCTTGAATTCATTAATTATCAGGTCTTTCTGTGATAATATTATCAGTGAATTGAAGCAGATATTTTCTTAAGTTTACAGTTGCGTATGGGTTGAGAAAACCGGTAAAAAAATGTTTTTTTAAATAATATATTGTGGGCTAATGATATGCATACAAGTGTCTTTTGTGATAATAAAGAATAATTGGTTACAGGTTGAAGAAATTCATCATCAAAAGATATAATAAGAACATCATATATGGCGACTTACTACAATGGAAACTCAGAAATTCAAGGTGCAGATGGGCTGCAAACACTAGTTCTAATGAATCCTGGATATGTATATTACTCTGATGCACAACAGCAATCCACACAACCTGGGAATTTTGTGTTTCTTGATTCCAATCATCCTGGAAATACTCAGGTCAACCACCACCATCAGCAACCGGATATGGTGGCGGTGCCGCCAGCGGCCCAGGCTCAACAACTAGTTGGCATACCACTGTCGGCGTCACCACCATCCTCTGTCCAATCCCCACACGATGTCTCGTCGCTGCACGCGTTCATCCCACGAGCCCAGTACATGTACAGCCCTGTGGAGATGGTGGCTGCACCACGGCCTGATGGCACGCGGTTTCAGCAAGGTCTGTCTTTAAGCCTGTCGTCGCAGCAGACGAGGTATAACGCGTCTCAGGCCGCCAGATTACCTGTTTCTCCCACAGGCGGTGGTGGTGGATCGACTTCATCAGCGTCTGGAATTTCGAATAATGTTAATGGTATGCATAATATGTTGTTGAATTCAAAGTACTTGAAAGCAACACAGGAAATTCTTGAAGAAGTGGTGAACGTTGGTAAAGTAGCACTCAAGAACACTGATCAATCACCTAAGGATCTCAAGATTACAGCAGGCGATGGCGGATCACCGCCAGCAATCACCACCGGAGAAGGGGAAACCGCCACCAAATCCGCCACTGCAGCTGAGCTTACCACAGCAGAAAGACAAGAAATCCAGATGAAAAAAGCAAAGCTTGTTAACATGCTTGATGAGGTAACCAACTAACCAACTAAACTACTAACATAAAACCATTTCATTCGAATTCTATCGATTTCTTACTAAAGATTGAACCTTTTTTTTAACCAAACTGATGGGTTTTGAAGGTGGAGAGGAGATACAGACAATATCACCACCAGATGCAGCTTGTAATCTCATGGTTTGAACAAGCAGCAGGAATAGGGTCTGCAAAAACATACACAGCACTCGCGTTACAAACTATCTCAAAGCAATTCAGGTGCCTAAAAGACGCAATCATGGGACAGATCAAGGCGGCGAGTGTTAGTCTAGGGGAAGAAGACGGTGGTAGCAAGGCGGATGGTGGCGGTTCGAGGCTGAAATTCGTGGATAATCAACTCAGGCAACAGAGAGCTCTGCAGCAATTGGGAATGATCCAACATAATGCTTGGAGACCCCAAAGAGGATTGCCTGAGCGTTCTGTTTCGGTTCTTCGAGCATGGCTATTTGAACATTTTCTTCACCCGTATGAATCAAAACCCACGAATAAACATAAACTTCATCTGAATTCTATTCATTTGTGATTGAATTATATGAATTTGACTTTTTGTTGCAGGTATCCTAAGGATTCAGATAAACATATGCTTGCGAAACAAACAGGTCTTACTAGAAGTCAGGTGATCACAATTTCCTCTGTTTTTTTATGTATCCTTTGAATTTGTAGCTTTGAGTTTTTTATTGATGTTGCTTCTGTATGAACCCTAGGTTTCAAATTGGTTCATCAATGCTCGAGTGAGGCTATGGAAACCTATGGTGGAGGAGATGTACCTTGAGGAAATCAAGGGTCAAGAACAGAACGGAACCGAAGACGATAACACGAACACGAACAATCAAAACGACGATGATTCATCATCAAAACAGGGGATTACTCTTTCACCAGAAAACTCAAACTTCCTAACTACAAAACAAGAGAAACCCTTCAATCCACCGTCGTCAATGGCGGTTTCCACCGGTGTTTCACAGTCTCCGACCACCACCGGAGTCAACTTCCAAAACCCCTCTGGTTTCAGCCTCATCGGAACCCTAGAAATGGACAAAATCGCACAATTCAGCCCCAAAAAACCTAGAAACGAACAACATCAAAACAATCACGACACAGGTTTCACAATCACCGGCGGAAATCCGACGGACTTCATCGGAGGACTCGGTGGTTACCCAATCGGAGACATCGGAAGGTTCACCGGCGACCAATACCACCACCACTACTCCGGCAACGGCGTTTCGTTGACTTTAGGGCTTCCACACCACGAAAACCTCACAATCTCCGGCAACCACCAGACATTCCTCCCTAATCAAAGCATCCAACTCCGGCGAACGGCGGAATTACATGGAGACAACGATTACGCCGCCGTGAACCCACCGTCGTCTTCACACACAGCATCGATGTACGATCCGATGAACATTGAAAACCGTAAGAGGTTGCTGCACAACCATTGCCGGATTTTGTTGCTTAAACAAGATCAAGAAATCAAGAAATTGAAACAAGATTTACACTAGAACAGAGAAGAAAGGAGGAGGATTAGGGTTCTATATAGATACAGATTAGGGTTTTCATGAATCATTGGATGATTTCAGGACTGTATATTAATTTGTATCAGCAGATGCATAGATGGATTTTAAGGTATATTGTATGTATGAATGTACTGTATGTAAAACTAGTTATATATATTTGGATTGGGGGTATACAAAAAACAATATTTATTATCGTATCATCTTCATCATCATGCTTTAACATGTTGGATTTGAACAATTTGCTTTTTACAACTTCTTGTAGTTCATGACAGTTCGTTATTCGTATGGGCGAATGTTTTCTGCAGTTTGCTGGTGTGATGAGGGTACATGACGAGTTTGCTAGAGTGGCAACGGAGCTGATTATTTTTTTATTTTTTTAACGGCAAATATATGACCTTGTTTCGAAGAATACGTGTTATCTTAATCGGGTCTACCTATCCGTTTCCCAGTCGTGACCGCACCCCCAACCCCCTCGGAGAAAACTCATTGTTGAGAAAACCCACGGGTTCAACTCTAAGCATTTTTTGTTTAGAATGAAACTTGAACCCATGACCTCTATTTTATTTGCATGTTATGGGTACTTCACATTAATTCGTTGAGGTAAAGATCATCAATACGAACCTGATTATTGGTTTGGATTTCACAAGATTCGTATAATCAAAAATGTGATGGAACCTGGTTTGAGTAAAAAAGGTGACTGCTTTATGTTTTATGGATGAATTATGGATGAATTCGTTTTACGAGTAGTAAACAATCTTGAAGAGTTGAAGTACAAGAAATTCTAATAAATCATAAACTAACTGCTAAATAAAAAAATCATTAAAATTAAGGGTCTGTTCTAAATACACTCAGAGTGATATTTAAACACCCTTGATACGGATCGTAAGAGTTTTTACGGACCGTATTGATCTATAAATATCAAATCAGTCAATTCATGATTTTTTACGGCTTGTAATTACATATTTTTTACGACCCATATTGTCCATTACGGCCCGTAATGACAGGGCCGTAATGAGCCTTATATTCATTTATGATTTATTAATTAATAATATTTTTAGGTTTATTTTTTACTTTTATAAAACACTTATTTATAAGTTATATAAATAAATATTTTAGTTGGAGCATTCACATTACGTTCTTTATAAATTTATGAGTATAGTCTTTAATTATATGAAATATTTGTAAGTGAATTATAAAAAAATATTAGTAATTTGTGTTATTATGACATATTCTTTCTTTTTTTTCTCTCTCTCTTGATATGTGTGTGTAGAGCGAGAAAAAAAATTACAATAACCAATATATATATTTATAATATATTAGTTTAAAGAATAATAAAATATCTCAATAACAATATGCACATGTTATATTTTTAAAATTAATTAGGCTATAAAAATAAGTGTTTAATTATACCATTATATTTTAGTTGGAGCATTCATACTTATTTATATTATTGAGACCCAATTACCTTTCTCTCTTCTTGTATCTATATGTATGTATAGAAAGATAGAGAGAGTATAAATTAAATTAGGTGTATTAATAACATACCATTATATAATTTTAAGTTTAATTTTTTTACTTTTATATATACCTTTAAAGTAAATTCAAAGTCTTTATCTTTATTTTTTTGCTTTTATAAAACACTTATTTACAAATTTTATAAATTAAATTATATTAAACTAAAAAGTACTAGAACCTAATTAATTTTAAAATAATAAAAAACATTTATTGAAAAAAAATAAAAAGTTAAAAAAAATTAAAAATAAGAAATTTTACTTACAGTCATAGGCCATGTTACGACCCCGTAACTTAAAGTCATTACAGGCCGTAACGGTCAATACGGGTTGTAACATTTTATGAATTCACGATTTGGTATTTTGCAAACCAATACGACCCATAAGGGTATTTACGGTCGTGAAAAAAATTCAAAGGTTGTCTGCATAACACCTGATAGGGTATTCGTATATCGAAACCCTTAAAATTATATAATATATTAAGGGGTTGTTTGGTTGGGTCTGACTGACCTCGTTTAGACGTGCACATCTGACTCGGTCAGACGTGGAGTGTTTGGTTGGTTACCTCTTACCGGAGAAGAGGTCTAACTAAACCACTTATTCGGTCAGACCTAAATCAAGATTTGTCCCGAGTCAGACGTGAAGGCGGGTCCGGTGAAGCGGTGAGGGTCTGCTCTGTGATGGCGTGGGCGACGACATAGGGTCTGGTCAACGGTGTTGCAGGCGGTGAAGGCGAAGAGGAAGGGGAGACCGAAGACGGCGATTGGAATTTGGTATAAGCAGATATCCAACCAAACAGACTTATGGTTTAGACATCTTATTAGGTCAGACCTTTTAATAATTCAGATTTCTTATTAGTTCAGCACTTACCATTCATAAATTGTCAAACAGTTCTTAAAAATCAACCATATGTTAAAAAAAATATTATTTAGAATATATGTGATGTGACAAAATAATTATGTAAAAGTATCTCATTTCATATAACTTTTCTATCATACCATAACCTTTACCTTCTTTCACAAACCATAACCTTTTACCTATGTCTCCAGAGTTTCATCTTGTTGACTTTGACTTATCTGATCAACAGCTTTCATCATGTTTTCTGATGTTTCTATCCAATTATAAAAGAAATCCTTTATTATTTTCAGTTTAGTCATGATTATGAAAGCACACAACATGTCAGCTAAAAGCATGGGAATTTATGCAGTTCACCTCTTTCACATGTTGATTTTACTACATTATTATGTCTTGCTAATAATCTTATGAAACAATGTCTTAACTTTTGACTTAATTTCTTCATAGACTGTTTCTGTAAGCAAGTATTCAATCTGTTATTGAGCAGATGTTCTCAATAAACCATTGTTTGTGGTAATGCTTATCCGCCAAACACAATGGCAGAGCAAAAAAATCTTGACGATTGTAGAAGGAATTACAGGTTGCAGGCGTGCAAGAATCGGTTTTGCTAAATCATGTTCTTTACAGTAGATTTCAACACAATTGTAGAAATCAAAATTTTGACATATGATCCAGCTTTTGAATAAAACAATCTGCAAAGTATTTGCTATTCTTTATGAAAAGTGGGAATATCAGTATAACTATATGAAACAAAGAGGATTATCAAGATTCCACTCACCCAATGTTGTGGATTTTAACTTACTAATCAGTTCATAATCACCCCATAACAATCCCACAACTTTTAACTTAAACACTTAGTGAAATAAGTAAAGGAAAACAAGAAACACCTCAAGTGATGCTGCCTCTAATGTCTACAATCTTTCATTTAGGTTTTGAGCTTCTTGTAGACAATTTCACAAACACCTTCTCTATTATCTTTATCTCTCTAATGAGTTTAATCAACTAGATTATGTTCCTCTCGATCCAACCCGTAAAGTTCACTTCTTTTTCAATCATCCACACCGAAACGATGCGCTTCTTGATGAAAGAGTTCATAATGAGTAACCACAAGCCCAATCCCCGACCATAAACTTCAAGTTGGGAAAGATGTATGAAGATAACTCTCAAACTTGTTTGTTTCTAAATATCACACATCATAACTCAGCCATAGGCAAAAAGAAAACGGGTTAGAATAAGAAACCGACAACCCGACCCGAACTTATTGTCAGACTGGTTTCACTCTAACCCGATCCAACCCCTAGTTCAATATCAGTTATTAACTCTATTCAGTGAAACCAGTTTCAGCCAACTAAAACCTAAGCCGAACCGGTTATAACTTGATTCAAAACCGGTCATTTTCCTTAGTCAAACGGGTTTCAACTAGAACCAGTTTAAAAAAACAGTTTTGACTTTTGCTCAAACTAATTTCAAGATTAGGGCCGGCCCACTTCGTTTTTTCAGCTAGGTTTAGCCCCCAACTATTGGGCCCCATAAAGAAAATTTTATAGTGAAATGTGGCCCATCAATTTGGGTAAGCCCATTAGCCTGTTATCTGTGACTCTGTAGAAATTTTCCAACTTATTTGCACGTTATTTCACTTCTCTCCTTAGCATGAATTAGGGAACATATGATTAGGGTTAAAAGATAATCCTTCTGATTTGCTATACCTAATTTTGATATTTTGTTATTGATATTTGATTTTGTATCGATATTTTCTATTTGATATCCGGCTCAATTGTTATTTTTTATTTGATTTGGTATTCCATTGCTAACTGGTCAACTCCTACCAAAACAACTTTGTCCATTCATTCCTATTAAAGTTTTATATTTTAGTAAGTGAGAGTTTGATGTTTGATAATCATTTAAGTGTACAATTGATATTAATATTGATAGGTTGTTAATTAGAAATAGACTGTAACTGATTACATAGAGAAGATAGACTTTCAGTGTTTCTTAGGGATTTATAAAGAAAATAGACTTATTAGATGATTTAATATCGAACCGAAATTGAATATACGCATTGGGTTGTTTGAAAATGATAAAGAAAATTAAACTACATGTATCATTGAATAAGCTAGGAAAAAATAATATTAATGAATATCTAACAATCCCAAAAAAATAACGGTAAAAATAATCCTAAAGAATAACTAAATGACGAACAAACATAGAACATTTAGTTTATTTTTTACTGTCGACATACGTCTGTTAAAGGAGGAAAATTTATGTCATGATTTTGCAAAAATGCCTAAAGGCCTTGGGTTTTTACTATGTTTTGAGTTCTCAAAATAGTTAAGTCGTCCGTGTTAGTATCATAGTAAAAAAATCGATATACCTTATTAATTAGTGAACATATCAAAAAATGGACGTTTGGTTCGTAAAATTTGTTAGAATTGAAATTGAAATTTGAATTTGAATTGTAATTGAAATTTTAATTTGAATTGGAATTGGAATTTGAATTTGAATTGCAATTCAAAAGAATTGTATTCATAATTCAATATTTTTCGCATTTGGAATTTAAAGAAATTGAAATCTATAGATGAAATTTAAATTTCAAATGTAATTCTAGTGATAAAACACTTATAAAATAATTTGAATTTATCACCGTGTAAGGCACCGTTTCCGGGAAGCCTCACAGTTTGTTAATCATAGCATAAAATTAGTTTAATAACAAAACAACACAGCGGAAAAAATTAGACAATCATTTAAAACTTGGAAATCATATTATACTCATACAGTTGTTCTTCATTTGTAAATAAAACATAGTATTTTTTCTTAAATTACAATAAAAGGTTTCGTAAACAGGAATGCCATCCGTTGTTCTCCAAGTAGCTCCCTGGTGCCATCCTCGGCATTAGCATTTATCTTCCAACTATTATGTATAAAAATCAGCTTTGCTGAGTAAGTTTTAGTTTAGGTAAATAAGAAAATATAGACTTTATCCTTCATACAATGACCACGCATACATCATAATAAATAACAATTGCGTCTTAATAAACACGTTTATTATCTTTTGTTCTTTCATATCTTTCACTTCGTCATAAATGAGATTGCACAAAGCAAGAGCTCCATGTTGATCGACAACAAATGTCGATCCCTATCGGTACACATCATCATGGTAGCTAACCTCCAATAGTTGATCCACACCGCAAGGCACATAACCTGCTCATGAATACAGATCAATCATCATACATCAAACTCACATAAGTGAAATCTATCATAGTTCTTGCAAGACTTTTCATTGTCAAAAGGGCCGGGGGTAACATTCATTAAGTTTCACTTTTCATTAATATCATTTTCCACTTGAATATATAATACTTAACTTATTAAGTACACAGTTGCCAATACTAGTCATCAAAATACATTGCCGACCCTTCGCGGGACAGCGGAGGTTTGGGGGTGACAGCCTCTGACAGCGGGGTCCTAGGGGCAGCAGCCCTACTGGGGTCCAAGAGGCAACGCCCCTGGCTGGGGCCATGCTGCCAGGTCAGCGTAAAAATTTTTATTTTAAATATTTATATAATACGTTTCCTTATAGAAAAATCGATCTTCTTGTTAAAACCTCATAGATCTATGCGCTTGACAAGCCTGCTTGGTTGATCCATGTAATGTCAAATATATGTGTAATCATTAACTATTGCTAGCCTAGCGAAGTCATAGATCTATGGGCCTGACAAGCCTGCTTGGTTGATCCAAATACACTTAGCTAATCGTATATACTTGTAAACGTTTGAGACTTGTAAAACTTTGTCAAGGTTTGATTGTGCATTCTGTTTTACATCCCTAGTTACTGTGTTCTCTAACTTACAACATGAATTGCCATCTTTTATATACTTATGTACTGAAAGCTATGGAAATCTCATCAACTTTCAAAGTTGACCTTTTATTTTTAACATGTTTCAGGTTTACTACTTGTGGATTCTTTTCGTGCTCATATAAGATTTGGACCTAGTTTAACTTAACATGTTATTTCTTTGTTTGAAGCTTTTGTATTGTATGAACTCATTTGTCTTGTAATGTTTTAATAACTAATGATATTTAATAATATTTCAACTTAATTAGTTCCATGTGCTATGAGCAATCGTCTCTCATTCGTCCGCCCCGATGATTCACCCGTCGGTCGGGGTGTGACATGTGTTAGGTTTGATATGAAATCAATGGTTAAGAGTTGAGAGTAAGGTCGCGGCACGGATGAAGATTGAATGCGAGTGTGTGTGTATTTCAGACGAAATTGAGGGCACAAAGAGTTCAAAGGAACCAAAAGAAGTGTTTTCCCTATATTATATAGATTCAATTTCGTTTGTTCCTAGTCCATCAAGTTTAATATTGATTCGGGGGTTTCGAGTCTTGAACCGAGGGTAACCGTATGATTTTTTAATGTAATTAATAGCAAATTCGAACTCATAACGACCGTATAAGCATATCTAGTAGTTTAATTCGATTAATTTGTTCATAATTGGGTTGAAACCGAATTAGCTCATGAATGTAATTCAGTTTCGGATGGTCAAAGCATAACAGTCGAATTTCTAGAATTCACATGAGTTATAAGTTTGAAACTTGGTCGTGAGGGCTAAGGATCGGTTTATTCTATATGAAAATGATGGATTTGGGTTGTTTGGGTGTCGCTGGAGCGATGGCCGGAGTTGGCCGGAGTTGCGAGTGTTCGACGGGGATGGGGGGCGATTTGGGTTGTTTTAAACGAATTTCCATTTTTGGTCCTTGTAGTTTTAAAATGTTATCATTTTATGTAAGAAACTTTTTAATTAAGTTTCAAAATGACATATCAGCCCCTTGACTATTAAAACCCTCTCTTAATTATTTAATAACTTTATACAATTTATAAAAATTAACCTTTTAAATAATATCTTGTAATTTAATTAGATGTTTTAATGGTTAACACTTATTATTAACATTTGAAATTATGAAATAATAAATTTTATGAGGTATAATTATTATTATAAATTGATTTAATGATAAACTACTTGAAATTTAAGTAGCCCAATTCATAGTATTTATTATATAAAATATTTGTGGCGTTTGATCATCCAAATGAATAACATACTTTAATAATGAATTTTACCATTTTAATAAAATTCTCAAAATGATTTCGGGTTTAGAATTTGAAAATAGCGGATGTTATAGTCACTGCCAACAATCGACCGTGACCACCAATCGCGGTCGTTGCCGAAAACAACCGTACCCCATTGTTGCCTCCAACCGATAATGCCCGTCATCGATACACGGTTCGGCAACGGAGGTCGGCGACAGTCGACAGTTAAGGGTGGCAGCGGTCGGGGTAAATAAGAGCGATGATGGTCGACGTCAGCGGTAGTTGGGGGGCGACAATCTGGCGGCGACTAGCGACAGTCGGTGGTTGGGGGCGGGAAAGGTCGGGGTTATCGGCGGAATCGCCGCCATTGACGAGGGTCGGGGATGGACAGTGGCGGTCGGCGGACGACAGCGATAGTTGGCAGCCTAGGACGGCGGCGGTGGGTTGGCAATAGGCGGGGTGATAGGGGGGTCAGTGGAATTTTAAATCCTTTATTATTTGGATGAATTTTGAAATCCTTCAAATGAACGAATTTGAGAGAATTAATTATAATTACAATTCCTTTTTTAACCAAACACGTTCATAATGGAATTCAAATTCCAATTCCAATGAATTCTTACCAACCAAACACAATGACCAATGGAATTCATATTTTAATTCCATTAAATTCTATTGAAATTCTGCATACCAAACGCTCTCTTAGGAGGCGTTTGGTTCGTGGAATTTTTGGAATTGGAATTCGAATTGGAATTCAAAGGAATTGTATTTGGAATTCAGTATATTCCATAGGATTTGGAATTCAAAAAAAAATTGGAATTCATAGATGGTATTTAAATTCCAAATGCATTTCTAATGACAAAACACTTACAAAGAAATTGGAATTTATCATCCGTTACAAATCGTCACAACCTCAATGACCTCCGATCATCACCGCTACATACAAGGACCGACAATTTAAGACACGAACACAAATATATGACACGAACCTACACGATTTTAACAAGTATTGGGTATGACCTTAACAAGTTTCGTGTTTGAAACATGTAGACATGAATATACCTGTTAAATTTCGTGTCTAAACAGGTATTTTACCTGTTATGTACCCGTTAGTACCTGAAAAATATTTTTTAGAAAAATATAAATAATATAACATTAAAAATGATTTATTTCAGATCTTTCAGATGATTTTTGTATTATTAGTGTTGCTTGCTAAAAACTTCCTAAGGTACCCCCACTCTAAATCTTTCGGATGATTTTTGTATCACTAAAATGGTTCCTAAATATGTGTTATTAATGGTTCTTATTGTGTATACCTAGTATTAACAGGTTCGTGTTCAGGTTTGAAAACAGATACACGATAGTTATCGTGTCGTGTACAGGTATACAGGTATACCTGTTATGCCAGCCCTACTACATACCATCGACCATGGCCGTCGTCACTGCTGAATGCCGACAATCGACCGCGACCACTAACTGTGCCCGTTGTCGAGACACGGTTCAGTAACGAAGGTCGGCGACAGTCGATGGTTAGGGGTGTCAGCGGTCGGCGGTCGGGGGTAAACGGTCGTCGGCGTCTGGGTTGTGTGGTGTCAGTGGAGGTGGAGGTCTGGGGTGGCGGTCTAGCAACAACGAGCTACACTGGGCAAGGACGGTCGGGGTCTTGTAGGGATGGTGGGGGTTCGGGGTCGGCGGCGGTGGCGATCGGGGGTGAAAAGTGGCGGTCAACGGTCTCGGGTTGGCGGACAATAGTGGCGGTCGACGGTCAGGGGCGGCGGCGGTCGGGGTCGTCGGGGGTGGTGGCGGTCGGGGTTGGCGGGCGGCGACAATCGGCGATCGGGGTTGTTGGTAGTGTTGGTTGCGGTGGGCGGGGTGGTAGGTGGTGGTTGGTGGTGGGGCGGGGGTCGATGGAATTTGAAATACTTTAATTTTTGAAAGGATTTTGAAATCCTTCATTGAAAGGAATTTGAGAGAATTGATTCCAATTTAAATTTCAATTCTTTTTTCAACCAAACACGTAGAAAGGGGAATTCAAATTCCAATTCTCACGAATTCGTACCAATCAAACACAATTATCAATAGAATTCAGATTCTAATTTCATTGAAATCCCGCGTACCAAACGCCCCCTTAAGGGATCAAAACCGTACAATGCGTTTTAATTGTTTTTATCTTAATTTCATATATAATAAGGATTACTTAAATAACATATTTAATAAATTAGAAAAATATATATATAGCTCGTTTAGGCTCGCGAGCCGGCTCGAGCTCGATACGTAAAGCTGGGGCTCGAGCTCGATAAAGCTCGGCTCGTTTCGAGCTTTTTTTCAATCCGATCTCATGAGTCGAATAATAAAAATTAAGACAACACCTGCATGATTCAACAGCAACCCGACCCATAAATGGTCTACATCGTAACAATCTAAGAAACATATTTATTTAACATATTGTAGTAGCTCTAAACTAAATACTGTTTATAACATCTCATCATTAACTCATCATTACTTTACAAAAAATATATGATGTGCATGTAGATGTAGATACATTTTCAAGTGCCTTGTGAACTCAACTTTGAGACTAAGGTCTACTAAAGTTATTTTTATAATATTTACTCCAAGTGCTAAGAAAGAGCATAATGCTTACCTTTTTCATAGAGAAAGAACCTTGTAATGGTAAGGTACAGTTCCATTAATTAGTGGACATAATAAAATACATAAACTATGGAAGGTGATAATATTAAAACAAAAGTTAAAAAGCAAAACAGCGTTATTTTTTTCTTTTTGACATTTTCCTTTCACTTATACGCATTTTTATATTAACTCAAACCACGCATTTACCATTTCAAATATAACATTTATAACGCTTGAGTCTTCAGCATTAAAATAATTCATATTTAACAAATTTACAAATGCTTGTATCAGTTGTATATATAATAAGATATAATACTTTTCATTAACGTAACCTTGAAATTTGACAATTGTTTACATACAAGTTTTCCCTAATAAAGTACTACATAACGGATGTATGTCTTATCAAGAAAATTTGCCTAATAACTATCTAACCCCCATTTGATCATGGCCTAATTATGAAAAAATGATGATGTAATCAATATACTTAATTTAGCTACTAGTAAACAAATTAGCATATACGTTGACCTGAACTTTTCTATTATAATAAAATAGAAATAATATATGTGTTTCATTTTCTTATGAAATTCAAATTGTTTTTTAGCATCTTCAAGGGGTACGCCAATCCTCTCAGAGTGCAGGAAAGAGGGCCGAGGTAAGAGAGAGAGAGAAAGAGAGAGAGAGAGACGGGTAACGTTCGTTGAAGTCTTGAAAAAGAAGGTATAGTGGTCTGTGGGATAGTGTCTGGATAGTTCTGACATGAAACCTCTTTTTGAAATGTGAATTTATTGCATCATATAGACAATAACGCATATTCACATCTTATCGTGTGATCATAAGGAATAATGAAAGTTTGATTACATTTTTAAGTAATGGGAATTGTTAATATTAACTATTTAGCAAAGATGGTATACATATTGGTAGCTAGGGAAACTATCAATTAAGTTTGTTAGTTAAATGATCTATGAGTAAGCTATTGTTTGTTCTTTTTATATAGCTAAAATTATAAGCATTATCTGTATCAAAAAAAGAAATAATAATTTATTTTTGGGGCGATTTTTATAAGATGAAAGTATTCGGTTAAAAAAGTTACGACTGTCAGGAAAGCTTCAATCCAAAATTTACTAAGGACAAAAGCAAGCTACAATGACACACCGTGAAGCAGTTATTTTTTATTTTATGAAGCGTGATAAAAAAGTTCAGTTATTTGTATTCTATTTATCAATCTTTTAAAGGTATATTTTATTTTTGTTATTTTTTAAATTAGCTATAATAAAAATATGCATAAGAACGTCGGTAGCCACACTTTAAAACCTAAGAACGAGTAATAAGCAAAAGGTTGACATTTTAAGAGAGAGAGTCAACAAATCTATTAGGAGGCCACCTTCCTTAATTCACGATCACCACTAAAACTATTTAAAACAGCTCATTGTTAACTATTTTCACATATGCTATCAAAGTTTTTTCCCCTCAAATTTAGTCACTTTTGTTTTGTGTTTTTCACTTTTAGTCCTTAATTGAAGTCGTTTGATTAATTTACCATTGAAACAAATTAATAAAATATTATGAATGAAGAACTTGATAATCGGTCGGTGTACCTCTTCTCGTTATCAAAATTTTATCAGCTCTGCCCACAAACACTAACGATAGTTACATTCGCCGTCAATAATGTTATGCAGTGATCACGACTATCATTCCTTCAAGCATAATAAAATTGGTAAATTGTTGGTTTCATATGTAGATTGCACGTCTTAGTAAGTCAATTGTTTATCAGCTAACTCACGAAACGTAGATGGATCTATAACTAGAGAACCCTAAAAGAAATAAAACCAAACCCAAAATAAGCTAATTAAACTAGTAATTAAAAGGATACTGCTTAAAGATTTAAAAATCAATTCGACAATAAAACAACACAAAAACCCAAAGTATAACAAGAAAGTTTAATCGCTTGTGTAACGTTATTTACTGGAAGGAGAAAAAACATCACACATGTAAACATAACAAAATGCAAAAAAAGAAGAAAAAAAACATACTTATTTGGTGAATCTATCCGTTTTCTTTGAAACAATAGTTTATAAAGTAAGTGTTAGGAAACGATCGATTTATAAAATTACTCACAAAATCAAAAAAACAACAAACATGTATGACCTAAAGTTAAAAAACACTTAACAAATAAGTCTTATTATTCACACTTTGCCACCGCACTAATTAATAATCTCGCACATGCATTAATAATAATAACTAAGCTAATTAAGCTGTTTTCTTCTTGAGCCTCACAAAACCTTTGAAAAGTCAAACCTCGCCTCACCTTGACCATAATTTGCTTTACTTTTTCATTACTTTGACTTTCAAACCAAAAACACCATATAAATCCTCTACTCTCATTTCATTCATTCAAACCTCAAAAAATAACACTTTAACTTCATCATTTTCCCCAATCCTTTCGTTCAATATTGTTCATCAAACACTCCAATATTATTCTACAATGAGTGATCTCAAAACCGTCGAAATCCCGACGTTTTTCGTGTGCCCGATCTCTCTAGAACTCATGAAAGACCCCGTAACGCTCCACACAGGAATCACATACGACCGCGAAAGCATCGAAAAATGGCTATACACCAAGAAAAACAACACATGCCCCGTTACGAAACAAGTTCTCGCGGATATAGAGCTCACACCGAACCACACCCTTCGTCGGTTGATCCAATCTTGGTGCACCCTTAACCCGTTGTCGGGCATCCAACGCCTCCCCACACCGCGACAACCGATCTCCAAACCCGAAATCTCAAAACTACTAAAAGACTTAAAGTATCCAAATTCAAGAATGAAGTGTTTAAGAAGTTGAAAGCTATTGCTTTGGAGAGTGAAACTAATAAAAGGTCAATGGAAGCAGTTGGTGCAGTTGATCATCTTGTTCATATGTTGATCAACGATGATCATGATGATCAAAATAATATTATTATGAGTAAAATTGGTGAATTTTCGGACGTCGAATTAGGGTTTGAGATTGTGTCTCCTGTAGATGAAGCAATAAGCATTCTTTACCACATGCATATATCACAACCTACACTACAACATCAACTCATCATGACAGGAGATTTTCTCGAGGCGTTAACGCGCGTTATGCAGCGCGCTGTTAGCTACGAGACGCGTACGTACGCCCTCATGCTGATCAAATCAGTCGTCGAGGCGCATCAGAAGATGTCGTTAAAGCCCGAATTCTTCACAGAGATGGTCAGAATATTAACTGATGAAATCTCCCAAAAAGCCACGAAAGCCGCACTCAAGCTGTTGATCACCGTATGTTCAACCGGCCGGAACAGGATCCGAGCGGCTGAGGCTGCAGCGGTCCCAGCTTTGATCGACATCATACTCGATTCAACCGACAAGCGAATCACCGAGATGGTGTTGTTAGCATTGGATCACCTTTGCCAATGTGCTGAAGGAAGATCTGAGCTTTTGAAGCATGCTGCAGGATTAGCAGTGGTTTCAAAGAAGATCTTTAGGGTTTCGCCTGCGGCGAGTGAGAGGGCGGTGAGGATCGTGCATTCGGTGGCGAAGTTCTCGGGGAACGGCGGGGTGGTGGCGGAGATGCTGCAGTTGGGGGTGGTGGGGAAGCTGTGTTTGGTGTTGCAGGTGGATTGTGGTGGGAGAATGAAGGAGAAAGCTATGGAGGTTTTGAAGATGCATGCTAGGGTTTGGAATAATTACTCTTGTTGTGTACCAAGGGCTTTGATTTCTGCATATCCATCATGAATTATCATGATGTTAATTGTTGAGTTTTAGGGTAGATTGATGATGATTTAATTAAAGAAGTTTTGATTGACTGATCTGATGATAATATTGTGTAATTAAGATATACTTAATTGTGATTTTAGTTGGTTTAGGGATTACTGGATTAGGAACATTGTTTTGAGCAAACATATAGTGCTCTATTGAAGTTGGATTCATTTGTTATGATTTTTTGATTTGATCAAGATTTATGAGGATTAATCTGTTAAGATTTTTTATTTGATCAAGATTTTTATGAATAAGTTTATGAATTTGTACATCTTTCATACCAACTAATATAGTCTCTAGATAAGTTTATGAATTTGTTTTTGTTTGTGTGAGCGGAAACCTTACAGGATGTCGCTCATCACGAATGTTTCCACTTTGACAAGTTTAAGTGTATAGTTTTATTTATCATATATAGCTTTCGTTTTCTCATATCAACTAATATTATATGTTTTGTTCACGTGGATCTGCAATTTTGTTTTTTGATATCGGAGTATAGTAGACACTTCTCAAGAGGTCACCTATTATTAATTTCTTTGGCTCAAACTCGCTTAGCTAGTTTTTTCGGTAGCAATCTTCCAAAACAAGTGAAAATATGTTGGAAATTGCCTAAACTAGCAAGAGAAGGGCCATGGGATTTTGGAGGAAGAGATAACGAAGTAAGGTGTGTATGATGTTTATATATTTGTGTTTTATAGTATGTCGACGACACATCATCAGCCCAGGGTCCTCTTAAACAACATCGTGGGCTTTTAAAGTATTAATTTGTATTAAAATAATTACCATAAAAGATAAATTATCTTACCACCGACATGTCGTTAGGACAGGGTGCCACAAATGACATTGTCCCCTTTTTCCTTTATACTAATGTTAATGAAAAATTAATAAAAAAAATATTAGTTATACTAACGACTTGTCAAGAAAAGTTTTCTAAATGACGCCATAATGTTCCACCACCCAGCACAACTCTATAGCGCCAACATGTTTTCGCTATAGGGTTTGACTAGTCAAAACTCTATGTACCGATGATTTATGTTGTCCACATAGACGCTGTAGTCGTAAGGCATTTTTTAGCTTGTAGTGATTATGTTTATCGTCTCATCCAAAATCAAAATGTATTAATGATGTTTGAGGCCATTCCTTATAGCCTTGTATATATCTCTTATGAACATATTAAAAATGATGTTATGTTCACCTAAGATGTCAAAACTTTCCAACCTAATATCTTATTATTTATATGTTTTTTGTAATAAAATTACCAATTTCACTACATCCTACACTTTTGTCTTAGAAATAAATTGTCACATTTTTTTAAGAAATAATATTTGGTGGATTGGATCATGCCGTGTCGGAAGGCAGAAATCGGGATCTTGAAAACTTTACAACTCAATAGATTCTTTGGTGTAGGAAATTATATCATATTATATAATAAAATGAAACGCGTATAATTATTTTGTAAAATCTATATGTAACAAATATAAAAGTACCTATACAACATGATCAATTAATACTCATTAACGTATATAAAGTGTTACATTTATTCTGTATTGTATAGAATTGTAAAAGCTTTATCAAGCATATCAGACGATGTTAAAAGTCACTCTAGTATTTTTAAACAATTTTATTTTTTAATAAATTTAAACTGAAGAATAAATTTAGAAATAAAAATTTATCATAACTTATTATATTCATGGGTTGAATGTGAACTTATTTATGAGTTGGAATAAAATAGTTGTTCATAATAAATATAAAATACATAAATGTATGTTTAAGTCCTTCTGCCACCTAAATAGTTATTATTTAAATTTTTGTCAGTCACAGGAAAATAGGTGGTTAGCCGAAATGTTGGAACATGAATTTTTTTTATAAATTCGACGTATATTTAAAGGCACACAAGTCTTCAACGGTTGTCATTACTTTCTAAGATATATATTTGATATTTTAGCAAAATTTCCACAGAAAATATTTAAATTTAATAATAAATAGTATTATCACTACAAAGAAGAAGACCAATAGCGGCGACAGTTTTCGCCGTTACTAGTAGGTTTTGTCGCCGCTATTAGTATTAGCGTGCGACGACCAGTCGCCGCTAATAATTCTCCGCTAATGGTAACCTTTCTTGTAGTGTTCATATAAAAGTTAGAATATGTTTATGAACATAGAATATTGAAAACTAGACCCGAGCTATATGATCACAGTCACATGTATTAAGCAATTAGTTTTCGGTGAAACTACGGGTTTATAATATTGTGTGATGTTCAATACAATGCATCGATTTAGAACTCTAAACGATCAACACTATGGATGGATGTATATCATTTCTAAATTGACAAAATTCGATTGGTGATAAATAAATAATTAGTTAATATTGAAAATAAATATATTATTGGAGAACTTTTAGGTTTTTCAAATTATTTCCAAATGATTAATCACCATTCACATCATCATTGGTTGAGACGGTAAGAAAATGTCATGTGAATGAATAAATTAATAACGATTCGGAGGCTTCTAATTTATAAAGTCTAATAATTTTTTTTATTATTATTGCATAATATAACCCTAAAAAGGAGGCAGGAAAAGCTATCATATCGCGTCATCGTTTCTTTTAATTATTTCTAGTTATATTTGACTCGATTATATGAAGTGGGAAATTTATTTTGGAATATTTAATCTAATATTTCAGACACATATTCACAATTTATTAATTATTAAACGTAATTGTCATTTTGGAATAAATTAATTACGATTCGGAGGCTTCTAATTTATAAACTCATTTTTGCGATATTTTATTTTACACTTGGTCAATTATATATTTGTCTGTAAGAAAATGACTAGCATTCAAACGAGTTCTATCGACCATCAAGACAGTCGTCTTTCCTTTGTAGAATTTAAGTCAATAGGTCATTGTTTAAAAGTTATATAAAAAGTTTATAAGTATGACATCTATGCATGCAACTGATTATTGCACTTTTACTCTATCTTTATTTATTTTTGTCTTCCGAAAATGACCATCATGATTATTATCTTGATCGCGTTCACAGCCACAAAACGAATAATACAACGTAAATCCTTTATTTTACATTGATATTTGATACGGAGCAAATTATGATATTATTGTATATGAAAAAAACGATCAATTATGTATTTTCTATATCTAGTTAAAAGATTAAAAGAAGTAATTGCGTAAGTAAAACACCATATTTACTTGATACATGAGTACATGAAGCGAAGTTGAAAAATGAATAAAAACAATCCATATATTTAATAATTTAATAATAACAAATTTATTAACTTAATAAAAAAGAACTTATGATAATTAAATTAATACGGTAGATTTTAGGTGATAATTGTATCATTACTCTCTCATTGGATGCTAAATTGATAATATACAAACAATTTTTAAGTAAAATTTCAAACGGTGTAGTGGGAAAGAGGCTCCCTACATATGTTTGTATACAAAAGTAGAGTAATGATCAAAATAATATGATATCCACCCTAAAAAACTATCATTTTTCCGACCAAAATTTTTGACAACAAATAGTGTGTAAAATTCCAACTAAAACAACTGTATTCACAGGAAACTCCAACCTATATGCTATATTAAGGCATTTGGTCGAATCTGAGGATGATGTGATCTAGACAAATTTTATCTCTATCACACAAGATAAAAATATTGTTTTTAGAGAGACTTCCGACTTCAAATAGATAACAAACAAACAAACAACAAACAATGCTAAAGATATAAAAAATTAGAAACTACCAATTACGTAAGAAAAACATATAAAATCATAAAACAACATACACATCTAACCTAATAATCATTTACATGTTATGTTATATGTTATTCTTACAAACCCTCTCACCTTAATTTTCCATCCTTGCTATTTATTTCATTTTTAAAAATTTAAATAACTACTTTCTGAATTTTTCTCTGTTTCTTTTTATATTATGTATCCAAGTCATTTTTAATTGTTAATTTTTAAATCATTTTTCATTAAATAAAAACTAAATATTTTGATTAATAAATATATTTTTTCAAAATCAAATTTGTTTAAAACTATGAATTTTACTAAAACAACGGAGCTTTTTTAAATTATGAAATATTTTAAAATTAATGTTTTTAAAAAATAAAAAAATTTATATAAAAATATAATTACAAAACAAACCTAGAGTTTTTAACAATGAGATATTGATAAAAAAAGAGCTTTTTACTAAGCAATAATTATTTAAAATGAAAGTTTTAAAAATGGTTAAAATGTTTTATCAGTTGAATAAAGTATCTTTACATATAACATTTTATAGTTCCTAACTTTTTATTAATAAATACTAAGTATTTTTCTTATTTAACCTATATGTTTCAGGGTTATTACACTAGATTATAACCTAATGTTGTTTATAATATGCCACAAAAGAAGGTGAACAACCGGCTTTGGCATGTGAGGCGGGCGGTGGCGGCGAGGCAGCCGACAGTTAGCGAAAAATAATAATGATCATTCAAGACAGACCAATTATGTTACGTTTTTTCAACCATTTGAACCAATTTTGTAGTTTTTTAAACTTAAGGCTCAAAAGTAAAACTGACCTAACCACAAACATTTCATGTGATTAACTCTTAATTAAATTATTTGACGATTTAAATCATTCAAGACAATGCTTCGTTCAAAACTCATTTATTGAATTTGCAGTTTATTTGGTTTCCAATGTCGACAAAGCGCATGTCTTGAAATATTTCTTAAGGTTTCGAAGGTAGTCGAAAGTCTTGTGCATTTATTACAAGACCCATCAAATAAAAATTCCACCAAAGAAATTTCGAGAATATTTGACGTGGTAACTTATGTATTGCCCAATATTAAAAAATATAGATATATATTTATAAAAATGATTTTATTGATATATAAAAATAAGATTATGATTTCTGGTGTGAAGCAAGTGCAAAAAAAAACAATTTCATGGAAAGGCTTAGCTAGTAGTTACAGTTTCAGGCCAACATAACAATTTACAACAATGTATACATCAGCTAATGCTCATAAAAAGTTAAAATATTTATAAAAAACAAATTACTGAATGCAGAATTTTTAATCTTTTGAGACCTCAGCCATGTAGTTTATCCTGCAAGTTAAAAAAAAAAACAATTTATTAAATTCAAAAATTTTAAAACAGAATCGCTGCATAAAACAAATATAGTAGTCAAGACTACTGATAATAATGCATTAGAAATAACTGGAAAATAAAAGAATTGATAATAGATAAAATTGAACATTTCAGACAACGAACGACACGTTTGACATATTGTTTCTTTTTTAGTTAAAACTTTTAGCTCGACCCGCTAGAGATTAACAATTTAACAGAGCTCGGATCGACTCACTTTTATTTAAACGGGTCAAAATTGTTACTGTATAGAGAGTGAAAAGCATCAAACCTGAAGCATTTGCATCAATTTTGGGTGCTGTTCTAGAAGCTGGACAAGTTTATCTCGATCACCTAATAGTTCCTACAAAAAGATAACAGCGAGAGGACATATTAAAGAAAAGTCGCATTATTAAAACATGTCGGATAGGTCAAAAGTCGAGTAAAATGTACTGTTTAATGCAAAAAACCTCCTAATTTATTTTATTCACATGATTATATTACTATTGAAATAACATACGCCAAGGGCAACTAATGTTTAGACACTGATTACGGCCCGTTAAAGAAACTTTACTTGTTTTTTGGACTCGTATTACCAGCTAGCAACCCAACCTGAACTTTATTAAAAAAGGAATCTGCTTTGTATGTAAACTATGTGAAAAGGGGAAAAATACCTGAATAGCTTCAGGGGAACTGAAAACATGCTGCAGTGACAATGCACTAGCATCTTGCTGTTGAAAATTACTACTTTGCCCTTGTTGACGCTGAACTTGCGATTGAGCATCCAACCGCTGCTGTTGCTGCTGATTATGTGAGAAGTTCTCTTGTTGCATGTTTTGATAATATACATTAGCTGGTTGACCCATCTGCAGCTGCTGCACTTGCATTTGAACAGATGCAGCCATGGCTTGATCAGGTTGTGTTGAAGCCTGAACCGGTGGTCTAAGATGCTGTGGCGGTGGCTGGGGTGGCCGAGGGAGTTGGGGCGGTTGCAAAGGCTGCAGCTGCGTAATCGGCTGTAAAGAAGACAAACCGATTGGAAAACTTTGTGAAAGAGTAGATTGGTTTTCTCCTTGATTAGGTGTCGGTGTGTTTCCATAAAGGTTGTATGGAATTGCAGGCCGGTTGAAAATCATTGGCGGCATTAATTGCGGCGGAGGGTAAGATATATTTGTCATGTTTGAAGTAGCAAAACTCTGCATTAGATCAGAAGATCCAATATTTGACTGGTTATATACTGAAGATGGAGGTGTGGATGTTCTTAGAGATGATAATGGTGGTGGGGTAGGCGGAAGAGGCGGTTGAGGCCGCACAGACCCGCCAGAAGACGGGTGTGACCCCCTGGCGTAGTCAGAGTGAACCTGATCAAATATTTTTAAAAATAGTTAGTTACTAAAAGACTACATATCAGAAAATATGTATAAAATAGTTAACTGTCTGATCATTTTCTTACATGAAAACCTGGCGGCATTGACGGTTGACTTGAATCCAGAGTTCTAGGGTTTACAGGTGCAATAGTAGGCGGTGGAGGCATCGGAGGAAGCGGAGGTTGAGCCAACGGGAACTTTTGTTCATAACCGCCAGCAGGTCCATGATTACTATTAGGATATGAAGTTTGATTTGATGACTTAGGGTTCTTCATATTACCTGAGGATGAAAACCCTAATGATTTATCTGGTGTACCGTTTCTCCCATCATCAGACGGCTCAAAGAACTTTTTCTCAGAAGAAATACTCGGTTCACGGGTCAATGACATTTCAGGCCGTGAGACCGATACGCGTGATGAAAAATCGCTTTGATTAGTATTAGTATCATCAAAATTGGACTTCAAAGGTGTACCCAAATGGGTATCGCTTTCAGTCTCTTCAACAATGGAACGAGGGGAATTTTGGTCATCGATGGCAGCTGGTTGTTGCTGTAAATTATCATCCGGTTGAGGAAACGGGAGTCCATCATCAGACCCCGAATCCTCGCCACCAAAAACTATGTTTAATCCCTGAAGATCGTCATCTAAATCGGGCCTCAGACTCTTGGATTTATTCATTTTTTCAGCATCGGGGTCGTTTCCGGTGGGTGTGTTTTTCATTTGTTGGCTTCCTGCCACAGGATTTTGCCGTTCTCGTTCACGGGCCATAAACTCATCCACATGAATAGATGGTGGTCTGCCACTACTGGATCCTATCCGTGGGACCGCAATGACATTTGAACTTGTGGTACCATCATTTCTCTCTCTGGCAACATAGTCATCCACATGCATAGAAGGAGGCCTGCTAGTATTGGGCTTACGAAGCCTAAAAGTGTCCCTACGTGTCGGGCCTGAAGGAGCCGTAAACTGGCCCGAACCCCGTGAAAAAGCACTTTGACTCGTATTCTCACCAAGGGAGTTCTCAACCCGAGGGCGCCTGGTTGCACCTTCCAATGGGGTAAGTTTTCTTCTAAGTGATTGCCCGTTTTGAGACAATGGATCACGCATGTTTTCAGGGCACTCCCACATAAACTTGTCTCCGTAACTATCTAAACTCAAAAGATCAAGCCGATCAACGCTAAAATTTGAAATCTTTTGTATCTTTGACGGCCGTTGACCTTCGCTCGACATTGACTGAAAAACACTAGCAATTGCATCATTGTCCTTCACCGAGTCATTAGGAGTTTGCAACAAAAGCGACAATGAGTTTGCATATTCTTTAACCTGATAGTATTTATAACAATAAAAGATTAATAAGCTTTTATAATCCAAAACACAAAGATGATAGATGAATAAAAATAAATATATTCTTTAACCTGACTGGAATTTAGTAAGGATGTCAATTTAAATATATACTTGATGTTCTCTTCTGAAGTGTTATTTGGATTACTTGTTCCACAAGGAAGTCCAAAGAGGTATTTCATAGCATCAACCATCTTTAGGTTCAAGCTGTAAAAGAGTAAAAGGAGGTGTTTGTTCAGTTTAATCAATAACCATTAGTTAAAACAATTCATTGGTCTGCAATTTTGCATATATAATAATAAGATCAAACTGACCTCTTATCCTTGCAAAAATTTAAAGCTCCTAATGAAAGTGCCTCAGCGGCTTCAAGGGTTGGTACAGACGGAGTGTCGTCAATATCAATTGAGTTTAATAAAGTTCTCCAGCAAACTAGTAACGGGGGAGACTTTTTTAATTCAATTAGCTCAAAATTATCATTTAGTAATTGTCTGCTATCGGGGTCAGATTCTTCATTAAATGAGGACTGAATCTGTGAGAAAATTGAGAGTAGACCACTTTGACCTTCTGATGAAGAACCTAAATCTTTAAAGGCTGCTAAGCAAGCAACTAACTCTTTTCCAACGGTAGAAGCTACAAAACAAGGAGAGATCAAAATATCATATGATGAAATAGGTGCCCTATTAAATTGTGCTCGTATCAAATGAAACACAAGTCGTGGGAGTGGAACCTACCTTGACAAGCCTGAAAAGCTGGAATAATATTAATGAACAATCATCGGCTGTCAAATTTGTTGCGTTGAGCCTAAATTAAATTGCAAATTTTTATTTTTTAAAATATTGTCAATAGACAAATTTATATGAAAATATGACAAAAAGAAAAAGAATAGATTTAAATTGCTCACCTATCATGTCTAGAATCAGATAACAGAGAAATTGACCTAAATGCAGGGATGCACCAACTAAGTTGAGTAAGTTTGGTAGAACTTTTAAGAGCTTTAGATAACATTTGTATAATGCCTTCACTCAACAATATTGGCTGTCATAGAAAGGATAATATCAAGTTATAAAAAAGAAAAATATGTAGTTGATTCATGTAAGAATTTCTATAAGCGAAAAAATTATAAACAGAAGAAACCTTTGCATGTGGATGCTCGAGTAAGCTAGCAATAAAATCAAGTGATCTGCAAACCTGAAACCAACAACCAAACTTCTTATGACACAAATCTAGAGGTTCCCATTTCAGCCCATATAATGGGATTATTTGGGTTGTCGTGTTTCAAACAGTTAAAATGAGTTGAATATAAAGTAAGCTGAAAGAGTAGCCGGTCAAACAGGTTATAACCTCCTAATTCGTTTTATTTAGAGATTTAGATTATTATTGCAACAATATTCCGAGTAATCGTAACTAGCATATTATTCGTTTATAAAATAGTGCACTTAAATTGGTCGTGGGTCAACCAAGCCGGGCCCCTTTCAACCAAAACACATTATGATCGGCTATTAAACCGTCAGAACCCTTTTTGACCATCTTGCCACCACTACCCAGAGTATTGGATATGACACGCAAAAATGGTATAACCTTATAAGCATCCGTATCAGTAACTGTAGATGACTCGGATAACCATTCATCAATCCAGAGCATAATAGGCCGCAGAAGTATAGCAGCACTATCAGCATGTATGCATGCCACGCGAATAATAAATATCCGTAGCAGATCTTGTATGACCACCAACGCCTGTTCAACAAGTTATTAGTATTATAATAAAATGCAAGGTTATGAAATAATTAAAAAAATAAGGCAAACATGTAGGTTTACACTAATAGCACAATGTAAAACAATCTCTAAAATCTTGTGAAGCATTGGTGTTAACTGCCCAATCAGCTTCTCCTTGTGTCCAGCCTGTAAGTACCAGTTGATCTCTTTCTCCTTCTCGGGGCCTAACAATGTGCCACGGCCAACTGGCGAAAGGCACTCAGCATTGGCATTCCATTCTTCCAAAGTGAGACACCTTCATCAGGTAGTAGATCGTTCTAGCAAAAAAAAAGAATATATTACTTCTTTGACAAAAAGACGCAATCAATGTTAATGATTACACACATTCTTACCAACAGAAAAAGCAAACTGCAAGTTCTTTTGGACCCATTGCAAGCAATGAAGTAGCATGAAGACTATCGAGAAGGAACTGAAAAAGAGTAGGAGTCCAACCATATGCGGGCCAACAAGCAAGTGCAGAGGCAATAAGATGGCATACAGCTTCAAACCCGAGGGCAATATTGGGATAAGGGTAAGATAAATCAACTGCAAATGCGGCTAGTTTCGGGCTGCAAAAAAATATATACAAAAAAAGTAAGAAGCTAAACTCCAGAATATATCTCGTTCTCTGCTATTTGGTAATTAAATATCTCAGACTACTACCTTAGTTCTCGATGCAAATGTAGAAGTGCCTTCATGAGTTTTGTATTTCTATGTTGCTCCTTAGTCTCCTACAAAGAGAAAAGTAAGTTATTTATTTCGTTTTCTTTTCCATGTTTGCTATCTATAATTAACAGTTTCGTAACTCTATGTTGCTCCTTAGCCTCCTACAAAGTAAAGTAAGTTTTTTGTTTCGCTTTCGTTTTGTAATTCTATGTTGCTATTTATAATTAACTTATGTGCCCCTAAGGGGGACATCCTGGTGGTAAAGTTGTGTACTCCTCAACCAAAGTAGTGATTTTAGGAGTACAATAGGTGTAGAGTAGAGACTGTGCTCGCCGGTCAAAAAAACTGATGTTAAAAAGCAAACCTTTAATTTGTGCAACATATTTAGCAGGAGTAACAAACAAGGAACTAAAAGATCAACTATGCTTTGTTCTCGGTTACGTTCGAGCAATATGTCTGAAGTTGTATTGCATTCTGTACCCTCATCAACAAGATAATCTGCTCAAGAGAAGTAAAGATTAAGAATTATTAAAGATATATATAGAACAAAATAGATGATATTTGTCGACTTACCATAGTTGTTGGAGGACTTCTCAAGCATCAGCTTACAATCAATAAGTACCGCATGAACAACCATTACAGCACCTTCATCATATAAAGCACCAGCAACAACCTTTAAAATCAAAGGCTTGTTAGCTGATTAAAACTCGATAAAAAAGTAGAAAATAATAATAATGAGTAAATGATCACGCACGGAATTTTCTGAAATGAAGGCTAAAATACGAAAAGTTGTAGTCAACTGAGCCACTGAGGAATCACGAAGAGTAAAACCAAGAAACCTTGACTCGGTAATCGGTTTCCCTAACAGATTATCTATTATGTTTCCCTCAGAGCTTCCAGAAGAATCTCCAACAACATTATCAACATCCATGTCATCACATGCTAGAATGTTTGTTGATGCCATGTGTGCATCTCCACCAGAAGCTAACACAGCAGCATATCTCAGAAGGCCAATAGCCCCATTTTTATGATAAACAACACCACCATCTATCAATTCCAAAAGCCGAGTAGGAGCATCTTTCCGGGTTGACCCAGGGGAGGAAGAATGTAGGGCCTTGTGAAGCTCCTTGGCATGCCCAATCCATGAGCTCAAGGATGATGATGTGGAATCGAGAACAAGGACTTCAAAAATCTCAACAGCAGAGTGAAAGATGGCAAGATTCAGTGGCGATGCTCCTGCATGATCACAAATATTGTTGAGCAGATGTTACACGAGGATTAATAATGAGTTCACAGATTCGTATATAAAAATTAGCTGAAAGGAAACGCGTCAGCAATTAAAAGGTTCAATTGACGTTAAATATATATTCAAATGTTTACAAAGTTCTAAATTTTTCTTACAAATTTAATAATAAAGTTTTATAATCATATTCAATACATTTTATTATTTACCAAAAGGTCAACCCTACTGTCACGTTTCGATCTGAAATTAAGTCAACCATTACCCAACCAGCCCATTTTCCAACCTCTAGCTATTAGTATGAATAACTTGCAAATAAATACAAATAATCTTTCTAGAAATCTCCAGAGAACTACCAGTGTTTACAGACACTGATTCCGATTCTTTAACAGTATGTAATGCAGCAATCAAAACAGAAACAGCCTGAAAAGAAAAGCATAAAAAATAATTATCATAATGATCCAAGTAAATTAAATATTTCATGGTTAACTAGAGTCCCTCAAAAAATACACAACTATAACTTTCATAACGGACTCACCTCTGGAAAATGTCCTATAGCTAACAAAGCCTGCCGTCCACAATCAGATCTGCAAATCATTTACCCACTCATTATATAACATTTGAGGATTAAAATCATGCAAAAAGAAATTAAGTCTGTCACACCTGGAAATATAACAAAGCTCCCATAAATTCCATAGAACTTCATCTAAATGCTGTTGTGAGGCAATCAGACGGTCTATCACATTCATCTGCATATAGATGTCATTAGAACACAGAAGATTAAGAGAACAGAGTTTCAAGTATTATATGATACTAACCACCCTTAAATGTGTCTTCATAATTATTCCAATTTCACGTGGATAACAAAAGAAACCTTTGGATATTAAGACCGATGCATAACGAAGAGGGATAGACTCTTGCATACTCGTATCAGGTCCTTTTAGGGAATGAATTACAGTTGTTGAGAGCTCAGGGTCAAGCAGAAGGAATATTAAACCTGATTAAGCAATGAAATAAAAAGAAAACATACTATTAGAGGTCGAAAGATGGGTGTGGCTGGTAATGGGTGGTCAAATGGGTTCACTCTACCACATAATTTGTGTATGTTAATGTGTCATAAAGGTCTATTAGAAGACTCTTTGTTCAAAAGTATTAGTTCTTTATATATAGTTGGTGTCACATTATGGTTATGAAAATTGTATTACAAATAATCAATTCTTCAGAAATAAACAATATAGGTTGAACTTCTGACCAACTCGACCCATTTCCTTTTAAGCTAATATTAGTTTATTAACTTTACCTGCTCGAGATATAATAAAAAGATAATTGATTCATTTATAAGTTAATAGGTTGAACTTGCGAATGATAGTAATCACAGCAAGAGGTATGATTTGACAAACCTGAGCGACAAAAAACAAGAGAAAGGATTATTGATTGAATGTAAGATGAGATATCCATAAAGACATCCGTAACATGCCCCACTTCAGATCGCAGTGCAGAAGATGACAAAAGTGCAGCAGATAAAGGTAGAAACCCCCTTTCCTGTAGAAAAGAAGAATATTAGGATAAAATCATAAAATATCAGTAACCTTGAAATATTAACAATAAATAATATAAATATAAGAACATAAAAGTAATAAAACCTTAAGAAGAAAAAGCAGGTGTGGGTCAATATCCCAATCTGAAAACCGATATTTTGACGAAGTGATCAGCTTGCTAGTAGCTTGTATGACAACAGACCATCTGTTTCACCAAGAATAAGTGATCTGTTTGTGCTTGCAACTTGAGAAGGATCTTCAACTACTGGGTTGGAGTTTATTAATTTCTGCAGCAACATTTGGTCAAATGCAATATACATGACAGGTAATCACCACTGTGCCACCTAAGCCCTAAGGTACACAAAGGTGGATAACTAGATATGTGCCATGCATTAGTTAAAACTAAGGAGGTGTTTGGATGTGTGGTATGAACTATGAAACTGATTACTTGATCCCTAAACAGACAGATAATCAGAATTACTATAACCAAACACTAAAAGAATCTCGTCACAACTTCAAGTTGCAATGACCGGGAACCAGACTCCAGTGTGCATCCAAAACAACCAAGAGGGAGGTTTCTAGGTAGAACAAAACAAAAAGAGTAGCATAAAACTCACCAAAAGTTTTCTGAGTTGATGTCTAGCACTTGTAAGCATGTCGATAATGACAGGAGTAACATCACCAGCAGTGGATAACCTCCCAGCACATGTAGTACAGCAAACTGTAAAATCATAAAATTAAATATAATAACAATCCAAAAAAGGTTTTTAAAAAGTACATAAATAAACAAACAACCTCATATCTCGAAGCAACTTCATAAAAGCGTGAACGATGAAGAATATAGGTGGCAAGAGAAGCAACATCATGACGTGGCTTTTGCATCAACAATTTAATTAACTGATTATAACCATCACTGGTGCCAGTTGGGATCTTATCGTCTTCCCGGGGCCACCAATTTAAAAATCCTTCACAACCAATAGCATGCCTAGTAGCCTGCTTGATAACTCCAAGAAGGATTAGTGTAGCAGCACTTGAATGCCCTTTTGTACAGAAAATGTCACTGAGTTGCTTCATGCCCCCACCATTAACAAAGTTAAAGCAGCTTTCTTTATAAGAACATAATAGAAGTGCAGCACTTAGCCACACCATAATAAGCTTGCTCTGAGAAACAAAGCAGAAGTTTAGTAAACTACAGCAACAAAGCATTCAGAATAGAGATTGGATGCATATTATACATGTTGATTTGGGTTATATTACCTCAATACCTCCTATGGGAAAATGTGGAAAATTAAAGAACTTGGTTAAAGATACAACAGGTCAAATGGTAAATTTTAAAATCCTGGTCAAAGAGCGTGTCAAGTTGGGTGAATGAGTTGAAGGTGACCCAAAGTGTATTGGATAGTTATGTTGAACATAATATATTCATAATTTCATATTGTAGTTTTAGTAATCAAATTTAATACATTAACAATTTGTGATACTCAGGAAAAAAGGGGCAGTCTAATATCTGTGGGTCAACCCAACAATCATCTTGCTACCTTCAACGCATATACAAAATTATGTGGAGAGAATGAGTAAATAACCTGTGGAAGCTGAGCACACACGGCACTTTCACAATTACTGAGATTGTGATAGTGTTGTGTTAAAATATCTACCAACCGTTTGGAATCAACTAAATCATCCTCAAGCTCAAGAAAACTGTTATCAGTCAAATTTTCAGGCATCGAATTCCTGGAGGTAGTCAAAAGGCTATTAAAAATATCAAGGAGCTCTTGTCTGGCTTGACTAAAGTCAAAAGAAGATTCTTCACGATCAACCAATTCATGATTTCTAGATGCATAATACGAGCTTTGAGTTAAATACATGGTTGCTGCAGACACAAGAGAATTAATAACTGTATTCAAAGCATCATATCCTGCATTTGGCATCTCCAGAATCTTAAAAGATATCAGTAAAAACTGTTTTATTTCAACTAACATATC
This sequence comes from Flaveria trinervia, assembly GCA_025506515.1. Taxonomy (NCBI): domain Eukaryota; kingdom Viridiplantae; phylum Streptophyta; class Magnoliopsida; order Asterales; family Asteraceae; genus Flaveria; species Flaveria trinervia. The sequence continues at coordinate 102,003,626 of CM046443.1, read as the reverse complement.
TGAAACAATAGGTTTAAAAGTCAATGACTTTAACATAGATATAGGTTTCTCTACGGTTGAATTTATGGGATTTAGTGCAGGTGGGAGGTCCTCAAGGTTGCCCTCAACAGTTGACACTGTGTTTGTTAAAGAGCTGTCTAGGTCAACTTCTATGTTGAATTGACCAAGATCTTCCCCTGTGTTTCCATATATGACCAAACTAAGGCTCCGATAACTCCCCCTAACAACCAAATGGTTTGTTACAATTGCCTGAAATAAAAAATGTATTTTTTGTAAGAACTCAAGAAAAAATAACTGAATGCATAGTAGGCACGAATGTCAAAAAGAATATATAATATGTACCTCAACTTCAAGGACATTTGAAGATGAAGGAGAGTACAGAAAAGGCTGGCATAGACGCCTAACCTTGTTTCTCCTTCACAATGAACAAAAACCTCTAAAGCAAATGAAGGGGGTGAAGTGGCCCTGCGTACAATGAAAATGGCAATCCATACACGATGTAATACAAACATGAAGAATAAAAGAATGAGAACATAATTTAACATTTTGTAAAATTAATGTTCCCCTTAATTTGTAAATTAAGAAAATTGAATTCATTTTCATGAATAAAAAATTTTGTTTGTTTGCCTCCTACAGCAATGTTTGTCTAGATTCTTTTAAAATCAATATCCAGCTTATGAAATCAACACTCAAATCATATAAATCCTTTGTTTCTATGATAATTATTTTTCTTATAAATATATTACTCAGCATTATTTCACATTAGTCATTCTTATTAAGCTAATAATATGTTTTTGACACTATTTTATCTAATTGCAAGTAAATTATCTAAATAGGGATGCAGTAAGAACTATAGAACATTTGAAGATGACGCGTGGTTCACATTATCAGCATGCAATATGTAGAGTTATATGGAATGCTTGCATGTTTGTAGTAATGTTATTAGTCCAGAAAAATATAATCGTGTTTGGGTTATTAGTAGATATGAACGCTTAAACATCAGAATTAGCATGCATAACACCACCACTAAGATCTGAGAGCAATGAAAAAGGTAGGTCATATATGTAGAGTACATACCCCAGAAGTGTTACTGCAGGTGATGATGATGATGAGCTCTGCTCAAGGAACTCACAAGCAGTGACAACAACGGGCTCAGAAAATATTACCTGCAAATAGGTCAACAAAAATATGATTGGAAATTTGATACAACTCTCTTTGGATGATTCTTAATATGCAACTAAGCATTATTGTATACCAATTCAATATAGTTCTGTTAATTTCTTAAGAAGGGAAATCTTACTTACTTTTAAAATATATAACAGGCTACATTTTATCTCATATACAATATATGTTATCATAATAGACCAAATCACTCAATATGTAACAAACTATTTATGAACAAAATGAGTAAAAACAGAACTGAGTGTTAGCCTATTAAATACAGATAAGTAAGAATTAAGAAGACAAGACATGTACCTCGTCAACATATTCATCAAGATGTGCATGAGCAAATGTCTGAGCAAACAACACAGAAGGTTCGGGCCGGCCCATTGCTTGTTATTGCATGAAGGTTCTTTTTCCACTGAAAATTTCCTAACAATAAAATCCAGCAAAAGTCTGAAATGAATCCTTAAAAGTATCACAACTGTTATCCCTCTGTCCAGAACAAGCATCTCAATATTAGGTATTGACGCCAAACATATTGTAGTCCACATGGCCAAACAAAACAAAAATTAATCCATTGGTGAATGGTTATGCACACGTCTGCTAGAAGCCACCCAAATTACTTTCCAAATGACGTGTGGGGAAAGTGTGAACGTAACTATGTTCCTAAGAAAAATATGGTGATGCGAACCAAATTCAAGGCTATCTTGGTTAACTTACTTGCAAAATAAAGCTCAAAGCTATCCTTGATGCCAATAACTTACTTCTCAATAATCAAAATTCTGATGTTTTCAACGATAGTTGCTAACTATGCCATACATTATGAGAACTACTAGTACACATACCAAGTTTTGCATCTAACATATACATAGGTAAAAGATTTCTAACATGTAACCCAATACCAAAAAACCCTAAACATTGACATGGAACATAATATCATCAAGATTCGGTAAACCCATGATACTTCATGTTAGAAGAAACCAATTCACCATACAATTAGTGGAAAACAATTACTATCAACATACCAAGAAATTCAAGAACAAAAATCAAGAAATGCAGTATGTATTTCCAGCACGTAACCCAATACTGCAAAACCCTAAATATTGACATGGGGCGTAATATCATCAACATTTGCTAAACCCCTGACACACCATGTTCAAAGAAACCAATTCACCATACAATTAGACCCTTATAGTAAAAATCAACTAATCAACTACCATCAACATACCAAGAAACTTAAGAATGAAAATCAAGAAACCCAGAAAACTTCGGGACTGAATCGAGATAGAGTGGTTATGAGTTGATTAGGGTCATTTGAGGGCAGTAAACTTCACGGCAACAATCAAAACAAATGCACATGTAAGAATATGATTCAAGAAAGGGGGAAACAGTACCTTTGTAGTTCTTGGTGAGCGAGTCAAAAATGGTTGAAGTGAAAATGAAAGTGGGTTCGATTGGGAGTGTGGTGCACTCGCACTGGCTTGTAACCCCAGGCGAGCCCTAACTTGATTGGGGTTTAGACGTGGGGTCGAAGGGGTGCGGTCACTAGATTATTTTCAACGAGTTGATTTCAAGATTTTAGATTTAGGGTTCCTAGATTATTTTTTCTAATTTTTTGGCTAATAAAGTATCTTTTGGCTAATAAAGTAGTAATAATAATAATTTTGGGTTCATGTTGATGTATACATGATCTATGAATCTATTGTATGTTGTCATATTCGGCATAAGCTTAAAATTTAAAACTTTATGTTAGGTTGGTGTAGGGTTAGTCCGATAAATCTCAATATGCCCTGGGTTCAGGGTGAGAATAAAAAATAAACCCTTGAATACAATGTATAAAAAACATTTAAACATAATAATTTGTATATACAAAATTTATAATACGATTATAAATGTTATAACAATAAACAAAACAAAAATATAGTTAGCTTCTGCTATAAACTATTAAGTATATTTTTTTGGGGGGGATTTGATATTTATATTTATAAAAATTTACACTATCGGATCAAAAATTCTATTACCGGACTAAAATTTAATACTACGACGAAAAAAAGAGGGGGGTGTCTCCCTTATACTTCGTCACTGTTGTAAAATATTAAATCAACAAATCTTAAACAACTGGTCAGTTTAGAACCTGAAGTCATCGTATAAATCAAAGTTGTTGTTGTTTCTTTTTTTTGTATTTTAATTATGTATTTATAGGGTATTCACTGATAATCAGTAATGTATTAAAGACAAAAAAAACATATCTTCATATATCTTTTGAATACAGTGTTAAAAGGTTAAGTAACCACCAACCACCCTTATTTTCCTTTCTCCCTACTTTTATTGTCATTTATACATTGTATACAAACGTGTTACAATACACGTAATGGTTCTAATTTTTAAAACAAGTGTGCCCTCATGCGATTACCTCATATCCACTAAACCATCTTATTCATATTACAAATTTTAATAGAAACCAATAATTCTAAATATAAGTTATTTCATAATTTTTATCCAAATTGATTTGTGGGTAATCAACTAATCATAATCAAGTAATTTTGGTCATGAATCAACAATCAACCCCAAGCAACAAACACCCTTTTTGTTTTATTTAATTTTCATTTCAGACCCTAACGTTTACATCTGTTGGAATTATCACCCCATAACAGAAGCTCGACACCTTCTAAACCCCACATTTGAATCTCTGCTTATGGTTGCAAACTAATCAACCAACACTCTACGATTCATCTCTCAAGGTTAATCAATGGCGTCAGTGCAGATGATAGGCATGTATCTTTTACTTTCTTTCATTATAAACCCTAAATCTTTAACGTCATAATGTTTGACTTACTAACAACAGTCAATTATGTTTTACTTGTTTGATTGTTTCATCATCGCTTCAAATCAAGCAGACATTGCTGTTAACTTTACTAGTTAATTAATTTCTTATCGAATTGTATTGTAGGATTCAAAAGTTTATAAGATTTTAGTGATTATCTTAATTGATTGAATTTTGTAATACATTGTTGCAGATAGCATGTTCAAGGGTGTGTATAACGGAAAGCAATGTCATTTATCTGATACTACAGCAATTTTAACCAGGGCTTGGAGCGTTGGCGTTGATCGAATCATTGTAAGCTTATCATTGCATTGTTCTTTTATGGTTATTGATTTACAAAAAAAAAAAAAACTTATGTCAAAATAATTGAAAGTAATCTGGCTTTCTGATTCATATTATGTATGAAGTTCTGAACATTTAGGGGATACCTTTGTTGCAGGTCATGGGAGGATCACGTGAGGAGTCGAAGGAAGCTTTAGCTATTGCAGAAATTGATGGTCAGTCAATGCGTGTGTTGATTTTAGTTAGTATCCGATTGGATTTGGTTTTATAAAATACTTGTTCTTATAATGGATTGTTTGATGCAGCAAGACTGCTTTGTACAGTTGGAGTGCACCCAACACAATGCAAAGTGAGTACATTTTTTTAGCATTTGATGCTAATATTCTCGTCCTTTGAAGGTGAAATTATTGTGTGTGTGGTTCGTTTGGATGTGGTTCAGGAGTTTGATGAGAGTGGAGATCCAGAGAAGCATTTTCAGGCACTCTTGTCACTGGTTCAAGAGGGAGTCGACAAGGGGAAGGTAAGATTAATATGAACACTACGTTTTTCATATCTATTGAAAATTTATGCTGAAATAGTTTTGTAAATTGTCTAAATTGACAAAGTATTAGTGTATTCTGGTTTTTTTCAAAAGGTAATGGCAATTGGTGAATGTGGATTGGATTATGACAGAACTCAGTTTTGTCCACCGGATATTCAAAAGAAGTAGCTCTTCTTGAAGCGTATACGAATTTTATTTAGAAACCGACATATATGGGTTGTGATTTTATTGGTAATTTTATTTATTTATGATTTTATCACTAGATACTTTGAGAGGCAGTTTGAGTTAGCACATATCCTGAAACTTCCAATGTTTATTTACATGCGAGCGGCTGCGGAAGTTTCTGTGATATTCTTGAGCAATACAAGCACAGGTATGAATGAATTATGCTTACACCGGTTTGTTCCTTTTTTTAGAGAGAATGAAAAGTTACCATCTGCGATTATTAATATGACACATCTGAAGTTAAAATTGATAATTTATGATTCTTCACTATAAATCTCTTTGTACAAAAAGCAATCAAATTTTCATTCAATCAATAAGTGTATTAAATACTAATATACTATATGTAAGTATATATTTCCTTAACAGTTATTAACTACATCAAGTGCGTGAAAGACGTCCCTTTAGAACACAAAACAAACCTGCTACCTCCTACGTGGATAAAACATAGAACAAGAACACTCAGACCCCTAAATGATCTCAAAACTAAGAAAAGTGTTTGAGTGCACCATATAAGAGTTAAGATTTCAACATTTCATTTGATTTGTTATATTGACGAAGAAAACTGAAGCCATCTAGGAAGATTGAGATTCGTATAAGGATATGTGTGAGAGTGAAAGAGTAGAGGTTATTATATCCATGGTTTGTTCTCTCTTAAACCAAGTTACAACATGGAAAAAACTAAATGTTATGAGTGGTGTTAATCTTTTTTGTATGTAGAAAAAAAAATTTGGTTGGATAATCTTTCATTATTCGACAGGTTCTATGGTGGAGTTGCCCACTCATTTATTGGAACTCCTGAAGACCGTGATAAACTTTTGGCATTTAGTAATCTCTTTATAGGTCAATATCTTCATATTTGGTTTCATATGTAGTTGAACTAAGTACGTGTTATAAGTTGTATTTCTAATCTCTCATAATGTACAAATTCCTAATGTTATCATCTTTTATAATAACAGGTATAAATGGGTGCTCATTGAAAACTTCTGAAAACCTTGATGCTCTAAAGGGTATCCCTATTGATAGAATGATGATCGAGACAGATTCTTCTTATTGTGAGATAAAAAACACCATGTTGGAAAAAAATTCATAAAATCCATCTGGTCGTCTAAGAAGAAAGAGAAGTACAAGCAGGATTGTCTAGTTAAAGGTCGAAATGAACATGTTTAGTCTGGTAAGTGCATTTCCATAATGCTTGTCATCTTAAGATAATTGCATATAACGTTCTCATTGTTAGAGGTATGGGCTGATTTGGGTTGCTTGTATTTTGTTTCAAACCAAACGGGTTAAAATAATAATAAAATAAATCAAGACACAAGTTAAAAGTCACCCAAAGTCAATTTTCTAATGTACAACCTTCAAACCGCTTCTCTCAACATTTTAGTTATTATTCTAGTTATATTGTTGTTAAAGTTACAACTAACTCATTATTTATTTATAACATATCGATCATCTTCAGGCAAGTCCTTGAGGTTGTCGGTGGATGTAAAGGTGTTGCTGATATTAACAAACCGAGCAGAACCCTCCACCACAACACATGCAGGTTGCAGGTATTGTAAATCTCTAGACTCCAATCTCATTGAGTTGCATGCTTTGATGATTCGGGCATTTTTTGCCGGAGTACACAATACTTCTCATAATGAAACTACTAGTTTGCCAATTTGTCCCTCATATTAAGCAAATTGAAACCTTTCACCAAATCAATCTAGTTAATTGGATGCTACTAATTGTGTTTGACCAAGTTAAAATTATCAATCCATTTATCATTCTGAAAAGATATGTATCTTACATTGATCGTTCATTCATTCACGTGCAGGTTTTTTTTACTCAAGACTTGGATTCTGCAGCAGATGCTATTCTGTCTGGTGTTCAAAGTTCCAATTAATGTGATTTTTTATTTTTGTGTTTATTTGCTACATACACTTTTTCTTTATAGAAAACCATTATAGAAAACCAACAAATGTACTATTTACAGTTACATTTAAAGAACATATGGAACATATGCACTAAATTGACTTGTTTGTCATCAAAATTACCAACATAGTTTTATAACCTTTATGCTTAAAAAACACTTGGAGATTTATTTTGAACATGATAAAACCATTATTTACCAATTTGGTCAACCATTTCACAAAGTTCATTATTTAAGTCAACTAGTGGTATTCCTCGTCGCCGCGTTGCGGCTAAGTTCATGTTAAGGCTCAGTGCAAGTAATCCGTTACGACTGCAAACCAAAGAAGGTTGTCGTGCCAATCAACGAAGATACACTTTTTACCATCATCATCATAGCCTAACGAATATTTAATACACGAAACGAACAATATTGTGCAAGCAGATCCGACATCAAGATACAAGTTACCAGAAACCACCACCCGTCTAAGCCCAGTCAAAACAACTGGCAACACGATGTATTTGTTTTACTATCACAACCTTAACATTTTAGCTAAATGATTTTCTAATGATCGTCAACCTGTACCAAAAAACCTATGCAGATCCATGGAGAAAAAACCAATGTAACCATCAACCTAAACCAAAAAAGCATTACCAATTGCTTTATAATCAAGGCAATCACATATCTCAAGTAAACAAACCATCAACGAACCCAATTATATAAATGACCACACATAGTCTCAGGCGTAGAATCATCACCTTCATCGTCCCAACAGTATGAAAAATCCCAACACGAACTAAATAATGTACAAACAATAGATTCAAAATTCGATAATTGAACAAAATAAGCATAACTTGCTATTAGATCTTAGGCGAATCGAAAGTCACCATCATCGACCCGTCATTGAACATAATCAATAGGTAAAACAACCTTTCGGTGATGCAAACCCTAACACGAAAACCAACTTGAAAGAGCAAAAAAACGAAACGGAGGTAAATCGGAGGATAGATGAAGACCATCTACGCCGCTAAGGTGCCATAGATTCCATGACTCCGGCAGCGACAAGATTCTCTTGTCCTCCATGAAGTGGTATTGGTGTTCATAGTCGAAAGAGAGGCATGAGCAAAAGACAGAGGTAGAGTACAAACAACATTCGAACATGAAACAACGACTAACATGGCCATCGTGGTAGCACGCCAATAACGACGACAGCCGAAGTCGCCACTGCATGTCAACCTCCATCTCCCTTTCAAACCCCTCTCTCTCTCTAAAAGAGAAAAAATTGTACAAAAACCACAGAAAAAGAGAAGAGAAGACGGAGATCGATCATAGAGTAAGATCCGGCCACAAGACGACCAAACACGTCGGCGGCTACCGTCGCACCACCACCGCCTCTTTCTCAAACCCCTCTCTCTAAAAGCATAAGTCTCTTAAATTGTCACAAATGACATCTAAAACATAAATATATGTTGGATGACAAGTTGTACCTCACGCAGTGCAAAGCATTGTTGTACCCGACACATCATTTGCTTGTACGCCACTGCTGATTCCGTTCCTCATTATCATCAAGACCAGGTGGCTCCATCAAAAAGAGAGAAAGGGAAAGATTGGTATTGTCTCTCATGTTTTGAAGGAAATACCGTAATTACCCCTCCATTACTGTTCATCGCCATTCCCTTTTTAATATATATATATAATTTGTCTACTAATCTATCATTTTCTACAAAATTCACAATTGACCATTTTAAATACTTGATTATCATCCAAACATATTGGTCTATAGTTCTTTTAACCAAATTTTTAATTTCAATTTTATTATTCCATTTTAAAACTACCATGACTATGATTTCAAAGATGTTACAACTACGCCCTTTTGTTTTCACTTTAAACCACAATCACAATCTTACCACTTAACTTGATTTTCATTCTTTCGCTTCTATTGACTTTTAACTTTTAACTAATCTGAACCATTTCAAGTTGTGTAAAAACTAAAAAGTTGCTTTTCACATTACACAACATGCTAAACGTATTCATGTAATCTCTAATTAATGATTTATGTTAATTAGTATAAGGTTACATTTTGGCTTATGTAGCTCCTTCAAAGATAGTATTGGTTCTTGAGATTGTTTTTATAAACATTAAATATATTATTTTTCTGCAAAAGTAAAGTCTTTTCACGCTAGAAAATGTTGGAACAAACATCATATATGCATACCATAAAACTTACTTCTTCACATTATAGAATCACATAAATCAAGATTTATACATCTATAAAATAGTGATATAACTATATAAGGTTTATATGCATCATATAGTCAGTGCACATCCCAATTTCTCCACCCATTATGAACCTTTTTAATTTTATAGTTTTTTCTCTTAAAAAGCAACACTAAACCAATTTAAACCATGTAATTAAACAGATAAGATTAGCATTAAACAAGATAATTAAGCTCATGCATTGTGTGTGTTGCTAAACCTTTTTGACTTGGTGATAGATATTTTGTAAACAATTACGAGTAGATAAACATGAAAACTACCTTTTAGAATTTAGAGGGCGCAATGAAACTTTAAGCTGATTGGGTCTTTTGCTTTATGCCAAACAATATATGATACTTAATAAACATAACATCCAATAAAGTTTATGAAAATCACAAAAAATGCATTATACTTGGATAAGGGACACGAGAAGGTGTGCACGTTCATTTCTGGACATCATGAAATTAGATTTAAACCAAGAAAAACCAGAAAACATTTTATAGAACAATGATCGTCAGTACATTCAAACTCTACGCGTTTAACTTCAAAGATTTTAAGCTTGAGCTCGACTTGTTCAAAGCTTTATTTCTAAAGCTCGAGTTCGATTCGTATGTAGTTTTTCAGGTTTATGCTTGGCTAGTTTGCTTTTTATCAATTATTGAACTTTTAATTTAATATTCATTCATAGTGGTTTTTATATGTGTTTATAATGATTACTTTAACAAATAACATAATATATATTATTAAGTGCTTTCATAATTATATCTTTATATATAATAAAATTATATCTAATATATCTTTAATATATTAAATGCATATCATATAAGCAATGTTATTGTTTAATATCTTTTAGTTTATTATTCTAGTCGAATTCGATATTTGAAACTCGAGCTCGTTTGTTAAAGGAGCTCTAAGATATAGAAGCTTGAGTTCGTTTAAACTCGAGTAACGACTAAGCTTGTTTACATCTTTACTCAAGACAAGTGATTCTCTTAACAGATGCATGGTCCCTATTCCTACTCAAATGACACATGCTACGCTTCGCAACAATATACGCATGTTTGCGATAGCATGCATAATCATTAAGCAACATACTTTATTGACAACCTAGCTCTATTGACTCGTGAATCATTAGTGGAAAAAACACCTTGAAGTTTAAAGTATGGCTTTCTAGATGCTAAAGTGATATTGTAATCAATGAAAATGAAATTAAAATTCCCATAAATCCCACTGAAGTTATGGATGATGTAAAGTAAGTTGAAAGGTCTTGTTTATCTCCCACTTAAGACTTGTGTTGAAGATACCTAATGTTGCACTATGTTTCTACTATACCACAAAAGTTGATTCATGTGATATGGATGACAAAATTAATAAAAACAATCTTTATTTGCACTGGTAGATTTCCATACATAATTATAAAAGTTATATAATTAATAAAATAAATATCAACAGAGAAGGCTTGATGGCTAAAGTTCCATTTGCACCCATAGCATTACTTGGCTTCCATCTTCTCCCGTAGCCTCGTGTCATGTGGCATTTCACATTTGTGTAAACATTTCTTGCTTTTTATTGGTGGAAGATGATCAAATTAACTTTTAATAATATTATTATAATAAATATAATAATTTATGGCACGTGTCAGTATCACATTTAACCATACAAAAAATTTTCGGCTCAAACTTTCTATGACTTATTAAACTAAATGATAATTATCAATTTAACCATTTGACCACTTAAGATTATTAATACTATCTTTAACTTTGAAATATATCAAAACATCGTTTGAACCATATATATCTTACATAGTGTTAGCAAAAATATCTCAATAGTTTGAAAAAGATCTTAATTTAGTAACACTCTAAGTTATAAATTTAAATGATTCAATCAACCAAAATATGACAACAAACCTTACACACACATATATATATATATATATGTGTGTGTGTGTATTTTATTATAATATTTAATATAACATTAACTAGATTTTTCTTAAATAACATGTATTCGTTAACTTAAACAAAAAATAAAATACACAATTTTGTTTATATTTTTTTAATATAAATGATCTAATGTAAATTTTATTTAAAACAAAGTTGTTTTACAAAACAAGGAATTTGTTTAACTTTTAATATCTTAATTTAATGGTTAGGTTGTGATTGATAAAAAAACTAAACTCATGTGATCTGCTAGAGCATAAAATAGTGATGGTTGTAGAGCTATGTATCATATGTTATAGGTATTGTATTGTTGTGTATATAAGTGTATAGTTTGAGGCAAAACTTTTGCTCATTTGTGTTTCTACTCAAAACATGAGTTTTTGAAGACATGGATTTGAGTTGATCAGGAGCTTACAGTTTTTTTATTTGTCTGTAGTTGAAATGTTTATATCCTTTACACAATATAAAATTATAAATATTTTTATTATACAACTATATGTATGTGTGTATATATTAACTTCATGTTAAACTAAAAACACTTCTAAAAGATACGTCGCCACATAAAATATAAAACCACCTTTCTTAGTTTTCTTTTGTCTTTGCAAGAACCCTCTTATAACATCACTAATAAGAAATCCCAAAAAAATATGTCTGGTATTATCACATCACGAAAACACGTTCATTTTTCAAAATTCATAGAAACCTTCACACTAAGAGGCCCCAAAAACATTGTAACTTTATCATTACTTTTTAACAATTATATTACTAACTCATCCGGCCCAACCCTAGTCCCACCTAAGCCTTAACTTGTTTTTCTTTGATGTTGTGTTTTCTCAGTCATTATACATTAATTTTGTTTACACCTTTCACGAGTTTACTTTAAAAAAAAAATAAAACATAACCACCTCCAAAATTCATGTTAATTATTGTAATATGTAACAGTATAATATTAAAAATCCTATTATTAAAAGAGAATATAACATGATGGTATGGTTGTTTAACATGTGGGATATATATGTGGATTTGGTCCCATAAAGCCGTTAACTGTTAAGATATAGGAGACAACAATAAAGTCCTAGGAACCTTTTGCTTTTCGTGTAAAGCCTTCAATCATCTTTTCATTCTAGCTTGATTATGCAATACATTGAAGTCTTAAAATAAACTACAACTTCTTCATGTAGTCATGTAAACTTTCTAAAAATATAACTATAACCTATTTGAATACATGCTTTACACAACTTTGTATCACTCTTATTAGTTAATTGTATAATTTTGTTTATTTATTTGTTATTTTTTTTTAAATTTTGTGATAATTAGAATCAAGAATTGTAGATAAAGTTGAAGAAGAAAGGAGGAAAGCTAGATGCAAAGTTGGAGTTCATTTTTCCATTTTAGTGGAGACAACAATCTAATTATATATGAACTTCCACTTTGTATGATTGTATCATCACTTTTATGTTTTAAACAATGATATTTGTGCTTACCTACCATTTTCATGACTTATGTAACCTACATTGTTAAGTAATAGAAGGCTTTTCTTCTCAGAGTATGATTAGGTCAAAAGTAGGGTCATATAATTAAGGTGTTAAAAATTCAGCTAAATTCACAATGTAAATTTCAATCTTAGTTTTCTATTTTTTTAGTCAGGTACTTAGGTTAGTGACCGATTTGAATTAGTAATTTTCAACCTAATGATACAAATTATACACAAACACACTAGCTATATTCTAAATTGGTGACCTTATTATAATAACGAGCTATATTATAAATTGGTTAAAAGAAATTTTGACATAACTTGAAAGTTGATACATAAAACTTTAAAAAATGTTAGTAAATGTAAATTTGTCATAACTCGAAAACTTATATATAAAATTAAAAAAAAGTTATGCTGATTAACTGTAAATATAACATAACTCAAAAAAATAAGTATAAAATAAAAAATAATAATAAAATGAGCAGGTATCAATTTAAAGAAAAAAAAAGAGAGAGAGAAAGTATTATGATTAGTTAAAAAAATTCTTAAAAGGTTTAAATATAAATTTTTAAGAATAAGCAAAAGAGGTTTTTTATTAGTTTGGAGAAATTTTTTTTATTGTGATAACATTGAGTAAAAATCTTAACATACAATTCTCGTAATCTTTTCTATTTTTTATATATGATGATATGGTAGGTTGTATCTAATCTTTTCTCCGACCTATATTAAACACTGATATACTTGGATATTATTATGATAACTATATAGTTATTTAGTGATTATATATTTAAGTATTTAAATAAAATAATACTTAAATCAAATAATATTAAGTTATAACAATATAAATAATAGATGTATGTATTTTAATATTAGTTTAAATTATTATAACAAAGATAATACTTAAAATAAGTTTATTATAAAACATATTCATTAGAATAAAATTATTAAATAGAGGCAAATTAAAAACTATTATATATAATAGTTATACCTTGTGCTTAAAAATTATATTAGGTATATTAATTTTGAGTAGTATTACAAGTGTGTTATCCTCAAATACTTTATATATTAGTATAAATAATATAGATATTGATTATTATTTTCATCATAAGTATAAAAGTATTTAATAATTATATAGTTAAATATTCAAATAATATACAACTTATTTATAAATTCTATAATACTAATAATAATAATAATAGTAATAACAAGTACTATTATTATTATAAAAATATTAGTACTTATATAGTTAAGTATTCAAATAAGATAATACTAAATTTAAAAGTTAATTTAAAATATTATAAACAATAAAATATGTAATGTTGTGAATTAAATAATCTTATATTATTAAACAATGTAGTAATAATATGAATTAATTAATGTATTAGTTAGAAGAAGTTTATTAAATGAAGGACAAAATAGGAATCATAGTAATAATATGAATTAATTAATGTATTAATTATGAAATTACATTTGTGTCATATTTTTATGCTTTATATAGTGGCGTGTGGGTGTGTGGGTGTGTGTGTGTGTGTGTGTGTGTATATATATATATATATATAATTCTTTTTGGACTTCTAATTCTCCGCCTTCTAGATATAATGAGATGTTGGGCCTTAGGTTTTTTGCTTCTATAGTTTAACGTGTGAAGGCTCAAGATTAAGAAGTCAAGAACAAATAGGTCGCATTAGTAATCTTGCCCCAATTGTCGTCAAATTGTCCTTCTCAAGCGCTAGTCTTTCACTCGGTGCCTCATGCTGAAAGTGCTAGATCATCGCTCTAAGTATCAACATCTGAAAGACTTGAATCACTCTCTTATATAGAAGACTCTACATTTGATAATGCTAATTCTGATAATTATTTTTGTATATTATGTTTTTTAATTTGATCTGAATTGACTTGAATTTGAACTTATGAATTTGAAATTATTTTTCTACTTCTAATATGAATTTGAATTGTATTTCTGACTTAAGTGGAAATAAACCAAAAAAAAATATGCATATTTACATTTGTTTCAAGTAATATACTAAGTAATTAAAAAAATAATATAAAATCATGACACTTGCTATCTACGTTATCAAAAAAGATTAATCATAAGCAACAAAGTTTTATGCCGGCTATTAGGAATCATCATTTGACCATAATATGTTAAAAAGACTAGACACAAAGACAGATTCAATACACTAAACAAACACCTTGAATCCTTGATTCCAACCATGTTTAAGTTTTACGCGTTTCGAAGATTAAACAATTAGAAATAGTTTGTTGATCTTTCAATTTTTTATTATCTATTCTTTAATGTTAACTACCAAACATATATTAAAAAAAATCAAGAATTAAGTTATCATTTATTCTTTTTCAAGTTGTCATCACTTATTATTGTATATATAATACAAAATTAGACAACTTATAATGATGTTTTTGAAAACTACCAGTAGCTTAATTTGAAATAAAAGTACAACTACGAATAAATATTGAATTAAATAGCATCTAAAGGTAAAAAAATTGTGTTTTCTAAATTATAAGCGTAACTATTAACCATCCAATAACAAACAATCGATCTCCTCTTGGTCTAGTGGCATTTGTGAGTTCGAGTATCACAAAGTTGCCAAGGACCATCAAGGGAAATACATCCATTCTCATACACCCCGATTGTTGCTATATCATAAAAATTAAATACACAACTATTCAGACATTTTTTATTATGTACTTGCACAAATCGTCAATATGTGTTTTTACGCTCAATACAATGAACGCCTTTCTAGTGAGCCCAAGGACTAACGAAACCATGAATATTGAGATGACGTGTAAGACATCCGCTGGTCTAAAATCCTATAAAAATCATACACATGTAACAACCATTAGATTACTGAAACAATATGAAACGTACAATTAAAAGTTAATATGTTTTATTTTGACTTTTGATTAATTTATTATCGTTTTGGATTGATATTTAGCCACTTGTAGTAGATAGTAGCAATTCTTTATGAAGAAACAATGTGCGGTAATATTTTACCAAATGGGAAAAAGTGATATTATAATCGATTCGGAACACCTTAGCTTTTCACCATGATTGGAAACCATATACCAAACCACCTTAAACAATTCATAATTATTTTTATTATTATTATTATGTTTTGTTTTCTTGGATTGTACGGATGCTTTGGGTTATACTTTAGAGACAATATTCTTTACAATTACATTTTACTTTATATTTTGTTGGGTTTTGGGGATAACCTCTAAGGATGAGTTGACAATAAGCCAATAAGAGAATGAATCGAGAAAAATAATATGTTATCGTTAAAGAAGAAAAAAAACAAAAAAAAACAAGAGGAACAACATTATGAAAGGTAATGTAACATGACGGTATAAATAAAAACACTGCCCACACTCATGACGATATCGACAAAAACACTGCCCACATCTTTAGTAGCACACTGTCGCCCCAATCGATTATAATTAATTTTAGAAAAATAAAGATAGTATCACACATTTCATTGCTATAATAATATGATGATATTGCAAAGTAGGTAGAGAAAACAAAGTTTAGTGTTAGAGTGAGAGATAAAAGGGGATATGTAATTGGCCACACAACTCTTCTCTAACCTCTATTTACACATTTATCTTCTTCCTTCATCACTCTCTCTCTCTTCCATCAATCTGTCATTTAGTGATTCTCTTTCTTCTTCACAATTGAATTTTGATTCCAAACACCATCTCTTAGGTACGTTTCTCTCTCTCTTGTTATTGTCACCATCAACAGAATATCCCCCCTTGACTTTTATCTCTGTTTTATCACATGGGTTCATCTTAGAATCACGATTCTGCTATATATACCTGCAATTTCACCTGGGTTTTGCTTCGATTGAACTGGGTTTTTCTTATTTTGTAATGGGTTTGTATCTTCTTTTGTTATTGGACATAATGGAAGTAGTTTGTGTTTTCGATTTCGCCCTTTGTCTCTGTTTTCAGTTGATGAAGAAAAAGTTAGAGTGTGATTAGAGTGTGTGGATTGCATGAATTGAGCTGGGGCATATTGAATTATGCTATTGAAACTAATGTTTGCTTCAAATTGACAGGAATTCAGTTGGTTTTCTGGTACTTCATTTGACTATGGACTCTGTGTATTGTAAAGAACATGATGATAGAATTGCTTCGAATCCGGTGGGTTTACAGTCATCCGGGTCGGGTCCTTGGTGGGGTGGGCTCGTGACTCAATCGGGTTTTGACGAATCCATGGGGAGATTGAAGAATTCATCAATGGAACCACTCGTGCGAATAGCCCCTAAACCGTCGATTTCTGCTGCAGATCAATCAATGGCAAAAGGGGATATGACTTCTTTTGATATCTTTCATGGTAAAGTTTATAGGGCCCCATCACTATTATATAGAGACGTGTTTATTTCATAACCGTAAAATACACTTGTACATAGTGCATAGACGATGATCAAGTTATCACATAATCATTTTTTAAAAACTCAATGTAAATCAACACCCACCTCAATCAAAGGTTCCAATGCTATAACAAAACAATATCTTTGAACAATTTATGAATATATCTCACTATTTATGATCTTGAGAACTTAGTGTTAGTTGTTTAGGGGTTGGATTTAAGTATGAATTATGAAGTTTTGGCATAAAAGTTGTATATTGATCTTTAAAGAAAGTATTTTTAATATATTAAGCCAGAATTCTTGTGGAAATATTGATCAATCTTTAAAGTGATTCAGGTGACTCCAAGAGTTCATCAAATGGTCAAAAACCAGTGCAATTGCAAGCTGTTTCCACCTTGCAATATGCTCCACAAGTATTTGGAGGTCATCTTGAGCTTGGCTGTGGTCAGCCGGCTGTGGTAATCCTTAGGTTTATTTGTATGATTTTGATGATAATCTTTATGACTTGTGGTTTTATAATTTTTGGGTTTTTGATGAATTATGATAGGCATGTGGCGTGTATCCTTATGGCGACCAATATTATCGCGTGGTCTCTGCTTATGGACCTCAAACCTTGGTATGTACTTTCTTTGAGAAGTTATTACTTGGTTCTCATATTACGTGGAGTCAAACTTCAAATAAAAATGGTAATTTAGTGTCTTTGAAACATTTCATCCGGCATTTAAAGCAAACAACACTTGTTCATTTACTGTCTATTTTGGGCTATCCTGATATATTCAGACATATGATTTAATAAATGAAATAAATAACATTCATATGGCACACGAGTCTATTATTCTTGTTTCACCATGTGATATGGTTCTCTTTTGATGATTTAGGGTCGTGTTATGTTGCCTTTGAACTTGAGCACTGATGATGGACCTATATTTGTGAATGCAAAGCAGTATCATGGAATAATCAGGCGCAGGCGATCAAGAGCTAAAGCAGAAATGGAAAAAAAGGTTACAAAAAGTCGCAAGGTGCGTTGATCATGAAATGACTTTTTACCCTTGAAAGTGGTCCCCTTTTCTTGAAGTGTGACATTCTTTTGGTCATTTTTTGACAGCCATATCTGCACTTGTCGCGTCATCTTCATGCAAAACGCCGGTTAAGAGGCTGTGGGGGGCGCTTCCTAAACACTAAAGAAATGGACAAGGGCAAAGTTGGAAACTTGGATTCAAAACCAACCAATAATCCAACCACTTCTCGGAGATCCGAGGTCTTACACTGTGATCATGAATCGAATGGTAGCAAGTCCTACATGCCAGGGTTAGAGGTGACAAGCGTTTTATCCATGGGAGACCTCAATCAATTCCCAATGGGGGATCTTTCCGTTATTTCACTTTCTGGCATGATTGCGTCTGGCAATGCCATTCGTAGTCTTGGCATGCAAAACGATTGGGTTGCAGTGGGTGCAGGTGGCGGTATCCGCTGCAACCTGACAGTCTGATGGTATGTGGGGTCTGATGTGTCTGCACGACAGACCCCATTCTTAGATAGTCAAACGGGACTGGGTTGTTTTCCGTTGTTTGGCTATGGCAAATCATCCTTGGCTATGATGTGTGAAGGTTGTGTCTCTAACTTTAATTCCCCTGACAAATGCAGTCTAGGAATTGTTTTAGAGATGCTGATAACCTCAATACATATGATGGGCAATCATTTCTTCTAGATGTGTTTGTTTCATCCTATGTTAATACTTTGTTGTTGTTTGAAATAAACTAAACCTTAGAACTCTATTTTCAAGGTATGTATCATGTGAATCTTGACTTCCAAACATTTAGGAGATGCCATATATTGTGTTTGACATTTTCTTGATAGTTATGCATATGTTGGTAATTAAGAAATTCCTTTGGGATAGTCTTGTAAATAACATGAATGTTGGATGTTTATGCTTACAAGATCAGTATATTTGATTGGATTATGCTTTTTTTAATCTAAATATATTAATTTGACATATTGTTCAAGAGCTCTACAACATAAAACTTATCTTAAACAAAGAAATTGCAAGAAAAATATATAAAACTTATATTTATTGTTTTGAATCTAAGATGGTTTTTAACCGTCTCTCTTTTCACAATACATATGATTATCTCTTATGTATTACGTGTACATTGTTACATGGTTCTCGTAGTTTTTTATTCTATATTTATTTCGTAACAAACATATAATTTTATTAGGTTAACCTAGATAGTTTGGAAAAATTAGAAATGGGAATTGTAGTTTCCTTTATTAAGAGTTAATTAGCATATATGTTTTCAACATTACAAAACTATAACTATGATATATTTTTTATTTTATTTTTAACCTACACAATAATATACCTTATCTCCTCTGTTCCATAGCAACCATAGGAGGCATTTCATCCTCCTTCAACATCCCACAAATCAAAATCAAAATCAAAATCAAAATCAAAATCAAAATGTATGCTTCTTCATCATTAATATCCACTGCAACTCCTTCAAATTCATCTTCTCAACTCTACACCTCCAAAACCCTTCGCTTACAAACCCCATTTCTTCAAATCCCCAATTCCCACTTCAAAACCCCCAATTTTTCATTCAATTTCAACACCAATCACTTCATTTTGACCACACTAATTCGATCTTCCTCACCATCATATCAATCAACTCAACTCGAAGAAATCCCAGATTCAGAATTATCAGCAATCGAAGAAGAATTACAAACCAACGACGTCGATGACGATGAAGAAGATGAAGAAGAAGAAGAAGAAGAAGAAGAAGAAGAGGGAAACGAACCTGAATCGCCGGAGGCCGGTAAGCTTTACGTCGGAAACTTGCCGTACGCGATTACGTCATCGGAATTGTCCCAAATTTTTGGAGAAGCTGGTGGTGTTAATTCTGTGGAGGTAACAATTACGTTGAGATTTGATGAAAATGTTGTATGATTTTGAGAATGAGTGAATGATTCAGCTTTTGGGAACCCTAATTTTTGCGTTGAATCAGATTGTTTACGATAGGGTTACTGACAGAAGCAGGGGATTTGCGTTTATCACAATGGCCAGTGTTAATGAAGCTAAAGAAGCCATTAGAATGTTTAATGGATCTGTAAGTGCTCCCTCCAATGGTGTTGTCATATGAATTTTTACTGTTTGTTCATCTTCAATATTTGATTTCACCCGTAACCATTTGGAGTTTGATATGATTATTCGTTAGCATTTATAACTTCATGTAGAAATAGCTCATATCAGTTTTAAACTGGTAACAAGATCCTCACGAACTACTTACAAATTAGACCATTGATTGAACGAATTAGACCAAGTTTGAGAGCAAGGTTTTGACTTTTGTTTCAAAAGTCAAAGCAATTTCTTTTTCATACATTCAAACTTGAATTATTGCATAACAAATCAAGATCCTCATGTCTTATGCATTTGAGAGTAATAGTTTTTGACTTTTGACTCAAAAGTCAAAGCATTTCTTCTTTCATACATTCAACTTGATTTATTTCATGAAAAATCACAATCTTGATTCTTGGCCTGATGATTGTGATGATAATTTGCAGCAAATTGGTGGCAGAACCGTGAAGGTAAACTTCCCAGAGGTGCCTCGAGGGGGCGAGAGGGAAGTTATGGGCCCGAAAATTAGAAAAAGTAACAGAGAGTTCATTGAAAGCCCGCATAAGATCTATGCAGGTAATCTTAGCTGGATAATAACTTCAGAGAAACTTAAAGACGCATTTGCTGATCAGCCCGGTCTATTGAGTGCAAAGGTCATCTATGAGAAACACTCGGGCAGGTCTCGAGGTTTTGGATTTGTCACTTTCAGCTCACCTGAGGCCGCAGAGTCTGCACTTAATTCCATGAATGGAGTGGTAAGTTTCAAAACTCGATTATTTGTGTTGAAGACTTGAAGGTGGTGGTTTTAACGTGTTTACTTATAAATGGGTCGATATGGTTATGTGTTGATTAGTACACAATGGTATGTATGCTGCATTAAGGGTTACAAATTATATACCTTTACAAGAAGCTGCTAATATGTTGCAATAAATGGTTTAAAAAATAATACAAATCTGACTTTGAGCATATGTTTCTTCATGTTGTAAATAGGAGGTGGAGGGCCGTCCTTTGCGACTGAATTTGGCTGCAGGAAATGCTGACACGTCTCGTTCACCTCAATCGGGAACGAGTTCTGAGATGAATGTTGGCGAGAGTGAGGTCCATTCGAGCACTAACTCCTCAATAGGTGAAAATTTGTAGTCTGGTGGATATTTCTATCTTTGTTTGAAGGGACATGAGACATGGAGACAACAACACAAGTTTTGAGCAAGGAATGAACATTTGTATGTTTTTAGACATGTATTTTAGGCACACTATTGATGTATTCATTTGGTCTATGAGAAATGCTTAAAATCTTTTTGTAGTTATCTTTCTAATGTCGTATGTTAGAGTGTGAGCTAGTGGAGCAATATTTTGTAAATATGTGGATTGATCGGGTAACACGCCCCCGACCATAAGGCTAACCCACCAGGCACTGGCTCCAGACAACCAGATCAGTGTTGGTCCGGGCATGGAAGCCAATGACATTTGTGATGTCTACTAACAAACATCCGGAATACCAGACCCACCCTAGAAATTGTTGAATCCGGCATCACCAACTAGGATAAACATATGGATGGACCAAATCAAGACATGAGTGATCATAATGCAAGGTGGGCAAACAAGATTAAATCAATGAGGCCGGAATCACAATGCTAAACTTATAGCACCAGAACAAGACCCAATGGTAACCTATCAAACGTTTAATGTTTTACCAACTTAAAGTATTTCAATAGTAAACAGATTCATTGTTATCATAATCAATAGAAAGTAGAGTCTTATTTGACATGCAACGTGTTGGTACATAATATGTTATGCTCTAATTGAGCAAACCAAGAATCGACTATTGTGCAGAGTTTTTATTACATGTAAGTGTTTGTTTGGGGTTACTTAAATAAGTAACTTTTTAACTTTTGGAGGGGTAAAAAGATCAAAATACCCCTTCAAAAAAGTTAAAAAGTTAAAATTTTTTGACTTTTTAACTTTTTAGAGGAGTATTTTGGTTTTTTTACCCTTTCAAAAAATCAAAAAGTAACTTATTTATTTTTGCCAAACATGACCTAAAAGTACTGGACATATAAACCTGTCATCTTTAAGAAGGCGATTATTGAATACTCACACAACTCCCGCTCTCTCTACATTTACTTTTTTCATCCTATCCGAAATCATATGCTTATCTTCAACTCAGACTACAATCACAAAGAGAACCTCCCATACCTTATGACGAGACTAATAACTGTTATTTAACCTTCCGAATAAAATGCCATAGATAAAAAGATCAAGGGTGTGATTCGCACATCTCACAAAACCAAGGCACCATTTTGCAATTCTCAGAAAACTAGAAAGCCAGTCAACATTATTTCGACTACTTTTTCCGTCGATCTCTCTCTCCTCCGATGGCGATTCCGGTGACTTCACTCCTACTCATCGCCGTCGTAACAACGCTCTCCACGGCGGCGTATGTGGCGGAATCAGGCGGCGACAACAACCGCATATTCTCACCGTGCGCCGATGCGACGGTAGAAAGGACCGACGGTTTCACCTTCGGAATCGCTTTCGCCGCGAGAACTGCGTTTTTCTACAACAAATCTGTTCAGTTATCTCCGTGTGACAGGAGGCTCGATCTATCTTCTGCGAACTCACAGCTTTCGGTCTTCCGGCCTAAGGTCGATGAGATCTCACTCCTCACCGTCAATTCAAGTAGTTTCTCGCCGGTAAATTTTTTTTCTGTATCGAGTATTTGAGAGTTTTGTAATTAGTTAGTGTAGGAATGTGTCATCTGTGTTCTGAATTCAGTTGATGAGATTCCGATGTGGAGAAAGGATAGATCGTGTTCTGGTGTTTTGATTCGTTAAATAGATACTTGCTGATTGAAATAGTTTAATTATGTTGAAGTGATTCGATATGATAGATCGGAGGTTATTGCACATTGGTGATGTCTCTCACGAGAAGTGTGTTTTATGGAAAACGCAAAGTAACGTGAGGAATCATCTGAGATTTTGTGTTTCTCTTAGTTAGAATTTAGAAATTCGACGATGTTGCATAAAGGAAGACAAATGGTTGTGATGTTTTTGTGTTTGAGGCTATGATTACCATTTCTCATTTTGGATTAAGATGATAAGGCGTGTAAGGTCGTTTTTCAGTGCTTTCTTTTTAAATTAACCTGAAATTAGCAGCTGATTCTAGGAGGACATGTTAATATTCTTTTCTTTTATTTCAAAGAGTATTCAACCAATCGAGTTTGAATAGTTAGTGGAACATAGATTTGGGGTTATTGGTTTGGCTAATTGAATTTAGTGTTGGATGTGTTTATATCCAGTGCAATCACCTATTTCTTACAAGACCAGTGATATCATATGGAATATATTAATGGAAGTTTCATGCTTGATCTGTGAGAAGATCAGACATATTACAAATTATGATTATGCCTTAGGATTTGTACTGGAGCTGTAGGCTGCATGAAAATATGGTTAATATTGAAATCTGTAACTATGTAAGTTAGGATTTTTGTTTTTGGTCATAATCAAAGAAGTATACGCTTGAATGCGCCCCTCCCCCTTCCCCAACACCATACACACACACACACAAACACGTAGGTTGACTGGGATGAAAGGAAGCATTTTATACCAATCAAGCTAGACCTTGATTATAAGGCAGTGAGCTGTAACAGGGACATACATGTGATATAACATTTTGGAGCCTTTATGGTTAACTTTATGATAACAATGGGAAATTAGTAATTTTCTTTAACAACCAAGGATTGAACTCCTACTTAGCTACCTTCTGCTTTGGTTACTACAAAGTATCATATTTCAAATTGATGTTGAATGTGCAAATTAATTATTTCTTTCTTGTTTATGATCTAAGTACAAGTTCAATCTAAATACCTTTATTCCCTTCTTTTTGTTTATTTTCTAAACATGCCATACAATGTAGTGTCTAGATGTTCTTCATTGAGTTCGGTAACTTCACTAAGTTATCAAACAATATTCATCAGAAACAATGTAAACAAAAGCAGTACACCGCCTTATTATATGTAAAATCGTTGGTTTAAACGAGATTGCAGGTGTATAACAGGGAGTTATATATGATCATATTACATTGACATGACAGGATTCTTATGGTGGGTACATGGTAGCATTTGCTGGTAGAAAATATGCTGCGAGGTCCATCCCTGCTTTTGTTGCAAACAGTACATATACTGTCACCAGCTTTACACTGGTAAGATAATAAATCATAATCTTGTATCCAAATATCTGTCTGTGTATGATCTGCAAAGATAAAATGATACATGCAACATTCTTATTGACAATGTATAGATCCAATATTACCACCTTGTCCCTTACTATTCACTACCAAATACTGATTTATGGTAGTTAAAGGGTATTCTAAATACTTTGCAAAGGACATTGGGTGAATTCTATATGATACATAGCATTCATATTGGGGGCTGTGGAGTATGTATTCTTTCTATTATATTGCATTCATTAATATATTACTATCAGCTTTTGGTATACAATTTTAGTAGACGTAAAATTTTCATCCATTTACTTTGAATGGGTCTATTCAGTTGTTTATAGCACTGTTATCTCTACTTGATCAAATGCGAAAAATATATAAAGTAGTTTAAAAATTAATCATATTGAGTTATTAGAATAATTGAGAGTATGATTTTGTAACAATACTTGACGCACTAATACTTTATGACAACACATTTCAACTGTACCAAACAATTGTTCTTTTGACCCGTTACACAATCTGCTGGTTGATTTGTCATAGGTTTTAGAATTCCAAAAGGGCAGGCTACAAAATTTATACTGGAAGAGAGATGGGTGTTCATCGTGTTCGGGCAAAGGCAACTTTGTATGCCTTAACAATCAAGATTGCGCGATCATAACCAGTTCATGTAAGGCGAAAGGCGGAACTGTCGATTGCAGCCTCGGAATACAAGTTGCATTTTCTGGGACAGATAAACACGAATCTGTTTTCAACTCTTGGTATGAAGTCAAAAACCTTCGACAATACTCACTTTTTGGTCTGTACAAAAACCTCAAGGATTCTCTTACTAGCCAATACAACAGCTTCTTTTAACTGGAATTTGATTTATTTCTTCTTTGTGTGTTAGTGAATGTGTGTTTCTTGTATCAATTTTATTCATTTTTATTTAGAAATATGTATTAATTTGTGGTTATTGAAGACATTGTGGTGTTTGTCTTATTAACTAATTTTATTATTTGTGTTCACGACAAAAAGATAACTTCATAGATGTTGAAAGCTGTGTACGTTTAAAATACCCGACAAGAGGTTGGGAATTGATATGTAATTGATGGCGGGACTAGATTAAAGTTGGGACAATGAAATTTTATCTGTTGAAGTAGTATAAGTCCTATAAATCAAATATATTGAATTAATATCCCTCATTAATTTTAGTCAAGAATTATATTATAGTTACTCTTAAAATGTAAAGTTGATGGGGTTATTATTTTTTAATAAATCTACCTTTTATATGGGAAATATAACAGAAATCCAAACAAAAGTTTTTGTTTGCCCCGGTGGTTTTTGCGCTCCACCTATTCTCAAAATGCACTTTTGCCCTGGGTTCAAGTCTAGATGGGGGTGGGTGTTTACTTCTTTTCCTTTTTTTTTCTTAATTTGCCTAAAGGTGCTAGAGAGATCCCTCTTAAATATATTTATGACAAAAGTGCCCCTCAACTATCAAGCCTTATACCCTTTTCGTCTTCTTTAAAATACAAAATTAAAGCTTTTTCAAATGTATCTTCTATAATATAAATAATAAACAAACTTATTTTTTTATTACTTAAACATATATATTAATACATTCTTAGATAGAAAGTTAGTTGGCCAAAATCCCTCCTCAAGTTTTTGAAATTGACACTTTTAACTTCAACTTTTTATAAAACTTTAAAACTGTCATTTTGATATTTTTAAATTTTAGAAGTCTCGGGTTTACCTATTATAAATTTTTCCTTAGAAAACTATTTTTATATCCTTATGTTTATGTATGTGTAAATGTAAATTCGAGTTCGTCTACGTTTTGACATAATTTTGTTCGGACATGCGCTAGGTAAAATAAACGTATTCATGCTATATTTTACGTTTCAATGTAGATTTAATTTGAAAACAAGTGAATTCAAATATAATATGTTTTCATTCGATGATATAAGTTCGAGTAACTCTACGCTTTAACATGAATTTATTGTTGAAACGAGTTGGGACATTATAGTGTATACTTTATCATGTTGCGTACGACATCGTCTCAACGTGCAGGTATATTTCTAGTTAATATTAAAATCAAATAAAATCTTAGTATATACAAATGAATCCAAGCTGTCTAGGGTTGAGTCTTCGTGTTATAAATGTTGATTGAGTTTATTTCTAAAGCTATAGTTACATTTGTCGTATTTTTTTAAGCTTTAGCTTACCCTGGATTGTATTTGTTAATTATTATTTGATTATTTATATACATATATAATTTTGTACATATAGCATCAAATTATATATTATTTTACTTATTCTATTATACCTTATAACTACATTTATAATAATATAGCTTCAATTTAGGATTAGTTTGGTTTTTTGAGTTTGGGTTGATTTAATCTTTCAGCGAATGGATCTCAACTCTTAAATAACTCACAAGTGGATCAAGTGATTTAAACACTAAAACAAACAATCAATGATGCTGAATATCAATTTGTAAATAATTCAGTTAAATAAAATATGACAACCAAATCAAGTGACCAACATGAAAATAATTTTATTTTACATAATAATTTTTTTCGTTTCTCTTGTTTCAAGTTTATGTTATGATTAATAATATTTAATTGAAATGTGATGGAAATATGTGGTTAATATGAGTGTAAGCAGTATGTAGATATTTTTGTATTTAAAACCTTATTGATTGTTAGCAATTTATGTTGAAGTATTAAAAAAGAACTTAAGCTACCGATCCAAAGAAGGAAAGAAGAAAAATGGAGTAGAGACAAGGAGACTTTAGCATCACATGTTATGATTCATTTAAGCTAACATACATCTTTGGGACACTTAACATCTTAAATACTAAAAATTGATATGTTTAGCTATGATTTACCAACTATGGTGACTAGTTTAATATAATAATACATATATATATTTTCTTGAATAATCAATGAATACAAAAACCATCAGTGCTTTGTTTTGTAGGTTTGCTACAACCTGTCGGGTAGCATCACGAAATTGAGTTTGAAAAAACAATAAAACTTTTAGTTTCTTCATAAAAAGTAAATATATCTTTTTAACTATTTGGTAATGAATATAAGTTAATGAGAGGGTGCGGTAAATTATGAGAAGTGTAGATACATTTTAATCAAACGATACGCATATGAGTTTCTCTTGTCCTAGATCTACTTTTCTTCTATTAATGATGGAACACCCTTAGTCGTATAATTAGTTTGTTGTAAAAGATACGCAGACGAATGAACTTGTAACAAAAGATCGGTTAACAAGAATGCATTAAAGTTCAAGAATTAATATTTGAAAGTATGTAAAAGATTCGGAAAAGGTCTTCTAAGTTCTAACAAAAACGTCTTAATGACAATATAATTACTGCATATCATACTACATATCGAAAGTTACAAAAGAAAATTAAAATTATAACTAATTATAAAATATAGAAAAAGTTAAAAAGAAAAATAACTTAAATATGTAACTAACAAACATCGGTTATAAAAACTCTTCATTCAAACATAATAATCTCCACTGTTCACACTCTCAAAATCATTGATCAACTGATCAACAAAACAATGACACCATTTCAAAGCAGTCTGTTTATCGTCTTCATTTGCTCGATTGCTGTTGTCGCCACTTTCGCCATTGATGTCAAATACTGCAGTAAGTTTGTTACGTTTCATGTGAAGTTAACTTCGTATGATTTGAGCTTCTCGAGTTAGCGTTTGCAGAATCAGTTTTGGTTTGCGATACGTTATGAGATTTAAGTTCATCATATTGCATACTGTTTTAGATGTAAAAATTGTTCATCATATTGAATTTTAGAGTTGATCATAGCATTTCGAGAATATTGCATTTGGTGTTTTTGATGTTGAACGGTTAAACCTACTGTTTATGAAATGTGGTATTGATATAGATTCGTTCGAAGCATTAGTGCGATTTGGAAGTTTTAAATTTACATGTATGATGAATGATGCTGGAGTGTTGGTTACTCTAAATTGTTGTTTTCTAGAAGGTAACCTATTTAGAATCAGTATGTAGGTTTTGGATTTCTGAATTCTGATATTGAGGGTTCGGGTCTCGCTGTGGACAATGGTATATAATTAAGAGTTGATTAGATTGTTGTTAAAAGAAAAGAGCCAATAGAAGCCATGGGTGACCTTAGGTTTACAATTATTGGATATGTGATCACTGCTTGATGAACTGTTGATAATTGTGCATTATAGGGTTTGATATAATGAACATTGAAGTCCATTTTGTTCAAATTTTGATGAATTGATTATTTGAATGGAACATAATTTTTTATAACAATCTTGTATTGTGATATGCTTATACAGGTATGAATAACAATTATGATGTCAAGGTAACCGGAGTTGAGATTACCCCTTACCCGATAGAAAGAGGCACAGAGACCACTTTCACCATTTCTGCATCTACAGGTAGAATTGTATTCTAATTGCAGTAAACAGTTATTTAGTGCACCTAAAATAAATATAGCTTGTAACATGTTACATTCTTTAGCTCATATTTATAGTGAATGTTTTTGGGATGCAGAAACGCCGTTATCTGGTGGGAGCCTTGTGACTGATGTTTCATACTACTGGATTGGGGTCTATAGCGCGATTAGCGACCTCTGCACCAAGACAGCTTGCCCTGTTGCCGCTGGTGACTTTGCAATCTCTCACACCCAATCCTTGCCTTCAGTAACTCCACCAGTAAGTGTTTTTCGCATCTTTTATTAATTCAATATGTTTCTTTTCTTATATTTATTTATATGGTTCGGATAGCCAACTAAGCACTGTAGTCAGCCAAAATGGTGTTCGTTAACACGATCAGATTCGTTTGTTGATTGTGGGTTTCTGTTTGTGCCTACTTTCTGCAATCTGATCCATGGGCTTGGCATGCCAAGCTGGCAAGAGGACAAATAGCTTTTATTCAGTAGAGGGTCCTGATTGGAACGCGTGGCACGACAGCTTCACTCGCACTTATTTATTTGCTGTTCAATTTTATTGTGTTTTATATATTGGTCCTACCACATAGCTGATTTATCCCTGAAGTAACTAGTATTATTGTTTAACACATTCAGGGCTTGTATACACTCACAATGAAGCTACAAGATAGTAACAAAAAGGAGTTGACATGCATCACGTTTGATTTCACCGTTGGTTGGTATAGCTCCGAGGAGGCGGTTGCATCCAGTTAATTGGTCGAATATGCATCTTCAACCAACCCATCAATAAACAAACATTGTCCATCGTTTTGTGTAACTTATATACGATAATCTGTGTTTATTGTTACTCTGCAAGTCTGTCCTTTGTATGTATGTCTAAAGACGATGTTCCCCCATGTTATTCTATCTCCTTATCACCATTGATCTATTCATGCCAGTGCAAATTTCCCATTTTAACCTTGTAAATGCATATCAACATGTGCATGATGATGCATTATGCATGTATACATTTCCATTTAGATAAACTCATTGACTACTCTAGTTTAGGTGCTAACATTTTTATATCCACAAGCACATGTGCAGAGTAATGTCTTGACTGAGCTTGTGTAAAGGAGGTCCAGTCCAGTCCAGTCCGGTCCGGTCCATGAGTTTCCTAATCAAGAAATGGGCAGTGGGGTAGTCATGTGAAGAAGATATTATGAGAAGCCGAGACAGGTATCATGCTTCCGGCAAAAATGTCACTTTAACGCCTCTATTATTCGTTTAACTTTATATCCACAAAAGTCTAGTTCATGAAAAAGAGTAAAGTGGGTGCTTTTAGCCATTTGCAAGACCCCCCTTGTGAGTCAATTATTAGTGGTACCACACCTTGTCTCCCATTGTCTCTAGCCTAACCCTGTTCACCATCTCCATCATGCCATACATTTTTAACCGATCTTTAAGTTCTTTTTCGTCGTTGCACTTACGAAAACTACCTCTATGCCCATATCAAATTGGCGTGTGTCGCCACCATTGGCTGATTATAAGTTCATAACCAGATTACCATAACTTAGTTACTCCAACCAGAACTCAGAACATATGAGCCCACCAAGACAACCACTAGCTAGGTAAGATGTTTACCATCAAAAGTTAGATAACTTTTCTTTTTCTATTTGTGGTGGTTACAAATAGACTCATGATAATGATTTATGGGTATTTTAGGCATTTGAAAAAAAAGACTTGGGCTTGTTATAAACCCACCTCAAGTAGGTAACAAGTGTAGTGATAACTGATAAGATGAAAGGAATGAGAGGAAGATTCATAGGTAAACTGAAGTCCATTTCAGCCATAACCACACTGAAACAAGGCCTACTTTTCCATGAAAACACCTTCAATCAACACTCCTACACACCAACACTCTCGAGCGACATCAAGAACGAAGAAAACACCGAAAATCGTTTATCGCTGGTAGAGTTTGATGAGAAGTGTCCACCTGGTGGCAGTGATTCAGTCATTCTCTACACAACAAGTTTGCGAGGTATACGTAAGACTTTTGAAGATTGCAACACTATAAGGTTTCTGTTAGGAAGTTTTCAGGTTTCTTACGACGAAAGAGATGTTTCCATGCACATGGAGTTCAGGGAAGAGTTGTGGCGGACATTGGGCGGGCGGGTGATCCCGCCAAGGCTGTTTATTAAAGGTAGGCATATTGGTGGTGTTGATGAGGTGGTTGGGTTCCATGAGCAAGGGAAACTGGAAGACCTTTTGAATGGGATACCAAAGTGTCCGGTCCATGGGCCGTGTAAAGGGTGTGGCGGGGTGCGGTTCGTGCTTTGTGTTTCGTGTGACGGAAGCCGGAAGGTGGTCTTTGAGGAGGGAGGTGATGGTGATCCTGCGTCGCCAGTTAGGTGTCTAGAGTGCAATGAAAACGGGTTAATGAAATGTCCCGTTTGTTTTTAAATCTATCATAGCTGCGGAAAATCATAATGGAAGTTCTCATTCGTCAAATATAACTTAATTCTACTAAAAGAATGCATATAAACGAATTGTTTATATTCATATATTTGTCTGTTTATAAGTATGAAAATAGTTATGATCATCTT
This sequence comes from Flaveria trinervia, assembly GCA_025506515.1. NCBI lineage: Eukaryota > Viridiplantae > Streptophyta > Magnoliopsida > Asterales > Asteraceae > Flaveria > Flaveria trinervia. The sequence continues at coordinate 101,972,297 of CM046443.1, read as the reverse complement.
CTTAGAGTAGAAAGTAAATGTGATGGTCAAGCTACTCACTTTGTGGGGGCGAACCGTTATTTAGTTACAGAAAATAGTCTCAGTGATTAGAGTGCATGTTAAAGTTATTATGCTTAAGTTATATTGTTTTGTAAGGGTTTTGTCTGTTTGTTTAGGTGGTTCGGTGTTCATACAAATTTACATCAGACATAGATAGAAATAAATACGTTGTGATTGTATATTTGAATTAAAAAAAACAATTTGTTGTTGTGAAGAAAAACTAAAAGTATCGTATATTTGTCATAGTAACTTTTTGTAGCACCCACCCAATAATGAGGTGAATAATTCACAATTGATACAGAATTACAAATTACACTAGAAGAATTAAAACTTAAACATCTTGTTATGTTGTAAAATCTTTTTGCTATTACAAAACTTAGAACTTCACCACACTGATATGATATTATAAAGTTTTAAATTAGAAATATATAAGATATGATCTCAATTTTCTTATTACGGCCTGATATTATATAACTGCTTGCATTATCAGCAATGCGACATACGAAAATAATGCAAGTGGCCTGAAATTTTGCTACAACCGTCATCATGTTGATAAATCATACTTATTTCTTAAAATGAGCACGACGTGATGGGATCTATTATATAATTGAAGTGTAGTTACGGTTGCAATCAACAAAAAATAAAAGAATAATCACGCAATCCAATCTAACTACATGAACGTGATAATTTGAGCTTGAGATCTTTAAGATCTCAGGTTTAAACCTGACACAATGGGGTTGTCATGATACAATTGTTAGCTTCCTACTTAATGATACTTTTAAATGAGTCAAGCCTGAAGTGTTAAAATCATTATGAACGATTGATTACGTATCAAAAAAACTCACTTGGGTATTAGATGCATTTATAAATGTTTATTAAAAAAAAAGAAGAAGAAAGAATAAAAACATAAATAACCATTTTGTTTAATATATTGGAAAGTTAGCGTTTGACTTTGCACAAAAACAAATCCCAATCGATAGTGGACACGTGGGCCATTTTATGCAAAACTAAGCTACTTTTGCGTCAATTAGGCATTTACACAAAGGTAAGTTACTTTTGAACTCATTCTAGTGACAACTAATCACGCATTAACACATGCAATATATTAATGTAAAAGTGGTTAGGCTTTGTGTTGCCGGAGCCGCAACCCAGGGTGCGAGCCACATGACCGGCAATCTCGGTCGCGCAAACCGCAACGAATGGAAGCGATCAGGGGCGTGATCAGGATGAGATCGTGAGACATGAGTGATCCCCGGATCACCTGATCCACAACAGGGACATGTTGCTTGACTAGAAGCTTTATCCAGTAAGCATCAAGTCAGCGTCACATCGAGTCGGCGTCACATGAAGACTCTATCTTACAACGCCCAGCCTTATTATAGTGCCAACCCCGATGAGGACGGAATGAAATTTGTTCAGGGCCCACTCGTTCAGAGGACATAAATTTTTTTCAAAAGGTTATATTATATATATTCAAAAAATAGTTATAAGTTATAATTTAATAAAAAAAACATATCTCAATTATGTTTTAAATCAAATATAACTTTTTGGGTCTATTTCATTAACCCAGTTACTAATTAAAAACCCTTTTTTAAAAAACGAAATACTAAAATTCAATGGGTCATGGTTCACTCTTATTTGTTTTTTCTGTTATAAGTTTGATTAGTGAATTAAGTCGACTAGAAACTCATTTAAAAAAATATAAATCAAGTGCATTTAAAGGGAACATAAGACCTTTGTTGCGAGGCTACCGTTTTACACAAGTACCAACATTTTATTTGATTATTTCATTGTAGAATTGTCAATTTAGGCTATGGACTCTGTGCATGCGAGTCATTCAATTGATTAAGGATTTGAGGTAGTTGTTATTAGTTGTTTTAATTTTTAACTTGTATTACATATTAGGGTTATAAATTATGCAAATAATGTGTTTCATTAGAACTTAGATGTTAGATGTTAGAACTTATTTAGAATTTAATATTAGAACTTAAATTTTGAGTAATAACGTATTAATGTCTTAATAGTTTTGAATTCGAATTTGATTTTAAGTAATACGTATTAATGCGACGCAATGTTATTTTCATTTACTAATAATACTAATACTAATACTAATAATAATACTACGTATTACTATTACTAATACGCAATGTTAATACTAATAATATTATTTTATTATAATAATAATAATCATAATGATAATATATATATAGTGTGTGTGTGAAAATAAAGAGAAAAAATATTAATAGCATGATAAAAACAATATATAATGTCACAAACTTGTAGTATACGTATTTGCGACGCAATTTATGATTATTAGTGTTTATTTTTTGTTTTTTACATAACAATAATAATAACAACAAAAGAAAACAAACAAAATAGAGTTAATAAGCATTCTTAAATTTAATTTACTGCCCGTATGCGACGAAGTCGTTGAGTAATTTGATTTTAATTAACTTGGATTAGCATCGTGTCGCAATTTGCTACGCATTTGCGACAAAAGCTGGAGTTTATAAAATTTTGTCGCTTTCTTGTCGAAAGTTTGATGAAAATATAGGGTTCCAGTTTTAGTAGGATATGTGTCACAATTGTGTTGGAAATTGCAACGCAAAAATTTGGCGTTGCAAATTTGCATAACAAACATATCAGTTTTCTAGTAGTGACGTGGCTTTTAAACAAACATCCAGTTGACAAAAATGTAAAAGACAAGTTTGAGTTAAAAAATAGTTTATATAATTTGATTTGTCAGGGTGTATCATTTGATTACTATGATTTGTTATGTTTATTGTTAAAACGTTTATTTTCATTTAAAAAAACAGTATATATAATTTATTGCTAAAACGTTTATTTTCATTCAAATTTACAGAGTAGACGGAAGTCACTTATGTACTATTATGACAATAAATAAAGATCGTAAAAAGTTGTGGAGTGTCGCTGCTCATCAAATAATATTAATTATTACAGCAGATAAAAATCATTAAAAGTCAAGAATGACCAACACCCTTGAACCTATATAAACAAGTTGATGATTTCATGTATTGTAAACAGTTAAATATGGAAGTCTTCCTCACTGCTTCTGTTGCACTAGCTACCATTGTCCTCATTCTTTACAACCTCGCCACTCGTCAACCCAATCGACCACGAACCTCCTTCCAGAGCCATGGCGACTCCCCATCATCGGTCACATGCATCACTTAATCGGTACGCAATTGTTATTGTTATGAATATATGTGTAACTTTATTTTGTTATGCATATTATATACATTAAACATGAATGTCGATTTGTGAAGGGGAGGTGATATATGTAACTGTGCCTCCTGTCTTGCATACTGTACAACCCTGTTAGCTCTTTATATACTTCGTTCTTACCACCACCACTGTCGCCACTGCACAACAATTTTGTGCACCCGCTTGGTCTACGCTGTCTCGTGGTTGCCGGATACGATAGGAAAAGATGGAGTGAATGTAGAAAAAATGAATAACACGTTGAATAATAAGGGGCTGTTTGACAGCCTTTTAATGGCTTAGATATCTGAATGGTTCAGCATTTAATGGTTCAGATTGTTTGTTTCGCGAGCACATTTCTGAATGATTAAGACATTTACCTTTGAATGGTTAAGTATTATACTGATGTTGAATAATTAAAAGGTCTAATGTTGAATGGTTAAGACATCTTATCTGAATTTGTCAGTCAATTGTCTTAAATAGTTAAATGATATACTAGCTCTTAATGGTTCAGACATCTTAATGTTTCAGCACTTAATGGTTCAGATATATTATTGATTCAACACTTAATTATTCAGAAGTTATCAAACAGCCCATAAGTCTTGTAACACGGACTTGAAAAAGAAATAAATGCAATTATGTAAGGTGAAATCTTTTCAAGCCAGGCTTAAAAATAAACACGGACTTGAAAAAAAAATACAGTTTACTTTAGGTGAGATTTATGAGAATCATTCCAATGAGGAATCAAAAATAATTTCGAACAGAAATAGCAGTAACATATTCACATTCACTCACATGAGAAGTTCTAATAAATTACATTTTGCACAACTTAATCTAATCGAGAAAGAATGAATAATAATTATTATTTAGGTTTTTAGTAAATAACTGAATAATAAAACAAATTCCTTTATTAAAATATCATGCTTTATGAAAGATATTTATGTAAAATTATATTGTAACATTTTAGGTTTCGTGACGTAGTGCGGGTAAAATTACTATTCATTATTATTTATCATGTCATGTGATAAAGTTGAGCGTCGGATTTTTGATTTTGCTAGACTTTCAAATTTAGAATTCTCTCGGGTTTTAAATTCAAGATCATTGTTTGATTTGTAATGTATAATATATGTAATGTATATGTGCACGTATACATATACACACTTTTGTTATTTCAATATCTACATGCATATGGGTGATATAGTGATATGTTACTATATAAACAACAGGCACACTACCACATCGGGGTGTTACGGATTTAGCCCGAAAGTATGGACCATTGATGCACCTACGGCTCGGTGAGGTCTCAACAATCGTAGTATCATCTCCAAAATGGGCTAAAGAGGTTCTAACCACTTACGACATCCCTTTCGCCAACAGGCCCGAGACTTTAACAGGCGAGATCATCGCGTATCACAACACCGATATTGTTCTTGCGCCCTATGGCGAATACTGGCGCCAAGTAAGAAAACTTTGCACTGTAGAACTTCTGAGTCTAAAGAAAGTGAAGTCGTTTCAATCGGTTCGCGAAGAGGAATGCTGGAACTTGGTTCAAGCAGTTAAAGATTCGGGGTCGGGACAACTCGTTAATCTTTCAGAGGCTGTTTTCAAACTCGTTGCAACTGTTATGAGTCGCGCGGCGTTTGGCAAAGGGACCAAGGATCAAAGGGAGTTCATTGAGATTGTTAAAGAGATATTGAGGGAAAGTGGTGGGTTTGATGTTGCAGATGTATTTCCTTCTAAGCGATTTCTTCATCATCTTTCGGGCAAGAGGCATCGGTTGAATCGTATTCGTAACAAGCTCGATAAGGTGATTAACAACCTCATGATGGAACACGCGAGTAATGACTCGAGTAAATCGAACGAGACGTTGCTTGATGTTCTTCTAAGGCTCAAGGACAGTGATGAATTCCCGTTAACGGGTGATAACGTTAAAGCCATCATTTTGGTAAGCATTAGATGTTTAGATATATACTTTACTAGGTTTGTATCCCGTGTATTACACGGGTTTTGTAAATAAAATAATAAATAATTAGTAATAAAATTTATGAATTATAAAACCATGTTTATAGATAAAATATGATTATAATTGCATATGAATAGCTAGTTCAAGTAAAAAAATAAACAATAGATAAGTTATAAACAGTTTTATATTTTAAATTATACAGTCTAGTTAAATGGATTATATTTAATAATAAACACGAAAAGTTACAGTACGATATTTTAATATAAGATATGTATAAAATTATATATACGTACTTGTTCAAGAGATAAAACAATTATACTATTTTAAATCTCTTATCTAAATAGTTTCATTTTTAAATATTTGTTTTAAGATTTTATTATAAAACTTTATTGTTTATAAAAGTCTTGTTATTAAAAACTCAAGTTTCTAAATATTCTGGTTGTTTTAATAAAACTACTTTTAGAAAATTTCATAACTTTTATAATTTTTTTAAAAGGGACTGATTTAAAATATATTATTTTAAAAGGTTCAATGTTTTAGAAAATATATAAATTTTAATTTTCTTAATAAAAATTATTTTTAAAAACATTAGAGAAAAATATATATCAATTGACTAAATTAATATTTATTAAGAGAGATAAATTATTTGAGTGTTTAAATTACTTTAATACATTTTTCAAGGTAAAATAAAATAAGAATGCTTAAAAAATAACAAGTGTCAAAATGTAATTTAAAAATATGACATGTGGTAAAAGAAACCTTCTACTTAAGTTTAATCATATGTTACATGTAATTAAACACGTGAGTTATTTCAAAAGTACTATTAAACACGTGAGTTACATGTTTTTGTAAAGACTAACAATTACTTAAGGTTACAAGATTGATGTAGGACATGTTTGGTGCCGGTACGGACACGTCATCCGCCACGGTGGAATGGGCAATTTCCGAACTAATAAGGTGTCCGAGAGCAATGGAGAAAGCACAAGCAGAATTAAGGCAAACACTAAAAGGTAAAGATCGAATCAAAGAAGATGACATTCAAGACCTACACTACCTAAACCTTGTGATCCGAGAAACACTAAGGTTGCACCCTCCACTGCCATTAGTCATCCCAAGAGAATGTCGGCAGCCGATGAACTTAGCCGGATATGATATCGCAAAGAGGACCAAACTTATTGTCAATGTTTTTGCGATAAATAGAGACCCCGAATACTGGAAAGATGCCGAAAGTTTCATCCCAGAGAGGTTCGAAAGCAACATCACCAACGTTGTGGGTGCCCATTACGAGTATCTTCCATTTGGAGCTGGAAGAAGGATGTGTCCTGGAGCTGCACTCGGGTTAGCCAACGTGCACCTCCCACTAGCTCACATACTTTATCACTTCAAGTGGAAACTTCCCGATGGTGCGAGCCATGATCAACTTGACATGACCGAGAGCTTTGGAGCCACGGTGCAAAGGAAGACCGAGTTGTTACTGGTACCGAGTTTTTAAATAAGGTCTATTGTTATTTGAGATCTCATATATTTTTTTCTTTTTCTAGATAGTAAAAAGAAAAATGTGCTAACGTGTGTACTTATAACAACACTTTCTGAATAATATTGTTGTTCTAATTAATAATGTAATATGAGGTAGGTTTTCTATAATAATGGACATGTGATGTGTATGATGACGTACGTCTTGTTGGTGTTTGTAAAAGGAACGAAACAATGTCAGTTTCAACAAGAGTAAGCTGGCTATAAGGTGTTGGGATTCTATGACTCAAAAATAGATCCAACTTGATAGATATAGACAAAAGAATTGGTGTAAATTAAATTTGTAAATTTGCTTGTATCTGCTATTGCTCTTTTCGAAATGGAATTCTTAAAAAACAAAAAGGATGAAAGGTGTGAGGATGTAACACACAATACCAAACAACGTCCATCGATACCTATGGATTTGTCAAAATATGATTAGATTATATTTGATATCTTTCATACATTAGTAATAAAATGATTTATAAGTCTAAAACGAGTGTTTTTACCCGTCGCGCGTTGCGGTGGGTTCGTACGTAATGTGATTTTCTAAATTAATATTACGTCAATACCCGATTTATTTCCAATTAACAATTATAATATTGTTTTTAATGTGTTAGAAATTTCAAATAGAACATTACGAATTTCACAACCGTTAAGAAATTCACAAAACATTTATAAAAGGTTAACGTGGCGGGAACCAAAAAAAAGACAAAAATACTCATCGACTTTATGAGTAGTAGTATAATGTCACAAAATTAATATTGTTTTTAACGTGTTAGAAATTTCAAATAGAACATTATGACTTACTTATTTTTATCTATGGTTTTGAAAACCGAACTTGACTGGCTAGTCCGACCGGTTGGACCAGAAACCGGACACCAATCCGGTCCGGTTCAGTGCTTAAAACCAATTTAACATTGAACTAACGGTCAGACCGGTTGAACCGGTCGAACCTGGAACCGGACTGGTTGAACCGGTTTTTTATATAATTTTTTGTTTTCTGTAATTTTTACATATATTTATAAAAAATAATTATAATTTTATCCGGTTCTTATATACGGTCCGAGGGTTGAACCGGTCCGACCAGAGAACCGGTAAAACGTCCGGTTCACTGTCCGGTCCGGTTTGAAAACATTGTTTTTATCTATATTTTTCTGGTAATTCTATTGCAAACCAATCCAAGTCAAAAAGAATATATTTTTAATCCCTTTTCACAATAACATAATACGTTTTTTAATAAGTCTACAATGTCACAAAATATAACATTGTTTCTAACGTGTTAGAAATTTCAAATAGAACATTATGACTTACTTATAACATTGTTTCTAACGTGTTAGAAATTTCAAATACAACATTATAATTTACTTATTTTTATTTATATTTTTCTAATAATTCCATTGCAAGCCAATCCAAGTCAAAAATAAAATATTTTTTAATCCCTTTTCACAATAACATAATACGTTTTTTAACTTTGAATGAATTTTCACGACATGTTTATTTTCAAATACGTTTTGATATAAATAACATTCAAAATCCACCAATTGCAACATCCGGTCAAAACTCACTGATACATATAATATATCATACAGTCTTCTCATCAACTATAACTTAAAAACAATTAACTATAACTTAAAACCAAAGGTTGTGGGTGTATATATATTTTTTATTTGTTTTTTTATAGTATATATATCACGCATGCAACCTTATAATGTTGGTTGGAACCCAACGCAATTGATTTTGCGCTTTCTTATTTTTTCCAAACTTCTTGTGTTTGAGTTCTTCTTTCTCTCTTTTTGCGGGTTCAATCTTTATTTTTATTTAAATTATGTTATACAAATATCTATTTATGTTATTATGATATTTTATTCTCTCTTTCCATATATCTATATGTATATATAAAAAAATACTATAAATATAAAATAAATTAAATGTATCAATAACATACCTCTTTTGTTTTGCATTTTATTTATTAAATAATGAGTTCCTGACTTCCACGTGTTTATTCAATTATTTTGTCAAACTACTATCATCATTGTAGGAGAGCTATATTTCTACTATGATGATGTTGGTTAACTTTATAGTATGATTATGATTAAATCAATCTTCATTTATTAAACCGGACAACCAACAGAAAATTTTGATTCTTTTAAAGTTTATAAATTTAGTTATATCTATATAATAGTACTTTACAAATTTCCTACACCATAAATACAAATCTTGGTGGGTTTATATCTATTCTTTTAAAAAAAAGGTTTGTAATATTTGTCATTGCACTTTCACACTTAAAACATTTTTAGAAATCTTTATGAAATTTCATTTGAACCCTCTCAGGTTTTTAAAACTTTGTATAATTTTCACATAAAAACTAATTTTCACATAAAAACTAATCTCTTAAGTCTTAAGTCTGTATTTTTATGTACGTACCGGTATAAATTTAAACTTATTTATTTATGACGTAAAGTTTGTTTAGAAACACTTTTCATGCTAATATTTATACACGTTTGAGATGATCAATGTTTTGACGTTAAATGTATTTATAAATGAGCCGGGTCAAATAGAAAACATTTACTTGCTTATTTTTGCATATGCTTTAAGTTGGTTCACGTCTTGACATAATTTAGTTTGGAAATGTTCCAGGTCACATATAATATGTTTTTTATTAAATTGTATAAATTCGAGTCACTTTATGTTTTAACATAAATTTAATTCGGGTACGAGTTAGGGAGATTGTAATGTTTACTTTATTACGCTGCATATGCCGCCATTACACATGTTTTTCATGTATGTTTTGAGTTTCTCTACGTTTTGATACAAATTTTGTAAATAAAATGTTTTCATTCAACGGTATAAATTCAAGTTACTTTACACTTCAATGTAATTATAGTTTGGATACGAGTCGTGTTGATTGTACTCTATACTTTATTGCGTCGCGCATGCCGTCACAACGCACGACATATATTAAAAAACTAGTTTCATATTAACACGCGTAATTTCCATCCATATTCGCTATAACTTTACCTATCTATTAAAAATGCAATTTGATTAACAGTAATTTTAGAAACTTCAGTCGTCCATTTTTAGACCTACGGTTATGTTTTCTTTGTTTCGGTCGTTGTCGTCAACTATATCGGTAGGTCTCTGGCTCTTGCTTTTGTTTAAGCACTACATTTTAACATCGTTGATGTAATAGTGTTTTGATCGTTGCCACTGTGGTGGACTACTTGGGTAGGATTTTTGTTTTTTCATTATTACTGCAATTTAATGATTTCATTGATGCACACTAACAACCGTATGCCACTTCTCAAATTCAATTAGTGAGTAAGTTTTTGTTTGGGTTTTGTAATGTTAAAGTGTTTGGCTTGGTTTTTGTGAGGCTAAAACGTTGAGGATTTAAGATAACTTAGCATTTATGTCATGATAATACAGGATATGTTTAAAAATTGCTTCTTCGAATGGGGTGTGATAGATTGTGTGTAACAAGTTGTGATTATATTTCTTTTATTTGGGTCATTACGTACTATTTAAAACTTTTTTTTTGTTTCTGTCAATTTGTTGTATAAAATATAAAATCTAATTTCGTAACACTCTTGTTCTTAAAGGTAGTAGGGACTTGGAGTCTTTAGATTCCGTTCTCATAATTATGGTTAAGCATGTTAATCATATATTTTATTTATTAATTGCATGAAATTAAGTTCTGTTTGTGAATTCATTAGAAATAGGAAACTAATATTATGCCAACATAAAAGGAAAGGGGGATATATTTATAGCATCTCCAATAAAATGTTTTTAGTCTTTAAAAATGTTACATCATCTGTTTTTAGACCAAGAATCATTTGAGGTTTTTCTTGAAGCTAGATGTTCGTGGAGATGAACACCAAAAAACATCTAACATTTTTAGAAGTGGGATCGGGGTTGAGTTTTAATATTAAAAAAAGAAAAAAGATATATTTATATTAATAAAATATTTAGTTTTTCACTATTAATTTAAGTGTTGACGTTTCAAGTCAACTTCATATGCCTGAATAGTGCCCAAGTGTCTGAACAGTGCACCAGAACAATGCTCATGCGCCTAAAACAGTGTTCATGCGTCTAAAAAGTGCTCATATGTCTGAACACTACGTCTAAACAGTGCTTATGTGTCTAAACAGTGCTCATGTGCTTACATAGTAAATTAATTTTTAAAATTAATTTTAATTTTTTACAATAAATCATTATTTATTAAATTTAAAGTTTAAATTTCAAACTTTAAAATTTTCCTCTAAAAAATATTTAACTTTTATATTTTAAAGTTTTAAAATTTTCATCCAATAAATATGTTATTTATATTTTATATTAATATATAAGATTGATATTAAAAAAATGTAAAAATTGATAAGTGGTTTTCTGATTTGACTATTGACTAAACATGTTTTTGGGTGTTTTTTGATTTTACCATTGGTGATGCTCTTATGGTTTATTTTAGTAAAATAGAATGTTTTATAGTTTATTCACATCTACTGCTTAAAAACCATGATAATTGCATGAATATAATGATGTTTAAAACTTAAAACCTGAATTTCATACGTATATCACAAAACTTGTTTACCATTTGTTGTTTGTTTTAGGTTAATGCTGATGTGGGAAAGCAAGCATTTAAGAGTTGTGTTCATATAAGGTATATGAATAACATCATAGAAACTTAATCAAGACCACCATTGCAGTTTTAATTTGAAAGAGAATGAGGAGTCATAGCAAAACCATAGAATGTCTTGTCTGTTGATCTGTTTTCCAAAATAGATAATGTCTCCACTTTAAACTTTCTTTTGTTATGCATGCTTTGATATGCTTATCATTGTGTATGCTATGTTTTTAAAAGTAGATAATGTGCCTAATTTAAAATTCCTTATGTTATACATTGTTTAATTTGCCTATCATTGGTGTATGCTACATGCAGGCAAAAAGCCCGGTGACATGAAAAGAGCAAGATACCTAGCTTGACAACAAGATTTAAAATCAAGATCATTACTGACGTAGGGATTAGGGTTGTTGCAAACAGGTAATTACTTTTATAAAAATCAAGCATTTCGTGACAACCAGCATAGTTATTAACCAGCCTAGGACAAATTTACCATTATTAACACTTTTTGTAACATTTATTAAGCCATCGAAAACAGACATGTTATGCACATAATATCACTCTGAGGCCCATGCTCTTTGTATATAATTTTTGTTCTAGCGCACTATATAGAGAAAAATTGATTACCGGAATCAAAAGTTTGACAAAGTACCAAAACTACGACCATAAACAAACTAATTGAATCCTCGCCGCAACACGCTTATGGTGCACACCTAGTTTTATTTAAAACTAAGTTAGAGTTCATGTATTACATTGATGAAAAAAACAAAACATATAAAAATCATTAGTTTTATAAATATATTATTTTCTAGATGTTATAAGTTTTTAATGAAATAAAAATATAATTAATATTTGAAAATTATAACAAATGATGAAATGGAAAATTCTTACGCTATCTTTAAAAATAAAAGATAGTTGAAATCATATAATTTTGTATGTATTAATAAAATTTTAAAATAAAAATAATTTATATTTTAGAATTTTTATAATTTAATTTAGTTACTTAAAATAATTATCATGTAATATAAGAAATGCAAGAAACACAAATATATGTATTTGTTAAACATATTTAGTAACAGAGAAAAATCAAATTGATTGTTATTATAATTTTTACATTTATTATGGAAAATAGACAAAAAATAATTTTTTTAATATGCTCGAATGTCTTTTGATATATACGAACTTAATGAAACGTGAACTCAAATAAAACTTCTTCCATTAATTCACGTCAAAAGATGATTTAGATTTTAGAATAGAAATCTACCTTTTCCTCCATAAAATAATAATCAGATTACGGTCAAGAACAGTCAATTCATCATAACGAATTACGATATCATCATAAAACGCACTCAATTGTTATTCACTCTCTTTCTCTAAAAACCCTCCGTTAATTTCTACATAATAAAACCCTAGATCTCCTCTGATGGATCTCTTCTTCTCCGGCGACGACGACGACCATCTCTCCGGCGGCACCACCGTCCCCTCAACCCACAGTTCATCCGACCTCCACGAAGACAAACTCTATCTCGTCGATCACAGGTACTTTGTCAAATTTGTTCTGTTTGATGAAAATTGGTTGCTGAATAGGTATAGGTCGTCATGTCGAATTGTCAATCACAGGTAGTTTTGTGATTTTTGTGTTTGACAGTTCAATTTTGTCATGAGATATGAGATGCGCGTTGGTTGTTGAATAGGTGGTGGAATGAGGCGCGAGAGGCGATGTTTGGGGAAATGGATGGCGTTTTGTACGCTACGAGTTGTTGCTTGTCTGATGATTTTGAGTCGGAGATTGTTCTGGACATGAGAAGAAGCGAGAGTGATGGTGGTGATTGTAGTTATGAGGAACATGAGGTTTCTGGGCGTGAGTATGCGTTGATTTCGGAATGGATGTTCTACCGAGCTGTTAAGTGGTTAGTGGATTATGATTGAATGAATGTTTTTAAGGTTTTTGTTTACCTGGGGGAATTGATTTGTTAAGTTTTGATATGATTGTCGTTTTTATCGAACGTAAGCTACTAAGCTGTTGTTGGATGCGCTTTATGTATTTGGTTACATTAGAATCAGCATGTAGTTACTAATCTCTGTTTAGTTTTGCTGCTCTTATCTGTGAATGTAGGCAGTTTTGGACAAATTTAGAATCTGATTTACAGTACTGTCCACTTTACACTGATGTACATGGTAATGGAATAGAACTATAGAAGAGTTACGTAGAACTAGCATCAAACTGTATTAAAATAATCTAATATCTTAGAAAGTTGAATGGTTTTTTTCATATACCGTGTTTGATGTTTTCTGTTATAGTGTATCTTTTCTCTTTGATGTTCTTTGATAGATGAGTCAATTGGAAACTGAGGTTATTGAACAACAGCACTTGTATCTCTTTTAGTTATAAGGTAGAATATAATTGATGTTAACAACTATATTTGTTCTTCAAAGATCTTTTTGATTGCTTCATGGACACCTCATGTTGGAAAATAAAAAATGATACTATTGGATATAGGATGAATCCATCTTCCAGAGGTAAGTTTTTCTTTAGAATATATAATTGGAAGCCAATTTTATAGAATGAACTAAATGCACTATGAGTCATACCATAAAGCAATTGTAACACCACACTAGGATTCCTATACAGCAAGTTGCTAAGTACATACCTTAACACAATTTCTTAGCTTCAGTTTAGAGTAATAACTAGTTTGTTTGTTTGTAAAGCATATTAAAACTCACCTGTTCTCTACTTGGGGCATGCTACTACATTGTGGGTGTTAATATGCAGAGATCTCAAACACTTAATCATCTATTTCTTTTGTTGGAATTTTTTCGTGTTCTCTTTTTTTAACCATTATACGTTTAAACTTTTTATTTTTTTTGGTCAGAAGTATTGACAATATATTGTCTATAATATTCCCATAGTCATATTTATAACCTTTGTTTGTGTGGAAAGATGTGTGATTGCTTGGTATTACTTCTGTCGTCAACATGCTCTCCTTTGCAGGCATTACGATATGAGGAAAGCTGAGAACTTAGTAGCCATAGAAAATCATAAGGCAGACTTGTTTTTTTTACAAGTCAGACTTTCGATTTCTGGAACAACAAATTCATTGGTTGTAAAGATTAACCAAAAGGTATATAACCAGTTTTTTGTTAGTGTCCCTGGTTTTCCCCAGAGTGTTTTTTTTTGCTTTAAACATGTTGTAATTATGTCTTGTATTGGTTTGATCAAATCAGAGGTATTAGACCTGTGCACTACTGCACTAATCGGTCTAGTTTCAACTTCATTCTTTGCCTTTCTTTTGTTGCCATTAACTTTCAGGTTTCGACTTCACTCTGAAACCACTTGATTTATTATGTAGTTATATTTTACTTGATATAATCTTCATATATCCATCCAGCCAATATGTATTTTAACGCTTTACATAATTTAATCTGTGTTGGTCAGGATAACGAGGTTGAAGCTTTTAATAAATCCTGCCAGATATTTAATGTCAATTCTGTCTTGGTGAGTGGCTTTATTCCTCTTTTCTTTATAAGTTATGGTTTTGTGAGCTTTATTGAATTACTCTACATGCCTTTTGCAGTTGAAGATATGGGATTTCTCAGGGCAAATTACCAAGTTTTTTCTTCAAGGCAGAATGTTACCTGATGGTTTTGAACTAGTGAATGAAGAGGTAGTTGTGAATATATTGCTTACCAATAAACCGTCTTGGACAGACTTTTGTGTTGTTATTTTAGTTATTTATGAAACCAGCTATTAATGTTTCAGTATGTTACTGCAGATTTCTTTGGAGTTGCAAGTTTATGGCTTATCACATGATACTATGCTTAAAGAAACTGCTATGGCAGTTGAAGACTCGAAAACTGAACTGAATGTGAATGGTCACACTGACAAAGTCAAATCATATACCAGACTTGGTCAACCGCCACTTGCTAGCAGATTCGGTGAACCTTATAAGCTGGGTTTGGCCGGATTATACAATCTTGGAAACACATGCTTTATGAACAGTGCAATTCAATGCTTAGTGCATACTCCACAGCTTGTTAATTACTTTCTTGGGGACTTCAGAAAAGATCTAAACTATGAAAATCCTTTGGGCATGAATGTATGTATTTTGCAAATATTTTATTATCAGTTTTTGAAAATAATATTGTGGAATTACCTATTTGCCTATGTTAACCAGGGTAAGCTTGCCTTAGCTTTTGGAGACTTGCTAAGGCAACTATGGACTCCTGGCACAACCTCTGTTGGCCCACAAGCATTCAAATCAGGATTAGCTGGTTTTGCTCTTCAGTTTAGTGGATATAATCAGCATGATTCTCAAGTATGTGATCTTCGTTTTTTATTACTATGACACGTCTTATTATTACTATTGTTAATTATATAATATATCACAAATTCTTTTTGTTTTAAATGTAGGAATTTCTTGCTTTTCTACTGGATGGGCTTCATGAAGATTTGAACCGTGTTAAAATCAAGCCTTATAATGAAATAAAAGATGCTGATGGAATTTCAGACAAAGAAGTAGCAGATGAACACTGGAGAAACCATTTGGCTCGTAATAATTCCATTATAGTTGACCTGTGTCAGGTCAGCTCTCTAATACTTTCATATTTTTGTTTGATCAGTATCTGATTATTATCATGTATTATTTTACATTTTACAGGGGCAGTACCGGTCAACTTTAACATGTCCTATTTGCAAGAAACATTCTGTTACGTTGATCCATTTCTATACGTATCTCTACCTTTACCTTCAACAACAATGAGGGCTATGACATTAACCGTGTTGACCACTGACGGGTCAACTTTGCCAATGCCAGTAACCGTTTCTGTCCCTAAGTTTGGGAAGTTTAAGGATCTTATTCTGGCTTTAAGCACTGCTTGTTCCTTAAGGGATGATGAAACTTTGCTTGTGGCTGAGGTATGTAATGTAAATCTTCATTCAATTTGTGCTGTTCCCTATTTACAAAAATGGTTTTACATAAATATGAAGTTAATGTTTTTTGGCAGATATACAACAATTGCATTCTTCATTTCTTGGATAAACCATCTGATTCCTTAGAGCTGGTTAGGGATCATGATCAGCTTGTTGCTTATAGGCTACCTAAGGATCAAGATGTGCTGCCGTTGGTTGTGTTTACACATTGCCATTTTGATAAGTAAGTGTTTCATAAGAATTTTTTTAAAATTATGTTTATTAATCTTTCAATATTCCTACATTATAATTGACTGGGCTCAGGTCAAATGGTCAAGGGGGTCCACCTAGAAGATTTGGAATTCCTCTAGTAGCAAGGATTCCCGAGTGTAGTGACGGTTTTGAGTTACATAAGAAATTTCTTCAGTTACTTAATCCATTTGTCATTGGGGAAGAATTATCTTCAGATTTTTTAGATGATTCTGTAAACATTACCAATCAAGATGCTGAAATGGATGATGTGGCTATTGATGACGCGTCCAACAGTGATGAAGTAAAGGGAAAATCTGATGAGAACTTTCATTACTCACTGGAAAAAGAATGGCTTTTACCAGCAAGATCCAATATTATCATGGATGAACCATTATTAATCTCCGAAACCCGTACAATTTCCGTTATTGTTTCATGGCCTAATGAAGTGTTGAAACGGTATGACACTTGTGTGTTATCTCGCTTAGCAGAAACGAGTGTGCTTCCGTTACTTCAAAACAACCCTCCGGAATTGGTGTCTTTATCTCAATGTCTTGAAGCTTTCTTGAAGGAAGAACCATTAGGACCCGAAGACATGTGGTATGTTTCATCATTATGCTAATTTCATATTGTAAGGTGGTGTTTGGTTTGCAAATAGGTTCTGGGAATTAGTATAGGTTTGAAAGAAACACACCCATCCTCTTGTTCCTAAATCCTCACACCAAACACACCTAGACTATTAATTGGAGATATTGTTAAAATGATATAAATTTGAAAAAAATAATCAGGTACTGCCCTAAGTGTAAGGAACATCGGCAAGCGAGCAAAAAGTTGGATCTATGGAGATTGCCAGAAATTCTGATTATTCATTTGAAGAGATTCTCATACAACTGGTTTCTCAAGGACAAATTGGAGACTTTTGTTGACTTTCCTATCGTTGACTTTGACCTTTCAAATTACACCATTCACAAAGACTCCCAGTCCTGTATTCGCTACAAACTGTACGCCATAAGTAATCACTATGGTGGCATGGGTGGTGGCCACTACACTGCTTTTGCACAAGTAAGTAACCTCTTATGAATCATTTTATTATATTATAGAAATAACAAAATACTATATTGAACACTAATTATTTGTTGATGCAGTGTGGTGAGCAGTGGTATGAGTTCAATGATAGCCGTGTTTTCCCCATCAGTGAAGGCCAAATCAAGACATCTGCAGCCTATGTGCTTTTTTATAAGAGAATTTGAGATAAAAATACAAGTCAAATATGATGAATTTGTTTTAGGTAAGTTTATCATGGCCCAATGGTTTAATGGTAGATTTTGGGGCTATCTATACATTACATCCGATTGAAATAGTGTATATATTTGTGTGTCTGCACAAGAAAAGAAATTGGTAAATAGTGTATATTGCACAAAAAAAATTGTATATATGAATCTATAATTGACTAATTGTTTTTAAACTTTGTAATCAAGTGTACTAGCACGGTTGTGCAAAACTTATTTTCATGTGTGTTTTACTCGATGTACCCTACCCTTCTTATACGGGTGTAAATAACTTGTAATCTTGTATACGGGTATTCAAGTTGAGTGTGCAAGTTCGAAATGGCATATACATGTGTTTATATGGATGTTTATAAGCATATTATAAAAAATCAATTAGAGGTTAACTGAGTCATAAGGAGGGGCAACCATGCGGCATACTACCATACTAGCATGGAAAATACAAACATTATTTGTATTCGTTTAAATTTCGGAATATAATCTTAATACTTTTTCTTGGTGTTTATTCCTTAAGTGTCCTTGTGCTTTTGGGCGTCTGTGAGGTTCACTTGGCAGTATGTGTCAGGTGTGAGACTTGACTTTTGTGCAAGACAAACTTAGGCATTCGGTTTAGTTATAATTTATATCAAGATGTTCAAGGAAAACAAACAAACATGTTTACTTTGAGTCACGGCGTGTAAAGCTCACAAACCCTAATAGAGGGTCAGTGGTGTGGTGTTTTGTGAGCGTGAGTCGCTGACATAGTGACACCCTTGCTCATAGTATTATTATTCATAGCTAATCTACGCTTATGACTTACTTTTGATGCCATTAAACCTACATTCTGCAACAAGGGTTTCTATCATTCGAATAACTTGAATTTTAATTCTAATAGAATTCAAATGTAAAATTCAAATTCAACAGTTTAGTTTACTCCGTTGGAACTTAATTTGAATAAAAATATATATAACATTTTGATACTATTAAACTATACTAATAGCTATAGTAAATGAGTTTTTTTAAGTGTAACATAGAAAAAAATACAGATGAATATAATTGTGATTCAGCATTAAAATAAACCTTTGATATATTTTGACCTTTTTTTGTTCTAACCATAAGACCCATTTCATGTTAAGCTAATGGTAGAAATTACAATTGAATAAAAAAATGATAAGTAATTTTGGCTTGAATATACATTACAGAAAGCACTTTATGTATTATTTTAGTTTTATTATATTTACTAGCATTGTAAATTTCAATTAGTTAGTGTTTTAATTTTCTAATTTTCTTTCTTCTGAAATTTTCATTTATCTTTATTAGCATTGTAAATTTCAATTAATTAGTGTTCTTAGTTTCCTGATTTTCTTTCTTTTGAATTTTGAGCATCTTTCTTCTGAGTTTTTTGCAGGCTTGGTGTTCTTATAGGAGGTCACTCCTCAAGGGTAAGAATATATACACTTCTTTAGCAAATTATTGAAAATTTACGAGCCTAATTTTCACAAAATTTTATTTTTTTGCCTATAATATTGTAATATTATACCAGTTGACAAATCTTTGTTTTTAATACTTGACCCGTTTAACTCCTCCCGCGGATCTTTTAACCCAGTTCTCTCATTTCCTTTTCTCAATCAAAACACCCTAGATCAGCACCTCCTTCATCTTCACTGTTACAGATCGATTAATCGATCTTCTAATCAGGTGTTTTGACGTTTCTAATAATTGCAACCATCAACTCTGGGTCTGTACAACCCTAGATCTAACCAGGTATTCTTCTTGCCCTAATCTTTCATTCTTCTTCTTAAACCCCAAATCTCTAACTTGATTGACATTGTTGTTCGTTTTCTCCAAATCTGCTCGGTTAACTCTATATTATTTACTTCGATTTATAACTTTCTTGTGTCGTTTCGAGTGTATGATTAAGTATTTCTTTAGGGTTGAATAAATACTCTTCTTTTGTGAATCTTAAGTTTACTTTAGTAGTTGTTGGTTATTATCTTCCATAAATCATCGAGATGTCAGTGACTTTAGGAGTTTGTATCAATGGGTTTGATTGAATTGAAATTTTGATAGTACTAATCAGGATAGTAATTAAATTTCTTAGTATTACTTTATATTGTGTTCAATCCTACAACAGTTTTTGAAAATACGAGAACCGAAACGTAAAATACCATTTACAGCAGTAAGACCACTATTGGTGCTCTGCAACCTACTATCACGATTTGATGCACTCTTTAGGATTTTCAAGTGCCTCTGTTGCAAGAATATAACATTATTATTTTTTAATGAGAATGTTTGTGTCGAAAGTAATGTACAAAAGGCAACAAAAAGAGAGTTTTAATAATGCTCAAGGTTGTTTAGAAAGTCATACTTGAACAACTATATCTTCTATACATAATAAAAGAAAATAATTTAAGTCACATGGCTTGATTTTAAGCAAAGAGTATCCATCCACATGGCGAACCCAATGTTGGTTTATCCGTTTTCTTTAAAACAAAACAGGCGGATCCGAATTGCTATTCGGGTTTTCACAAAACCTGTTCTAAGAAACCCTAATTCATATGCTCACCCTCTAACGACAACTTCAACGATCGGCGCTCCTATTCACCGTTGTTGTCACGTCCTTGGTACGCACAGGTGAACTTCTATTTGTCCTCAGTTGCCTTCTCTGTGTCAACTTATTATCGATTTCCTTTCAATTCATACACACAAAGAAGCTTGGATTTTCTCCTTCTATATCCTTTGTTGAATTTCCCCTGCTTTGATACTGGGTATTCATGTTTATGTGGACTCATAAATCTTATGATAAGTAAGATTTTACCAATCAATCGAATTGATTAACTTTTAACCTCTCAAATTTTACTTTATGTTGTTAAAAAGAACTAGAAACAAGTAAACATCATAAGGTTAAAAAAGGGTAATTGACTATGTTGCATTCTTTCATTGCCTTCTATATTCTTGTAATGACCTCTGCTGGAGTTTATAACTAGAATCATTTTGGATCCATAATGTCATAAAAATTTGGTAATATAGAGAGTACTAATTGAATGAATGTGACTTCTATGCTCACATGAAATGCAAGATTAGCTATGACTTTTTAATGGTGTTAAAACTGGTAATAAGCAAGAATAGCTATGAAGGTTCAATCGGTCAGGTTATGTAGTTTTTTAACGCAAAATGGAAGTTTTAGGGCTCTTATGGTTGACCATAGTCAGGTTTAAGTTACTAGATATCTTGTGACCAGCTTAGGTTCATTTAATTTTCAACATTTTGATTGAGGAAAATAGGCATCTCTGTCATTAGTATTATTTAGACCTATTTGTTATGTTATGTTGTGATTTGATTTATTTTACTTGTGTGTGTTTCTTTTTTGGAACGATTTGTAGTGTGAAAAAGACAAATTAACTAATTTCTACACAATGCGATCTATAAATCTTAACAACAGATGGAAGGGAAAAAGATTCTCGTAGCATGTATACAGATTAGGATATCCTACCACCTTGAAATTCAAGGATGTAAATGCCAAAAGGTTGATTTGAGCTTACTACTTGCATTCACATATTCCTATGAAATTGATTATTTTGGTTGACTAATAATCTTTGAATCCTATATTTTTAAGATTGGGTGTTGGCTACCTAAAGAAGTTTTCTTCTTTTTATAGCCTGCATAATTTGAATAAAAGACTATATTGATGATCTGAATGAAGTCAAACCAGAGTAGCTAGCAGCTTTTAATGCTCTTATTGATTGATTAATAGTTTATAACATGCTTTGTTTTACTTATTGACACAATGTTATGCATTGTTTGTTAAAACTGATAGTAGATATGGGTAGTGATATTTTGCAAAAAAGAATATTAATTATTTTCATCTATAACCCTTAACTTATTTTGACTATTTGATCATCGTCAATTGAAAAGTGGTTGGTACTTAATTGTTGGACATAACATATAAATGTAGTGATACTTAAATTGCAACATAGTAACTACATTGAAGCTAACAAGATATAATCCATTCTATGGGCAAAGGTAAGTATTCCCATGCTATGTATTGATATGGCATCATACTTGGAATAACTATTTATATCAAAGCTATATATATTGCTAATTTTTTTAAACCAAGGGCATCATACTTGAAATAGTTATTCATATCAAAGCATCAAGGGCATAAAAAGGTGATGATTTAAGGAGCAGCCACACTTGAAGCTATCAAACGACTCAACTGACTACATTAATTAAGTTGGAAAAACAAGAAGTGATCACACAGAATTTAGCGTCAGCTACGCCCTTACTTTCCTGATTTGTTTTGCAAATCTACTACATATATAAGATTCTTGTGTCATGTTATGAGTGTTTTGTATATCAACATTGATCTGATGTTGATTCTTGTATATTTGGACTAGATATTAGCACATTTAGTTGTCCAACATTGGTTATAGGCTATGATTCAATTTTTGGTTGGACCATGATGTAGTTATTCTATTCACTTGGATGATTTTACGTCGTTGTAAGAATTAAAAATCATGTTGTGAGAATTAAAAATCATGTTGTGATTCAAGAGTTTAGTTTTATAGAGTTATTTACTTTATTTCTACATCACTATTTTGGATTTGTGTTAAATAGTTAAACAGGAAAGTTTCGTGCCAACATGAAAATTGCATTGCATAACAACTTTGGTGTAGAGATCTAAATATTAAAGTTAACAAATGTAATACAATCTTTCATAGGAATGAGAAAATAAACCACGTGTGGATCACGGAAACACAGATGATACAACTAAGAAGGCTACTAATATACGAGTGAGGAGTTTTTCTACTAAATATCCGAGTCGAGGCTCGGACAAAGTATCTCGCAGCAATGTACTTAGGTCCATGTAGAAACAATATTTGAGTGATGATTTGTCCTAACACGATTAGTAATACTAACTTTTAATTTCTAATCGTTATCATCTATAATTAATTTTTTTTCAACCCGTGTTATGTATATGACCTATCACTTTGAGATTTTGAATGCATATTTGACACTAGTACACTTAACAATAGTTAAAAAAAACTTGCAGATGTTGGGAAATGATTGTTTTCGTGTTTGTATTCGTGTTATTAGGTTCCATTAGTAACCACTAACCAATATTTGTATCCACTAGATAATTAGATAAATAGTTAAATGAATACACATTTAAACACAAGCATTTCTTTTTACAGCCTTACAGGCAATGTGTCTATTGAAGCAAACACAAATGCAACTAAGCAGATGTTGCGAAAGGATTGTTTTCATGTATGTTTGTGTTATTGTGCATACAGGAAACTAATATTTTTGGTACATAGCCTAACGGGTCAGTTCGGGTAGAGCCAACCCGCAAATGTTTTATATTTGAACTGCATAAAGAACTAATGTGTTAATTTTGATTACAAAATGATAGCACAACAATCTTAATTTCAACACTTTTGAAAAGTGTTTTAGAAGGTATTATGCCTTTGAATACATTAGACTATTAGAGATGTGTAGATGGCTTTAAACTCGTTTGACCAGCTCCACCTAGTTTTTTCTAGTTAAACCATTTAGCATGCTAATACAATAGTGCAGTTTCATTTAAGCAAAATCCATCAAGCCAAAACTGTGCTTTGCATTTCTGACTGGTAATAACATACTTCAAGTTCAAAGTAAGAAGCATAAACATGTTTAAAGATGAAATCTTGAGGGCCCAAAAGCAATAAAGTATGTAACTTTGAATTCACTAGAAATGTGATGCTGATTTATGTTTCGGATGACTTCAGGTCGGCTAGGGGGCTGATCCCTGGTCGAACCAGTCAGACCGGCAGGTCCGATCTGATCGCGTAAACATTGATAAATGATAATATGATAATATTGCAAAGTAGGTAGAGAAAACAAAGTTAGTGTAGAGTGAAAGATAAAGGGGATATGTAATTGGCCACACAACTCTTCTCTAACCTCTATTTGCACATTTCATCTTCTTCCTTCATCACTCTCTCTCTCTCTCTTCCATCAATCTGTCATTAGTGATCCTCTTTCATCTTCACAATTGAATTTTGATTCCAAACACCATCTCTTAGGTATGTTTCTCTCTCTCTCTTGTTATTGTCACCATCAACAGAATATCCCCCTTGACTTTCATCTCTGTTTTCTCACATGGGTTCATGTTAGAATCACGATTCTGCTATATATACCTGCAATTTCACCTGGGTTTTGCTTTGATTGAACTGGGTTTTTGTTATCATGTAATGGGTTTGTATCTTCTTTTGTTATTGAACATAATGGAAGTAGTTTGTGTTTGCGATTTAGCCCTTTCATCTCTGTTTTCAGTTGATGAAGAAAAAACTGGAGTGTGATTAGAGTGTGAATTGCATGAATTGAGCTGGAGCATGTTGAAATTTTGCTATTGAAACAACAAACACCCCTTATGTTTGATCTAAGTTCCATTTCAGACCCTAACGTTTACATTGGTTGCAATTAACACACAATAACAGAAGCTCAACACCTTCTAAATCCCACCTTTGAGTCTCTGCTTAGGGCTGTAAACTAATCAACCAAACACGTTGCACTTCATCTCTCAAAGGTTACTCAATGAAGTCAGTTCGGATGATAGGCGAGTATCTTCTTCTTCCATTGTAAACCATAAATTTTTAACACCATAGTGTTTAACTTACTAACAGTCAATCATGTCTTGTTTGATTGTTTCATTACCGCTTCAAATCAAGCAGACATTGCCGTTAACTTTACAGGTTAGTTTATTTTTTATCGAATTGTATCGTTGGATTCAAAAGTTTATAAGATTTCAATGATTATCTTAAGCTATTAACTGATCAATTTTGTAACATACTGATGCAGATAGCATGTTCAAGGGTGTGTATAACGGAAGCAATGTCATTCACCTGATATTGCAGCAGTTTTAACCAGGGCTTGGAGCGCTGGCGTTGATCGAATTATTGTAAACTTATCATTGCATTGTTCTTTTATGGTTATTGATTTACAATCAAAAACTTAGGTTAAAATAATTTAAAGTAATTTGGCTTTCGGATTCAGATTGTGTATCAAGTTCTGAACTTTAGGGGATATCTTTGTTGTAGGTCACAGGAGGATCACTCGAGGAGTCGAAGGAAGCTTTAGCTATTGCAGAAACTGATGGTCAGTCAATGTGTGTGCTGATTTTAGTTAGTATCCGATTGGATTTGGTTTATCAAATACTTGTTCTTATAATGGATTGTTTGATGCAGCAAGACTGTTTTGTACAGTTGGAGTGCACCCAACACGATGCAAAGTGAGTATATCTTCTTAGCATTTGATGTTAATATTCTCGTCCTTTGAAGGTGAAATTATTGTGTTTGTGATTCTTTTGGATGTGGTTCAGGAGTTTGATGAGAGTGGAGATCCAGAAAAGCATTTTCAGGCACTCCTGTCGCTGGCTCGAGAGGGAGTCGAGAAGGGGAAGGTAAGATTAATATGAACAGGACGTTTTCCATATCTATTGAAAATTTATACTGAAATAGTTTTGTAAATTGTCTGAATTGACAAAGTATTAGTGAATTCTGGGTTTTTTCGAAAGGTAGTGGCAATTGGTGAATGTGGATTGGATTATGACAGAACTCAGTTTTGTCCACCGGATATTCAAAAGAAGTACGCTCTTCTTGAAGCATATATGAATTTTATTTAAAAACTGACATATCTGGGCTATGGTTTTATTGGTATTTTTGTTTTTATTTATGTTGTTATCACTAGATACTTTGAGAGGCAGTTTGAGTTAGCACATATCCTAAAGCTTCCAATGTTTCTTCACATGCGAGCGGCTGCGGGGGATTTCTGTGATATTCTTGAGCAAAACAAGCACATGTATGAATGAATGATGCTTACACCTGTTTGTTCCTTTTTTTCTAGAGAGAAAAGGAAAGGTTACTATCTGTGACTACTAATATGACACATCTAAAGTTATAAATGATAGTCAATGATTCTTCATAATAAATCTCTTTGCACTAAAAGCAATCAATTTTTCATTCAATCGATAAGTGTATTAAGTACTATATGTAAGTATATATTTCCTTAACGGCTATTAACTACATCAAGTACGTGTTAGAAATTAATCTTGATGTTTAAGGGAGTATACGGGTGAACCAAGAAAGATAAGGGTGGATTTAGTTAGCATGTAGAATATGTTAGTCAAGGTAAATATTATGAAAGTATTGAATGTTTTGGCTGTGAATGGGTTGTCATCCAGCTGTGTTTGAGCTGTGATATTATAGTAATTAAGGTTAAAAGTAGTATAAAAGAGGGTCATTGTATAGATTTTAAGGTGTGGTCTTTTATTCTTCATATTTATTAAAAAAGTTGTGGTAGTTCCCACAAAATAGGGAGCATTATCTTTGTTTTTCTGGGCCAATATTCTAACAATACGTGAAAGACGTGTCCTTTAGAACACAAAACAAATTTGCTACCTCCTATGAGGATAAAACATAGAACAAGAATACACACTCAGACTCCTAAGTGATCTCAAAACTAAGAAAAGTGTCATTGTGTGCACCATATAAGAGTTAAGATTTCGATATTTCATTTGATTTGTTATATTGACAAAGAAAACTGAAACCATCTAGGAAGATTGAAATTCATATAGGGCAGTGTGTGAGCGTGCAAGAGTAGAGGTTCTTATATCCATGGTATGTTCTCTCTTAAACCAAATTACAACATGGAAAAAGCTAAATGTTACGAGTTTGGTTAATCTTTATTGTATGTAGAAAAAAGAAATTGGTTAAAGAATCTTTCATTATTTGACAGGTTCTATGGTGGAGTTGCCCACTCGTTTACTGGTACTCCTGAAGACCGTGATAAGCTTTTGGCATTTAGTAATCTCTTTATAGGTCAATATCTCCATATTTGGTCCCATATTCACCTGCAGTTGAATTAAATGCATGTTGTAAACTGTATTTTTCATTTCCCATAATGTACAAGTTCCTAATGTTATTATATTTTTTAACAGCAGGTATAAATGGGTGCTCTTTGAAAACTTCTGAAAACCTTGATGCTCTAAAGGGTATCCCCCTTGATAGAATGATGATCGAGACAGATTCTCCGTATTGTGAGATAAAAAACACTCATGCTGGAAAAAATTTCATAAAATTTACCTGGCCGTCTAAGAAGAAAGAGAGGTACGAGCAGGATTGCTTAGTCAAAGGTCGAAATGAACCATGTTTAGTCCGGTAAGTGCATTTCCATAATGCTCATCATCTTAACATAATTGCATATAACGTTCTCATTGTTAGAGGTATGGGTGATTTAGGTTGCTTATACTTTTTTTTCAAACCAAACGGGTCAAAATAATAAAATAAAACAGGACACAAGTTAAAACTTAAAAAGTCACCCAAAGTCAATTTTCTAATGTACAACCTTCAAATCGCTTCCCTCGACGATTTAGGTTATTATTCCAGTTATATTATTGTTAAAGTTATAATTATCAATCATCTTTAGGCAAGTCCTTGAGGTTGTCGGTGGATGTAAAGGTGTTGTTGATATTAACCAACTGAGCCGAACCTTGTACCACAACACGTGCAGGTATTGTAAAACTCCAATCTCACTGATTTGTATGCTTCGATGATTCAGGAATTTTGTTGTCAAAGTCCACAATGCTTCATATTGAAACTACTATTTTGTCCCTCATATTAAACAAACGGAAACCATTCACCAAATCAATGTAGTTAATTAGATGCTACTATTCGAGTTTGACTGAGTAAAAAAGTCAATCCATTTATCAGTCTGAAAAGATTTGTATCTCACATTGATTGTTCGTTCATTCACCTGCAGGGTTTTCTTTCCTCATGACTTGGATTCTGCAGCAGATGCTATTCTTTCTGGTGTTCAAGATTCCAAGTAATGTAATTTATTTTTACAATTATCTGCTACATACACCTTTTCTTTATAGAAAACCAACAGATGTACTATTTCCAGTTGCATTTAAAGAACATGTGCACTAAATTCACTTGTTTGTCATCAAATACCCAAACACCTGGGTTTTTTTGAACTAATAAAATCATTGTTTACCAATTCGGTCAACCAAAGTTCATTATTTAAGTCAATTTGTCTACTAATTTATCATATTCTACAAAATTTCACTATTGACCACTTTTAAGTCCAATTTTTTTATTTAGTCCATATAAATATCACCATGACTTTGATTTATATAATTTAGATTTGATTTCAAAGATGTTACAACAAGGCCCTTCTATTTTCAGTTTAAACCACAATCACAATCTTACCACTTCACTTGACTTTCTTTGTTTCACTTCTATTGGCTTTTGAGTTTAAGCTCTTGATCCATTTCAAATTGTGTAAAAACTAAAAAGTTGCTTTTAAACCCATTACACAACATGTTCAACATATTCATGTCATCTCTGATCAGTGATTTATGTTATTTAGTATAAGGTTACATGTTTGCCTTATTTAGCTCCTTTAAAGAGAATATTGGTTCTTGAAGATTGTTTTTATAAACATAAATTTAATTTTTTCTGCAAGTAAATTCTTTGCACGCTAGAAAATGTTGGAACAAGCATCATATATGCATATTATTAAACTTACTTCTTCACATGATAGAATCATGTAAATCAAGATTTATGCATCTATAAAATAATGATATACCTCAATAGAGTTTATATGCACACTATCACATCATATAGTTAGTGCACATCCCGATTTCTCCACCAATTTATGAACTTTTTGATTTTATAGTTTTTCCTCTTAAAAAGCAACACTAAACCAATTTAAAACATGTAATTAAACAGATAGGATTAGCATTAAACAAGATAATTAACTTCATGCATTGGGTGTGTTGCTAAACCTTTTTTGACTTAGTGATAGATATTTCGTAAACAAATACAAGTAGATAAACATGAATACTACCTTTAGAGGGCGCAATGAAACTTTAAGATGATCGGGTCTTTTGCTTTAGCCTTTATGCCAAACAATATATGACATGACATCCAAGAATCAAAAAAATGCATTATACTTGGATAAGGTACACGAGAAGATGTGTTTGTTGATTTCTCGAACATCATGAAATTTGATTTAAACGAAAAAACCCATAAAACATCCAATAGAACGACAATCGCCAGGACAACCAAACAAATTCAACTAGTGAAACTTAAGGATGTTAACAAGCCGAGCGGATGCTTGTCTACGTTTGAAATCGACCTGTTTAACTTAAAAGACACCAAGCTTGAGCTCTACTTGTTCAAAGTATTTCTAAAGCTCATGCTTGATTTGTATGTAGTTTTTTAGGTTCAAGCTTGGCTTGTTTATCGTTCATTAATTATTG
Source organism: Flaveria trinervia (assembly GCA_025506515.1). Taxonomy (NCBI): domain Eukaryota; kingdom Viridiplantae; phylum Streptophyta; class Magnoliopsida; order Asterales; family Asteraceae; genus Flaveria; species Flaveria trinervia. Next base: position 101,943,215 of record CM046443.1, on the reverse strand, counting down.
AACTTTTAAATTTATATTCTTTCATAGTTGTTTTAAAATATGCTTACAATGATAATTCATAATATATATATTATGTTATAGAGTAAATTATCATTTGCATCTTTGACTTTTGTTTATTTTAACCACTTGCATCCCTACAGTTTTAAAATTATCATCCGGCCCCTGACATTTCATGTTATCTTCATTTGAGTCTATACGCTTTATTTTTATCTCCATTTAAGTTCAAATGAGTAACACTGTTAAATGTTTCAGTTAAAATTATTATTAAAATGACGAAACTACCCTTAAAATTAAAACACACATAAAAAACCTTGTGGGTCCCGACCATCAACATCATCTTCTTCAAATCACCGCTACCACAACCACCCCCATCACCACCACCACGTGCCTAACTCATTTCCCTTTCCACCCCCCAGCTTCCATCGCCATTGGCTTCCCCCACCCGAAATCATTATCATACATCCGAAAATTGCGGTGAACTGCCTATCGTCACCATACCTCCGTCGAAGTTCCCCAACGGAAAACACCGTGGGTCCTGTTCCCAATTGTGCACAAAAGGACGCACCATCATGTCGTTGTGGGATGTAACGTTTTTGTTCAGCTGCTCTGCACACCACCGGAGATCGTGAGATAACATGTCGCCGCCAGTGGCGTACGTCGGAATGCTTTGAATTGCGTTACCGAAGTAGAAAGCTTCGAGCTTTGGCTCTAGACGGTGACGACAGTTCATCGCCATTCTCCGGCGGGATTTCGCCGGAGAGATTCGCCCACGGGAGTTGTAGAGAGAGGAGGTGAAGAGAAGGGTCTTTCAAAAGCGAAAGATTCAACCATTGAGGCGATGAAACGTCCGTACACGTTAACAAAGACCCATCACTGAAAACCCACTTCAACCCCTTCCATTGACACAAGGGTATTGAAGTGTTCCATGATTTTGGCAGCAGATTCTCCGATTTGTCTCCGATTGAGGGTTTGATTCTATTCAAAAGCAAATCAACGTCTGTAGACACTGATGAAAGTGGTGAAACAGTGAATGTGAAGGTGAAGAAGATGAATTTGAGGATGAAATTGGAGGTTGAAGATGAAACCGTCATTGATGGAGCTTGATGGAGAATGTGTGTGAGTGTGTTGGAGATGGTGAATGGAGTGTTGACTGGTAGTGATTTTGTTCCCACATTAATGTATTTGAAAACATTGAGCATGATGTTAGGATACTTTAATGCTGGCCCGTTGGATGGAGATCGGACGGTGGGAGGAGAGTGGGGGAGTGGAGGTGAGAAGCAGGGGATTATTTGAGGGGAGTGGGTGGTGGTACTGTGCGTGAGGTGTGGAGGTTGTGTGGGTCAAATGAGAAGAAGATGATGTGGGTGGTCCCACAAAGTTATTTTTATTTTTTTACTCTTAAGGGTAATTTAGTCTTTTTCATAAATAGTTAAGTGAACAATTTAACGGAGTTAGTTATTTGGATTTAAATGGAAATAAAAATGAAACGTTAGGGGGCGAATCAAGACTTTGAAACTGCAGTGATACAAGTGGTTAAAATAAGAAAACGTCATGAATGCAAATGGTAATTTACTCATATGGTGTCTTAATAACATAAATGAGTGTTTGTATAACGCAAATTTTATATATTTATATATAATAAGTATTTATGTGTACTATCTTTATTATATTTATTATATTAAATAAACATTATATAGGCAATATTATTGTTTAATCTCTTTTAGTTTTTAATTCTAGTCGAACTTAATATCTAAAGTTTGAGCTGGTTTGTTAAACGAGCTCTAAGATATAAAGGATTGAGTCGTTTGAGCTATTCCTACGCAAATAACACATGCTCCACTTCGCAACAATATAACACGTGTATGTGATAGCATGCATAATTATTAACCAACATACTTTATTGACAACCTAGCCCTATTGATTTATAAATCATAATGGGAAAGTAAATACACCTTCAAGTTTAAAGTATGGCTTTCTAGATACTAAAGGATATTTTATTTTTTATAATAAATGAAAATGAATTAGAATAAAACTTAAAATTCCCATAAATCCTATGAAGTTATGGATGATTTAAAGTAAGTTGAAAGGTCTTGTTTATCTCCCACTAAAGACTTTTGTTGAAGATACCTAATGTTGCACTATGTTTCTACTATACAACAAAAGCTGATTCATGTGATATGGATGACAAAATTAATAGAAACAAACTTTGTGGCGATTGTTATTTGCACTATTAGATTTCCATAAATGAAAGTACAAGTTATATGTTAATAAAATAAACATTAATAGGGAAGCCTTGGTGGCTAAAGTTCCATTTGTACCCATTGGCACTACTTGGATTCCTTCTCCCATAGCCACGTTCATATCACATTTGTTAAAACATATATTGTTTTTAGACCGTTGGTGGAAGATAATCAAGTTATCTTTCAATTTTTTTCATCTTAATAAATGATTACATTTTGTGTAACATGTAAGGATCACATTTAACCACACAAAAAAATTTCGGCTCGTAATTTGTGTGACTTATTAAACTAAAAGGTAATTATAAAATTAACCATTCGATCACTTAAGATTACTGAAATAACGATTGACGTTAAAATAAGCACTCAAGGTTCATATTTAAATTACCCAATCAATTAAAATATGACAACAAACATGTTATACTTTTATTTTTATTATAAACTACAGTAAACGAGTTTTTTATATATCCAAAACGTGAGATTGGGCTAAGTTATAGGCTAATGAAGCGAAGTCCCTAAAACCCTAGCATCAAAATCAATATACTAAAAATTAAAGCACTAAAGAATGAGTATCCTTGAGTTAACTTGAAAAATCAAAACTAGGGTTTAGGCGCTTACACGTCGGTGCTTCATCGTCCATCTTCTTATTCGCTTCATCTTACATCACCAATTTAGTGTTCAACTGTTACCATCGATTATCAATCCCACTGTTGAAGTAAGTGTTACTCAGACTAATTGCTACTCTTTGCTTCACTCACAACAATCTTTAAAGAACCAGTATACTTTTATCACAACAACTTTAAATGCATTAATCATAACAATTCCAATGCATGTTTCACGATTGAGATTTGAGTATGGACACTAGTTATATTTGAATATATGTATGCACAATTGCACTCTTGACAATAATTAGCAAATTTAAAACAACCATAGCGAACCAGACCGCGACTAGGGGGTCGAACCGGCAGGTCCGATCTGATGACGTAAACATTGATAATTTATAAACTCTAATAAAATAAAGTTTTTGAAAACACATGACATTCTCTTAAACCATCAATTTGACAAATGATACATTCTCACACCGTTTAACTCCTCATGCGGATCTTTTAACCTAGTTCTCTCATTTCCTTATCTCAATAAAAAAAACCCTAGATCAGAACCTCCTCCATCTTCACTGTTACAGATCGATTAATCGATCTTCTAACCAGGTATTTTGATGTTTCTAATAATTGCAACCATCAACTCTGGGTCTGTACAACCCTAGATCTAACAGGTATTCTTCTTGCCCTAATCTTTCATTCTTCTTCTTAAACCCCAAATCTCTAACTTGATTGACATTGTTGTTCGTTTTCTCCAAATCTGCTCGGTTAACTCTATATTATTTACTTCGATTCATAACTTTCTTGTGTCGTTTCCAGTGTATGATTAAGTATTTCTTTAGGGTTGAATAAATACTCTTCTTTTGTGAATCTTAAGTTTACTTTAGTAGTTGTTGGTTATTATCTTCCATAAATCAGTCAGTGACTTTAGGAGTTTGTATCAATGGGTTTGGTTGAATTGAAATTTTGATAGTACTAATCAGGGTAGTAATTAAATTTCTTGGTATTACTTTATATTGTGTTAAATCCTACAACACTTTTTGAAAATATGGCAACCGAAACGTAAAATACCATTTACAACAGTAAGACCACTATTGGTGGTGCAACCTACTACCACGATTTGATGCACTCTTTAGGATTTCAAGTGCCTCTGGTTCTGAAACCTTAAGTTCTGTTGCAAGAATATAACATTATTATTTTTTAATGAGAATGTTTGTGTTGAAAGTAATGTACAAAAGGCAACAAAAAGAGAGTTTTAATCATGCTCAAGGTTGTTTAGAAAGTAATACTTGAACAACTAAAAGTATTATATTATTATATATGAATGATCAAGCAGTTCATTACCTGCTTTCACATGAGATAATAAAAAAAAGGAACATCAAGAAAATAAAGATATTTTTTGCTCTTACAATTTTTGGTTATAAAAATCCCCATGTAACCTAACAGAGATTAATAAAATTCAACCATTTATAAAAAATAAATAATCTATCAACTCCAATAAACAAAAGGTTTGACGGTGCCACGTGTCGCTTGTCTAGATATGTTTTTGGCGCCTATTGTTCCGACCCGTAATAACATATGCGCGGATCTTAGGATCCGTAATTGACCTGTTTGATAACCGTTTCGTTTCGTTCATGCCTCCTATCCTTATTTTCTTCTTTCAAGTTTTGATTCATAATAACCCAAGATCCCAATCTCCCCTCAATCTTAGCGATTCAGCATCACATTGTTCGTCCATCCATAATTGATTTCTCCATTCACGTGTTTGTTTTGTTTCATTGTCCTCTTCTTTGATTTACTATTAATATCTTCAATTTGTTGTTCGTTTTGATGTACAAACACATTGTTAGCTTCAAATTCTAAATTACTGGTGATGAAGGTGTGAGTTTTATATATCTTCTAAAATATTCTAGCAAACAGCAATCTTTCACTTATTGAATATCTTTTGCAAACCTAAGAAATTCTCGCTGCTACAGTGAGTTATTTTATTCACGTTTTCTAGATATGTTAGGTGTTTGGATACAAAGTTAAATCTCAATAATCAGATTCAAGTGCTTGAGGAAGCTAATTATGATTTCATTTCATTCATCATGTGTAACAATTTTCACTATCAAAATAAATGTAAAATGAAGCTATGAGTAGTTGATTATGCTACTTGTATTAGTTTTTATAAACCAAGTAATAAGGTTTTGAATGTGCATATGTCATTATGCAAATGGTATTAGTTTTATTAATCATGAGGGGCAGGAGAAAATTGAAAATTGTTTTTTTATACATGGTGTATTATGTTGATTGAGATCCTTTACATCATTTTTGGGTGGCAAATTAGGAGGTCTCAAACAATTAAGATAACAAGTCAAATTGAGTTTAGATCACTTTAACCGAAAGCATAATTTATTTTTCATGTCTTTGATTTATTCTACCATGTTTTCTTATATGATGATATAATGTCTAAAAGTAATTGGTGCATTATCCTTTCCACTCGCTTTAAATTTGTCTAAATATTCAATATGAAGTTGGAACTTTGGGTTGGATTGCAGTTTTTTTTGTTTAGTTTTTATATCCAACAATTATTATTTCAATGTACTGCTCCTTAAGCTGAATAAATCATTACCCAACCATGTTTGCTTACTTTAATATGTATTTAAAAAGGTACATTGTATACTCAACTTGCAAGTAATCTAAAGTTTTAGTTTTATTATTTCAATGTACTTCTCCTAATGACGTGTTATTGTTTTAATCAACCGTATAACATATGGGTACTAAACTAGTATGATAATAAAGTTTTAGTTTTATTATTTCAATGTACTGCTCTTAGTGACATGTTATTGTTTTAATCAATCATGTAACACACGGGTACTAAACTAATATGATAATATTGCAAAGTAGGTAGAGAAAACAAAGTTTAGTGTTAGAGTGAGAGATAAAAGGGGATATGTAATTGGCCACACAACTCTTCTCTAACCTCTATTTACACATTTCATCTTCTTCCTTCATCACTCTCTCTCTCTTCCATCAATCTGTCATTTAGTGATTCTCTTTCTTCTTCACAATTGAATTTTGATTCCAAACACCATCTCTTAGGTACGTTTCTCTCTCTCTCTTGTTATTGTCACCATCAACAGAATATCCCCCTTGACTTTCATCTCATTTTTCTCACATGGGTTCATGTTAGAATCACGATTCTGCTATAAATACCTGCAATTTCACCTGGGTTTTTGTTATTTTGTAATGGGTTTGTTTCTTGTTTTGTTATTAAACATAATGGAAGTAGTTTGTGTTTTCGATTTCGCCCTTTCATCTCTTTTTTCAGTTGATGAAGAAAAATCAAAACTAGGGTTCAGGCGCTTACACGTCGGTGCTTCATCGTCCATCTTCTTATTCGATTCATCACACATCGCCAATTTAGTGTTCAGCTGTTACCTCAATCTCACTGTTGAAGTAAGTGTTACTCAAACGAATTACTACTCTTTGCTTTTTATGATTTAATCACAACAACTTTGAATGCATTAGTCATAACAATTCCAATGCAGTTGAGATTTGAGTATTGACACTAGTTATATTTGAATATCTATATCTTCTATACATAATAAAAGAAAAGAAATTTAGTCACATGGCTTGATTTTAAGCAAAGAGTATCCACATGGCGAACCCAATGTCAGTTTATCCGTTTTCTTTAAGACAAAACAAGCGGATCCGAATTGCTATTCGGGTTTTCACAAAACCTGTTCTAACAAACCCTAATTCGTATGCTCACCCTCTAACGACAACTTCAACGATCGGCGCTCCTATTCACCGTTGTTGTCACGTCCTTAGTACACACAGGTGAACTTCTATTTGTCCTCAATTGCCTTCTTTGTGTCAACTTATTACTCGATTTCCTTTCAATTCATACACACAAAGAAGCTTGGATTTTCTCCTTCTATATCCTTTGCTGAAAGGAGCGGTGATCGTTGAAGCAAACACAAGTAGTTAAATGAATACACATTCAAACACAAAGAAACTTGCAGATGTTGGGAAAGGATTGTATTCGTGTTATTAGGTTCCATTAGTAACCACTAACCAGTATTTGTATCCACTAGATAATTAGATAAATAGTTAAATGAATACACATTCAAACACACGCAGTTCTTTTTACAGCCTTACAGGCAATGTTTCTATTGAAGCAAACACAAATGCAACTAAGCAGATGTTGCTAAAGGATTGTTTTCATGTATGTTTGTGTTATTGTGCATACAGGAAACCAATATTTTTGGTACATAGCCTAACGGGCCAGTTCGGGTAGAGCCAACCCGTAAATGTTTTATATGTGAACTAATGTGTTAATTTTGATTACAAAATGATAGCACAACAATGTTAATTTCAACACTTTTGAAAAGTGTTTTACAAGGTTTTATGCCTTTGGATACATTAGACTATTAGAGATGTGTAGATGGCTTTAAACCCGTTTGACCAGCTCCACCTAGTTCTTTTTAGTTAAATCTTTTAGCATGCTGATAGCATAGTGCAGTTCATTTAAGCAAAATCCATCAAGCCAAAACTGTGCTTGTGCATTTCTGACTGGTAAAACATACTTCAAGTTCAAAGTAAGAAGCATAAACATGTTTAAAGATGATATTTTGAGGGCCCAAAAGCAATAAAGTATGAAACTTTGAATTCACTGGAAATGTGATGCTGATTTATGTTTCAGATGACTTCAGATGGGTCAAAACTAGGAGACAAACTGATTCTACGGGGGCTAATGTTTCATGGATTTCATGGAGTGAAACAAGAAGAAAAGAAACTCGGTCAAAAGTTCTTGATAGACGTCGATGCTTGGATGGATCTTCGAACACCTGGTCATTCTGACAACATGTCTGATACAGTCAGCTACACTGACATTTATCGGTAATAACTGTGTTCACTTTTAGTTTTAAATCAACTTGAAAGTTAATACAATTATTTGGCTACATAAATACTCTTGTTGATCCTTAAAGTAGAAAAGCTGCGAGTTAAAAAGAGCTTATGATACCAAATAGCAACAAGCTTCTAGTTTTATTTCGCCATTGTATGTAACATTGTAACCTTCTATACCAGGTCAGGTTACTTATAGGTAGTTGATAGGAGTAGATTAGGAGCTCTTCTAGAAAAACATAACCTTCTATAGCTGGTCGGATAGTTTACATTCAGTGGTAAAATTAAGAGTGAATTGCCGTTTTCCTCCCTGTGGTATGGTAAAATTTGCCATTTATATCCAAAAAGGTATTTTCTTGCATTTGGCTCCTCAAGGTTTGGGAAACATTATAATTTTCATCCAAAAATGTTAGCTCCATTGTTTAAAATGTTAAATATTCATCGTTAAAAGGGCACTTACGTAAATTTTTATATAAAAACGAAATCCTAATTTACATGTTGCAAATAAATTTTTTTACCATGAAATTCATGTTTTTGGATGAAAATGACAATTATTTTAAACCTTGGGGAGGCAAATGTAAGAAAAACCTTTTTGGATTAAAATGACAAATATGATAAGACCACAGGGAGGAAAACGGCAATTCACTCTAAAATTAATTTCCATATAAGATATGAATCCAGTCATCAACATGATGTTGCTACCTTAGCTGATTAGTGGCGGACCCAATAATTTTTTACTGAGGTATTCTTTAGATACGTGTGGTGGGTCTGGGTCGCTCTTCGTATATTATATTACATATAATAAATAAAAAAGGGATATTAGAGTACGCTTAATTTTTCCAAGTCGCTTGACCACCCCGGTGGCTTCAATGGGACTCAGTCAAAGGTTGTGAGTTCAAATTCTGCAGAGTACGGGTGTGGTGATTATAGAGGTAGTGTATATCTGTATGATAAAATTTGTGTTCGCCAATAAAAAGAAAAGATTGACCCCAGTATTCAACACATGGGTCCGCCCCTGGACCTGATAATCTTTTCTTTACCAGTCTCTAATCTCTATAATAAATTTCTTGACTTTTAGAATTGACCTGTTTGCAGTCTGCTTTAAATTTCTCAGATTATGAAAGTTTTTTTTTTATAATTTTTTATTCAATTATAATTTTTGCTAAGTGATATTATCTGTGTTCCTTTTTTGTGTGCAAATGTGGCAGCATTGTAAAAAACATTGTAGAAGGTCCTTCTCAAAACCTGCTAGAATCGGTGGCTCAACTGATCGCAACGACAACCTTAAACAACCACTCCCAAATCTCAGCTGTTCGTGTTGTTGTCGGGAAGCCTCATGTTGCAGTTCCTGGTCCTCTAGACTATTTAGGTGTGGAGATTATTAGATACAGAAGCACCGATATGCCTGTTTAAGATCACTTTTGTGGTACAATTTACGATGCCCAAGTTACACATGCTTCATGAAGGTTAATGTTAAGATTCTTTGTTTCTAATTGTAGTAAAAGTTCTACGTATAATTATATGCCTGCTTGATTTGCACGAGTGTTACACGGTTTTGTTCTTGGAATTGTAAATGCTCTTATTAAGGTTTGTTATCTGTTTAACTAAGAGATACTTTTTTAAAATAGTAATTAACCTTTAAAAGTGTTTCAATTAATCAACTTCAGCGTAAAAAATGTTTTTTGTAGGTCATTAGTTTTCATTTTTTATTCAAATTATTAAGTTTAACATGATTTTAGTATGTTTTTCTTTTTGTTTCAATAAGAAAATATTTTTATCTTTTTATGTTGATGTTAAATAGCGATGTGAATTTTAGGTAGTTTTTAAGTTATTTTTTTTAATACAATTAACATTTTTTTATTTTGTTAATATAATTTCATACATTGAATATTCCGATCCCTATGTTTTCTCTTTCATTACTCTTTTGACATAAGAAAATCCAATAATTACTTGACTTGATTGTTTAGTGGTTTAATTTGAAAAAAAATATGTACGAGTGATAACATCAAAACATTTTTGAAACTTAATTACTATTATGTGACATTTTCTCGTTTAATTAATATCATTGAAGTTACTATAAATGCTAATTTAAATGCATTTGTCTACATTTTGATATTTTAAACTAAGTCGTTGTAACTTCATAAGCTTCTCTTTACGTTTTTTTTCTTCTTGAAACCGGTTTAAAAAGACCCATTCTTTAGGGTTGAAATAGGCTTTTAATCTCTTATATAACCAGCAAACTTGAACCGGTTTTTAACTAGGCTGATAATATTTGTGTTTGTTCTAAAAAGAATTGATCTTGGCTAATAATTATTTTATATTTTAATTATCAATGGCAATTTAGTCACTTAGAAAAAAAATAAAAAACTTTAATGGTGTTAGTCAAATGGATATACAGTAATATTACACCGTTAAAACTAAAAATGACAACTTGAACCAGGCTCGTTAAAAGAAACTGGAATATTGCTTCTTTTTTTAATCTTGACAGGCAATATTATTCTTTAGAGAATAATATTTATTAAAGTAATATTAATATACTCTACCAATATATCACGAAACGAATAACAGTTGTTCTTTATGTTTTCAATTTTTTTTAATTTTACATTAGTTAATTGTGTTCCAAGATTTTTATAATAGTATATTACAGCCTCATTTTCCCTGGATTTACACAAAAATTCACTACTCTATTCATCACAACAAGTTGTTCACCGAAATAGAAATTTGTACCTTACAATAAACATAAATCTTACATTGTTCAAAACCTTATTAAACAAATCAAACTTCAACTTATAGTGGAATTGTATGACACGATATTCTTAACTAACTTTTAACCATCTAATTCCACTAATTACAAGAATTATAACTCGTATAACTTCTGTGAGAGCCAAAAATCATATCACTGGAGCATTAAAACATGGGTAAACACATGTTAAAATCATAGAATAGACGAGCTTTTGTGAGAGTTAACGTTATTAGTTTTTTAATGACGTGAACTGTCTGTTTGACCAAAACACTAGGTCAAAAGTTGAAATTTAACATCAAGTCCGTAAGTCCGAAATTTCTGCACCATGAAGCCCGTCAATCTCTACCTACTGATCTGAACCACTTGATAGTTAAAAGTATATTTTACGTGACGATGGATGCTATACTCTGGAAAACAGACCTAATAGAGACCGGGTGACAACAAAGTTGAAAAAAAGACTCAAAGTTAGCATTATTGCATAAAAAAACTAACGGTGGTTAACACTCAGTTAGTAAAAGATCATTGAATGAGAATAAGCTCAAAACTGAGAGTGTAAATGTTTTTCGAGTTTGGATTAATCACGGTCAATAAGTAAAAGTTAAAAATAACCTACACCATACACATGATGGAAGCTGAGAATGTTTGTAAATGTTAGCTCAAAGCTAAGAATGTTTGTAAATGTTAGCTCAAAGGTAAGAATGTTTGTAAATGTTTTTTGAGTTGGGATTAATCGCGGTCAATGAGTAAAAGTTAAACGTTTGTAAATGTTTTTTGAATTGGGATTAGTTATCTTACAGAAATCCAGTTTACAACATAATGGAAGATTTACAATTTAGTAAGTTGTATTTAATTCTATAAGACACGATTAGGATGGTGGTGACACCCACACCTACACACCATACTTCATCACATACCGACCAATCACAACTCACGGATATATTTGTAATGTACTAAACCTCAAAACCAAGAAAATTAGATTTCCTTTGGATAAAACATTTTAAAACCAAGAATATCAAAATTGACAGTTTTGCCCCTCACGTGAGGAGCACTTGGGGTAGATTTAACGGTTGGTTAATGAAAATCGGACGGAGGTACGTAAAGTGTTAGCATTCGTAAACTCAGGTATGTCAACTGTTAAACTAAGGCTAATCCTGTTAACACCCCTAAAACACAGGTATAAAAATTACAATTTACTCTTAAAATATTAATAAATTGGATGAATTAACAGTTTTGCCCCTCACGTGAGGAGCATGTGGGAGAGATTTAACGGCTGTTTAACGGAAATTGGACGGAGATACGTAAAGTTTTAGCATTCGTAAACTCAGATACATAAACTGTTAAGCCGGGGCTGATCCTTGTAATACTCCCAAAACACAGGTATGAAAATTTCAATTTACTCTTTTAAAAACTTACTAAATGACTAAAAATATAATTTATATACTTTGTGAAATAGTTAGTGTCGCATACTCACATCTAACAACACTTAGCAGTGTGAAAAGGCGAGTAAATTTGACATATATAATCAAGAGAGTGTGTGTGGAAGAAATGTATGTAAGTAAAAAAATAATAAAAAAAAGAAGAGAGGAAGTACAACTGTTCGTGATGTGTTTACAAAGTTCGACACGAAAACTAGAGAGTAGACATTTCCCTCCACCTTTATTTTTTTTCAAACAAAGTTAAATACTTAAATTATACAATTGAAATACTTTGTTTTGTTAAAAGAGTAACCATTCTAATCCTTTTGTTACAAAAAGTTAAAACACATTCATTGTCAGAAGTTGATAAAACTATAAAAACTGTAGTGCAAATTCAAAGTCATATCATATAAATAGAAAGCACCCCACATATTAACCATTCTAGTTATGATCATCAACTGCTTCAGGGCTGAGACTATTATGATTTATGAGCACAACTGTAAACAACCACAACCACAAAATCACTAAGCTGGCAAACACACACACACACGCGTATTCTTCAATCAAAATCCATAATAGCGATCGTTTCACAGAGACTTTTAACTCCAATTTCTTCTGTTTACTGAAGAATTCCAATCGGTAAGTTCAATTTCATGATCACAGTTTGATTCATCATCGGTATATGATCATAAGTTTCCAATTTTTTAACTACTTTCTTACTTGTTTTTATTGGGTGTTTTGTTTGTAGGATCGGCGATTTCAGTTACCCTAATAGTGATTAACTATATCAAGAAGTTTGGTATTATTAATTGGGGGTTTTCCTTATAAGATTGAATTCTTTGATTCTTGACTTATTTGCTATTTTGAGGATTACCCATCTGCAGATTGAATGAAATTTGAAAACTTTTGCACATGGGTGTTATTAAAAACATCAAATTTGTGCACATTTGATCATTCTTGTTGACTGTTGCTTAAATTTCAATTCGTATGTTTACCTATGAATGTGAAAGTTTCAGATATTTATAAGAAATTGTTATGTGGTTGTATCAGTTCTCATGGTTATATGACTGTTTTGGTTATATCCAAAATGAATTTAATTTGTAAATGTGGATTTTTGCAGAACAGATTGTGTTGGGAGGTCATAGTCATATTTTACTTCATAAATGGAGGGAAATGAGAACATATCTCGGTACCGCGATAAACTGGACAAAACACTCATGTCTGATGATCTTTCTAATATGGAATCCATAAGAACTCTAGTTGAAAATCAAATGTCAAAGTCAACACAAAGTGATGATCAAGGTTGTAAAGTCACGATATTAGCATTCTTGATAACACACGTTGTGAATTAATGATTCCGGTTGTTAATATGTATATTAATTACAAAGAGTCTGTATTATGCAGAAATTAATGATTATTTAGTTCAAAAAAGAACAAAGGAAGTGGCTAATTTTCTCAGCATGCTTAGAAGTGCTTCTGGGAATGCTGGTGAAGACTCAAAAACTAATGAAATACCACATGGTGGTTGGAAAGTATGTCATATTATTATTGTTCATATATTTTCTTTATTTTTTTCATCTTCTGTGTCCTATTATGTTGAAGGTATATCTGTTTCGGTCGTTAAGATTTCAAAGTTGCAGTAATCTATATTTGGTGATTAAGCTTGCTAACCTTGTTTAACAGATAAAACACGATAATGAAGATTGTCGTGTAATGTATAGGGAGGGACCCGCTGGTACTCCCTTTCACACATTACTTGTGGAAGGATATGTAGATGGGCCTCTAGATGTTTGTAAGTTTGATTAAAGGCATTTCTTGCATTTGTCCACACAGATTGTTGTTTATATAATATGTTTTATATCAGGCATGTGCATATCATGGGAGGCAGGACTTTACCAAAAGTGGTAAGGGAGTTCTTAAGTTATAGGCTTTTGGAACTATTGTGTTCTTTGGCAAGCATACCATTTTTTTCCCTTTAAATGTTGAAAAAAATGCAACAATGAGATTTTTTATATGAAAAGTGAATAAATACGATGGTTGTTTACTTGTTTTCCCGTTTGTGTTGTCACAAGTTGTCAAAAATATCATGATAATGCAAACTATAATGTCTTTTTGGGTGCTTTTCACAAGAATGATGGTTAAGTTGCTATGAAAAGCCCAACTACAATTGTATATGGAAGCTAACCTATTTGACCAGAACTACTTGATTAATCTCTACTATAGTCTATAGAGGTGGTAATTTTAATTCGTTTTCTAATGAGTGAGTCGAACTAGGATGCGTTTTTTTTATTTTTATATATCTTAAACGACCCAAACAAAAAAGTTGAGCTAAGGGGAAATATGCAAATGGGGCAAACGGGTCAAATTGGTTAAAAGTCACACAAACTCATTAAAGAGTTTCAAAATAGACAAAAAAGCGTTTGCAAGTCACCCAACCCATCTCGTCTTGATCCAAACAAAAAATGATACATTCCATCTCGAACCCAATATAGATATCACAAGATGAATTCATTCTCTGATATAACTTATGATCAGATAGATTTTATTTTTTTTTGCATTACCCTTACTATGGTTGTTTGTTCCCAGGTGGCCTCAATTTAATATCCCAACATTTAAGGTTATCCATTCAGAATGCGTGAAAAAGGTCAGAATGGGCGAACAAATATGTTTAGTAAGGTTTGTTATACAATATTGATTAAACCAGTGATTAAAACTTCGTATTCGATTATATGGATACTGATATCTAAAGTTCATATGTGGAAGAAAGGATGAAGCTTTCATGGCCACTATCAACAAGAGAGGCACTAGTCCATTTTCTTAGTCTTGAATACTTCCAAGATGGTCTCATTGTAGTCCTTTTGAACTCGGTAATAACTCTATATTTAAACATAACTTTTATACTAATTACTTATTTGCAATTATAGTTCTTTTAAGAGAATTTTCAAGATTAAGTAACTAGACATTTAGTTTGATTGGCTGTATGTGAAATGTATTAAATGCACTTCAGATTTCTGAAACAGAGAACATCGATAGAAGCACTCACGGATTCGCGAGAGATGGCATACCCAGTGTAGAAAATGTGACAAGGATAGATGTTGTTGGAGGCCTTGCTTTACAGAAAGTGAGTGCCAATCGAAGCTACTTCCGGTACAATATTTGTTTTATTACCATTTTCATGCCTTTTTAGCTAGTTTTTATATTTGATTCTACCATTTTCTTTTTGTGGTAATTGGATTAAGAACTTTTAAACAAATTAAGAAGATTCCAATAATTGCAGGACAATCGCGAACATGGATATAAAACTTGATTTTGTTCCACCTGCAGTTATCAACTTTGTTTCGAGGCAGATAATAGGTAGCGGCTTCAAGCTTTATAAAAAGGTGAAGTTCCAAATACACACATCATATCTTGACTTTTTAGGTCAAATGTATTTTTTATGTCTCAAATTTGATTTTATATTTTGAGCTTTTTCTTGTAGTGATTTGGTAACCAAAAGAACTAAAAAATAAATGCTACAACTTGAGCGATGTTAGCGCTATAAGTTCGTAAAAAGCATGCATTTATTTTGTGTTTAGAAACAATCTGGTTTGACCTCAAAGGTCAAAATGCACTTCCTCCATGCTAATTGTACCCTTTACAACAGAAAGTGGCCTCTGTGACCAAAGGTGATGAAGATTTCAGCAAGGTTTTAAAGGAGCCTATTTATTGTCGAATTCGTGAAGCACTTTACTCTGAAACTAATTCGTCAAACGGGATTTTGAAACAAAAAGAAACTAAGACTGTTGACGGGGTTTTGGAACATAAAGAAATCAAGATTGTTGATGGTGTCTTGGAACATAAAACAGTCAACATTGGTCAACCTGAAGAGCATTATACCACAAATGAAGAAGTCAAAGATCACAGGCCAGTAAGTGAAATAGAGGAAGTTGAAGAGATGGTGATATCACACGTAGATGATTATGATGATGATGATGATAATATTAGCAATGAACTATTTATGGATGGTAAAAAGGAAATAGTTATAAGTCCTGAAGTGAAGCAAGCTCTGGGAACACTTGAAAAGGTTATTTCTGCCATTAGGGAACTCAGATATGATCATCGATCCTTATCTCTCTCGCGATTAGTTAACAACTTGTTTACTGATCTTGATGACACTAAAGCAAACGATCATAATCTTTCTGTAAACGAGTTAACAACGAGGAACTCACACGTATCAAGAAACACTTTTTCAAGTCATAGCTCCAGGTACATACACTAAGTTTTTAAAAAGTTTTAAAATTTCTCATTTTGGGATTGTGGGTGTGATTATAAACCGCATTCAGACGGGTCACTCAATGTTTTCATGTAATTTTCTTCTCAGGCACAAAGTTAGTGAAGTGGGTTTAGCAGATAATATTAATATTAATGGAGAGGTCAAGATTGGAGATGAAAGTAGTTTGACTCAGAAAAAGATGAAAAAACAAAGATTTTGCTGCTTCAACTTCACATCTGGACAGCTAAACTCATGAAAGATTGCTGTTTTTAATTTATACAGCAATTTATACGGTTCAGTTTACGGTCTGTTCATGTTTTATGCGTAGAATTGTGAAAGGATTGTAGATTACTGTTTCAGAGTTTGTACACTTGTACTTCTATGTTTTATTCTTTTAGATGTGAATATATGAAGATTATGAGGAAGTTTATGGAGAGAGGTCATATTTATTGACTCCATGGCAATATGAACATAATGTAAAGTTTGTAAAATAAGTTTCTTGAATATTTTCAATATTGATACGTAAATTAAGATTTTACATAGGACTGTTTATGATTTTAGTCGAGTCGAGTCGACATTGACTTGGGCTCGAGCCACTAGTACTTTGAGTTAAGCTAGCTCTATTTGGGTTTTTTCAACTGAGTTAGAACCTAAGTTTGTATGCAGCTAAACTATAATGCATGTAGCTTGTAATCAACAAGTTAGACTCTTTCGTTTTTTTAAATTTCTATACAAATTTTACGTGACACGCACTGCAACACTAAAATAGATAGACGGAAGATGCAAGTGAAAGGTCGTAGCGATGTTGCCTTGGAACTACTAGGGATCCGATAAAGGAGACATCGAGAAATAACACCAGGACAAAACTCCACCGCGAAAATTAGGAAAAAAAAATCATATATGGACTCACGATTGTGTTTATTATTATTATTTTTTGAAAAGTGGTTGGATACTTGGTTTTAGGCTTCCTTAGTTGGATAAACTTACTAATATTATCCTATCTAATTGTATTTTAATAATCCCAACTTTTATTTATTGACCGAGATTAATCTCAACTCATGAAATGTTTACTGACACTCTTAATTTTGAGCTTAATTTCCTTAGTTAACATATGTTAGTTTTTTTTATGAAATGAGGCTAACTTTGAGCTATTTTTCAACTCTGTCGCCGCCCAACCTCTATTAAGTTATTTTTTTAGTGTCTAGCATCCATCATAACTTGAAATCTACCGTTAACGATTCAAGTGGTTCAAAACAGAAGGTGCAATTTGACGGGTTTTAGGTTGCATAAGTTTCAGATTGACGGACCCGACAGTTGAATTCAACATTCTGTTTAGTGTTTTGGTCATATAAGTAGTCCACGTCATAAAAAAACTAATGGTGTTAACTCTCAATTAGTAAGTGATCGTTGCATGCAAATAAACTCAAAGTTTAAAGTGTTCGTAAACATTTTCCGAGTTGTGATTAATTCCGATCAATTTATAAAAGTTTGAGATTATTAAAATTCAATAACTCTAATAAAAAAGATAGCTTAATAGGAACATAAAAACTAACATTACTTGATCCGACAACACAGAAAAACTTAAAGGGTCTATTTACAACTTTCAAAAACTATATTCTTGATGAGAAAGTAACGCCCCTGATAATCTGATATTAACCGACGTTTCTAGATTGTTTGAGAAGCAAAAGAGAAGAAGAAACCATGGGTTGGCGGTGGAACGACGGCGACGGTGACGGTGACGGTGACGGTGATCGGAGCTCCGGCGAAATCGACGAATTTCAAGGTGTAAACCCTAGATCTGAACCTCGATGTTCTACGAGGAAGATTATATCCTCTCAGTGCAGAACAGAGGAGGTGGAGCCCGGCAAATTCATCAAAAAGTGCGAGAAAACTGAGCAAATTCTTAAGGATTGCGTCGGAAGGTGATATTCGTGGTTCTGTTTTTAATTACTTTTCTGATTTTGTTTCTGTTGGTGAGTAGTTGAATATGATGCTTGATTTGATGTTTTGGGACGGTGAATAGGAAATGTTAGGGTTTGATAGTTGGATTCGTGAGTTTGGATGCTAGGGTTTTGATTTGTCTACATTCTGCTGTTTATTTAGGTCTTTTAAACTTGCAAATGGTTGAATTAGAAGCTTGATGAGAAAATGGTTGAATTAGGGTTATGACATTAGGTGTAGTCGATGATGTAACCATGATTTAATAAGCTGGACAAAGGAATAGAGAACACACTGAAAACGCATATTGAGTAACTGAGATTTGTGTGTAGTAGAGTAAATGCTTGAGAGTTGGGAGTTGAGAGTAATGAGAATCGTATTCATAGTTTTAGTCTGGTTCATAGTGGTGAGTACTGTAGCAAGCATATTGAGTTGTTTAGACTGCTTTGTTGGTGTCTGGTGTCATTAAAAAATGTAAGATTCGTACTGCTGTCCCCTTTTGTAAGCATGGTGCAGTGTCATTCAAACCTTGTCTTTAACGCATGTGGTGTCATTAACTCAATGGGTTGAGGTCCATCCTAATGCTGGTTGAGATAGGGAGTAGAGGTTCATTTGGATGGGTGTAGGTGGTATGTTGTTAGTAAGTTGAGGTTCATCTGGATTGATAGATTTTTAAGAGTGATATCTTTTAACAAGAAGTTATAATGCTATGGATTTTGTATCAAGTTAAGGTTATGCTTCTATCTTATAGTCTGTCATGACATTCAACAGAAGTTATCAAGCTTCTCTATGTGTTGTTATCCTTTTCGAGTTTTACACTACTTTACTTGATTTTGTATCCAAATTGTTAATAGGCTATTTTCTATCTGTTAAGGCCATCTGAGGTGGTGCAATCTAACAAGGAATACACAGAAGAAGATGTATCAGAACAGATGACAAAAGGTTCTCTCCCGATGCAATCACCACATTCGACACCATTTGATTTTCCTGGACTACGAGGTGACATGGAAGCAATTGAACGTGATTTGTTTGGCAACATGGATCGTTTCTTTGAGGCAGCTGAAGAAATGACGAAAGGGTTTTTTGGTATGTTTGGGTCTCCCCATTTATACGATGGAGATTCTAAATCCACTTTCAGGTCTCCTAGATTTTATGATGGAGACTCAAAATCTTCTTATGATAGTAGCGTGCCCATCGAGCCTTCACGTTCCAAGGTGGTCAAACCAGAGATTCCTGATGGTCACGTTGACCTTTCAGGCTTGGCTAGGGATGTTTGACGTCGTGAACCATGCTTATTAGTCGGATTTTGGAATAAGCTCGTTGTTTTGTACCTAATATGAAAATACGTATGTTGGAAGGTTAATTGCAGTCTCTCTTTAACTCCTTTCTTGCTGAGGATATAAAGTATAGTTAATTACAGTGTGTCTTAGCACACACATACACACTTTTTTGGAAATGCTTTACAGGTCAAAGTCTAATGTGGTCTGTTGTGATTCATGATCCTTTTTGTTTCCGTATTGTCCTCATTCAGATAAAACAAAGGTTTTAGTAGTTAATGTTGAAAAACTTAATAATAGCATAGCATAATAATAATATATACGTAAAATGATTGTATGCAACGGGTGAGAATTATATATGTTAATGCCGTACAATACATTGTTATCTACAATACATAATAGTAACAACGTTGAAGGCATGAGAATTTTCGAGTTCAAATTATCATTTTTGTTAAAATGTATTTTTGTTGTAATTGCATCACTTGCTTTACCGGTCTTTGCAGTAGACATTAAAGACATTTTATGTTAGACGTGTAGTCAAAGGCATACGCCAGATTGATAGCGTCTAGTAGTTCTCATTTTAGTAATTTAGTTCTCGTTTCAGTGATTTAGAGATCTTCTTTTATGCAACTCTCTGGTGGATAAAAGACATTACAAACAAGCATAGCTAGTATGGTGCCACGATTACGTTAATGTCAACCGACAAATCAATAAGGTGAAACAAAATCTAGATGGCATCAGTCTAGCAAATGACGAGCATCCATGAACGCTAACAAAAAACGTTGACAAAGTGCAGATACAACGTTCACTCACCATAATCCACCTTCTGTGCTCTTTGCTCTCTTCGTATGATTATACAGTTAAAAACATTCAAAGACCTATAAATCATTCTAGAACACGTATAATATGAAAAGGAAGAACAATAACACCAAAAAAAAAACAAATATTGGTTTGGATGAGTTGTTAAGCAATTTAAGACGAACTTTTGCCATCGTTCCCAAGCTTCTTTGCTATCCGCAGTTAATTTGTTTTGTAATCCTTGGAGTCAGAGGTACATCTTTAAATTCTTTTAAAGAAGGCTAGACGACTCAACCATTCGTAAATGAGCAACAAACTAGACCTAATTCATGCCCATCATTTTCCGTAAGTAGTCGTAAAAGTTTGTGATTACCGAGCGACACCAGTGTAGCTTCTGATAATTGATAAGATCTTTTCAACCAACCAAAAACAACTATTGATCTTTTAATTTACGATTATTAGGGGCAACTTGCGAGTCTTGTTCGTGTACTACATAATTTTATCAGCAGGTCGAGCATGTGTTTTGTTGAAACTACTCGAAGAACATGTTACTCGAGAGTAGAATTCATACGATGTGATTTTTAGCAGGTGTTCGATGGATTAAAGTAGGATACATCATCATCATATCGTGTAAAATGTGACTGTAGCCGTAATAATTAAAGTAAATATGTGTTTGTACCCTTAGTTATTAATCTTATATCTGCCTATTGCTGCATAAATCCAAATCAACTCCCATTACAATATTAATAAACACAAACATAAATGAATATGCATACAACTTAAAACATGTGAATCTGTTGATGTTTTTAAGAATATCCAACCCATTATCGCAGATACAAAAAGTAGGCTGTCACCGGCAACGGCCGGCCGGCCGCCGGCGACTGATTTAGCTACACATCAAACACGTACATACATCTATTTTTGTTATTATTTTGTAAAGATTAAGGTTTATAATATTGATATATATAATTATAATTATAACTACTAGCTGTGGATTATAAATTTATAATATAACCACAAAGTGTTTCAGTGTTTGTCTTGATTCTTATTCGTTTGTTATTCGCTATTGCAGCCGTTTGTCAAACGCGTAGGTTGTGCTAGTGCTCCTCCACTTTGTAAGTCAACCATCTTTTGTTTATTTTATTTATTTATTTAGTTATTTATTCCCATTTATTGTATATAGATAAGATATGGAATTACCCAGAATTATAAATTATTAATAGCTTAATTTTTTTTGAAGTTATATTTACCCTCTCTATCTTTCATTCTGATGTAAAAATCATTTCTATTTTGCATTAACTAAAAACAAAAGTTTTGTTAAATTTTTATGATATGACTGTCGTACCCATAAGTTTTAATGTAAGTTAGTGAAAAGTATTAAATTATTAGGGTGCTTGGTGCATCTTATGCGTTGGGGTGCGGGTTTAGGTGTAACCAGGGAGTTGCAAGTCTATTAGTTTTGAGATCCAGGTAAGAGATCGGGGTTCAAGAACCTATTAATGAAACTGAGATACTAGCCATTAGAGATCGCTAGGGTCCTTTAGATAAGAAAAATGATGCTAAAACAATTTAAGGTAGTTTTGAATTCAAATGAGTTGACATGGTATCATTGAATGATGGCTGGTATATCTCTATCAACCCTTTAGACGATGTAAATATTAGAGATCTCAAGTGTAATATCTGATGTTTAGGATCAAAGTTGTAACATGGCATTGTTAATGTAAAATGCGTGTAATTAACTTGTGTTGATATTTTTTTAACACTCTTAGAATATTTGTAGTCGAAATTTGCATTTGCTTAAGTTTAAATCCCTAACATTTTAGTTGCGAGACTTTTTTCTTACCATTAGGCGTCAACCACCACTCAATTGTTGTCAATATTTAATTGAGAATAATAATTATGACCGGACTTAATCTTTTGTTTAATCATCTACGCAAATGAAATTAAGGAGATTAAGGCAGGTGGATAAAGTCATCCCCTTTTTTATTTTGTCGTTAATAGATTTGTATAGAAATCAATATTAAAATCATAGCTTAGAAGAAATTTACCCCAATAAATGATTATAATCAACTTTTAAACCACTTTATCTTATATTAAATTAAATTTCCTAGTTTTCATTACGATATATTCGCCCTAAAAGATAAAGCTTTGTGTTTTCAAAAATATTTAAAGAAAAACTTCAGGTGTATTTAAAAAGATAGGGTGAGAATATTATCTAACATATGTATTATATATATTCATGATGTCTACACAAGATTATTATTCGCCAAATTTAGAGAACATACGATTTGAATGTTAATGTACAAGTGCTTTGGGCGACCATAACTGATAAATCAATAAGAAACTAAAGTTACAATATGGATCGTTAAGTTTAATTACACTGTTTCTTATATCATATACTTATTTATTTGTTTTTTTTACCAAACACCATTTAACGCATGGCATGTTCATAACTTTTGATATTTTTTTTTCTCTTGTTGTTTTTATGATATGTTACTTCATAAAAAAATTTAATGTTATGTTGTGACATGTTTATTTTTTCCTATATTTCAACGTTAATCTTATTTGAAATAATAGTGTGTAATAACATACAAGTTATTAAAGAAAATGTACAAACCGTCAAAGCTAGTTTATTGCAACAAGAAATAAAAGAAATATAATTACATATGCTAATTGAAAATTTAATCAATGATAAAGTTTAATACTAAATATTGATAAGACTAAAATCATTTTAAACATATAGTATTTTAAAAGATATATGTCAATACTTGATAAAATATTTACAATTTAAACGGTCACTTTTAATTTCATAAATCAAAAACAGGTATCATAGCATTTGAACAGTAATGTATGTGTGCCTAACGCGTATGAAAAATCCCCAACTGAAAAACTGTCACTTTCCCTCGTCAATTTCAGCGTTCTCACTTATTATTAATTAATCTATACACACACACACACACACATATATATATATATATAAACATGCAATTGGAGAAACATTCAAACACAGATTCCCAAGGGTTTTTCCAAAAAGACCTGGTAAACCCATAGTAACTTACAAATTTTCGATCATTCCCACGAATATTCACATTGTGTTCTATAAATTTACATCATATCAACATCAAAATCAGCTTTTGGGTACTGGGTCAAGTTAAATTTGCTCAATTTGCTGTTTTTCTTGTGTTTTGGTGAGAAAAGGGTGGTTATATTGAGGGGTTTCTTTATTTCCTGTGGTTTGCACACCAAGTGTTTGTTTAATTGTCTAAAAGAATTGCTTGTTGTAGTGAAAGGGGGAGTTAGTGTTGTACGTGAATTCTTGTTGTAATTAGTCTTGTATTGTTGAATATTTCTTTGCTGTTAGTAAGATTGGATTGAATTAGATGGGAAATGTATGTGTAGGATCGTGTCACTCGAAAGATGGATTCTTTCGGTTAGTGTCACATTCATACTGGTGGTCTCGGTCACCAGATTTGATGTATTACAAGAACGACGAGCTTAGCAAACAACAGCCATCAATTGATAAAGATCCTATATCATCCGTCTCTGTTCAAAAAGCACCTCCACGATTGGTGATCATATCAAAAAGTGACACTAAATCATCTCTGCGTGTGGTGCCTGATCAAGAAACGAACCAAGGCATTAAACAATCAGAAAAAGTTGTGATCTTGGAGCAACAAAGCAAATCATCACAACCAAAGGTGGCGTCAAATGTTAACAAGCCGTACAATGTGAAGAGAATGTTGAGTGCAGGGTTGCAGGCTGATTCGGTGTTGAAAACCAAAACTGGGCATTTGAAAGAGTACTATAACTTGGGTCCAAAGTTAGGTCATGGTCAGTTCGGTACAACTTTTATATGCATAGAGAAGACCACAGGGAAAGAATTCGCATGCAAATCAATCGCTAAAAGGAAACTGCTCACTGAAGAAGATGTAGAGGATGTTAGGAGGGAAATTGAAATCATGCATCATTTATCTGGACACCCTAATGTGGTTTCGATTAAAGGGGCTTATGAAGATTCCGTTGCAGTTCATTTGGTCATGGAACTATGTGCTGGGGGTGAACTGTTTGATAGAATTACCAAAAGAGGCCATTATTCAGAAAGACAAGCAGCTGATCTTGTTAGAACAATTGCTGGTGTTATTGAAGCTTGTCATTCTTTAGGAGTTATGCATCGGGATCTTAAACCTGAGAACTTTCTCTTTGTTGATGAAGACGAAGATTCACCTCTTAAAACTATAGATTTTGGGCTATCAGTTTTCTTTAAACCAGGTAACTTTTAAATACCAGGTGTATATGTATGTGTGTGTGTGTGACTTCTTATCTGCAGTTGAGTTGATAAATTTTGGTATAAATTTCAGGGGAAACTTTTACTGATGTGGTTGGGAGTCCTTACTATGTGGCACCTGAAGTTTTATTAAAAAATTATGGTCCAGAAGCAGATATATGGAGTGCTGGTGTAATTCTATACATTCTTCTTTGTGGAGTGCCTCCTTTTTGGGGAGGTAAGTCTGAAAATTTACTGCAACTTGGTAAAGATTTTATCTTTTGGAAGATTGTATCTTTTGGGTCATTGCGATTTACGAGCTTTATTTTGATTACAGAATCTGAGAATGAAATATTTGAAGAGGTTTTGAGGGGCAAACTTGACTTCTCCTCGGAACCATGGCCTAGTATCTCGGAAAGTGCAAAAGATTTGGTCAGGAGAATGCTTATTAGAGACCCTAGAAAGCGTATAACAGCTCATGAAGTTCTTTGTAAGTCCAAACTGTTCCATTTTTCATTGATATTTTATGCAATTTTGGTGGTGTTTGGAATTGTGTTTTGAAAGTGATTATCTATAATTGAGTGTTCAAGTCGCATGTATCACAACTTCAAACAGCAGAAGCACATCCAAACATGATATCCTGACACCCTTAATGTTATAGTTAATTTACAGCAAAAGCACATCCAAACAAGATATTTTGACACCCTTATTGTTATAGTTTAATTTATCTGATTGAATATTCTATCTACATAATCACTCTTACAACTCATTGCCGAACACCACTTATTTTAACTTGATTCAAGTTAGTATCATATTTCTAAATCTTGTTTTCATCATTGTAGGCCACCCTTGGGTCAATGAAGATGGTGTTGCTCCAGACAAACCTCTTGATTCTGCGGTCTTGAGTCGACTAACTCAGTTTTCTGCCATGAACAAGCTCAAGAAAATGGCTCTAAGGGTAAATAACTAAAGAAAATAAACTGATAACCTCGCAATCTCACTGCAAATGTCAACTCTAACCCTTACCCATCTCATGTTCTTCACAGGTCATCGCGTCAAAACTCTCAGAAGAAGAAATCGCTGGATTAAAACAGATGTTCAAGATTATAGATACAGATAACAGTGGTTACATTACTTTTGAAGAACTTAAGGCTGGACTACAACGTTTTGGTTCTAACCTTAAGGAGTCTGAGATTTATGATCTAATGCAATCTGTAAGTTTTTTAATTCCTTTTACTTTTGCTTTTCTTGCTGCATATTATCGATTTCTTATTGTTTAAAAATGAAAATGCAGGCGGATATTGATAATAATGGTACTATTGACTATGAAGAATTTATAGCTGCAACTTTACATATGAATCAAGTCGATAGGGAAGATTATTTGTATGCTGCTTTTTCATACTTTGATAAAGATGGAAGTGGTTATATCACCCTTGATGAACTCCAACAAGCCTGCAAAGAATTTGGAGTAAATGAATTCCATTTAGATGAAATCATAAAAGAAGCTGATCAGAACAATGTATGTTTTCACTACCAATATATCATTTATATGATCCAATATTCAATATGTGTAAATGGATCGAGATGTTCTGACTTTTTGTGTTGAATTCATGTGTGTTGTTGACTCGCAGGATGGTCGTATTGATTACACTGAGTTTGTAGCAATGATGCACAATGGAAGCGCGACGTTGACAAAGAAGCAATTTAAGGATGATTTTGATGTCGGGTTAAGGGAACCGGTGTCAGTGTATTGATATCATTGTTTTTTATTGTTTGTCCAGTCTTTGTGTTAAAGATTGCATTTAACAAGTAGATGTCTAATTTTAGTTGATGTACATACTTTCTTTTCTTTAGAAATGGCAAAAAGAGACTATAAATATAAAATGTTAGGGAAGTTGGAAAAGGTTAAGTACCAAAAACTCATGGTATAGAATTTAGAGATATTCAGAAGCCTTGTTTCGTCACTTTTGACTGAGTTATCGGACTGAACAGATAACTACGGTTTCTGAAGAAACTAAACTGAACAAGTTGGGTTGGTTGGGCTTGCCAGACCAACCAAAACTACCAAAACAGTTTGGTTTTGACGGTTTATAATTTGCGCTTTTTTGTAGCATGGAACTGAACCATTAAATCTTCAAATATTCGGTTAAATAGTAGGCTTAAGAAGACCAAGCATTTTACCTTTTAATTGTTAAAGGGTTTACAAAAGAAATAAGGGGAAAAAAGCTTAATAGCTTTAAATCGATTATATTAGCAATCTTTTAGGTTTATAACTATAAATAGATGTATCTTTTTAAATTGTAAGGTTCTTATACGTAAAAAGTATTTTATTTTTATTTTTCTATTAAATTTTTATAAATTAAAATACTTTTGTTTTTAATTTCTTTTTCTTAATATTTCAGCCTGTTCACTTTACATGACTAATCACACCATGAAATCCAGATTTTGAAACTATTAACTAAATTGGTTCACTCCTAACTCGGCCAAACCGACTGGTTTCGCTCGGTTCGTGCGATTCGTATAATTTCAAACATTGTCGAACACGTCCTACTGAATTTGATATGTATGTTTATTTTTAAGTGTTAATGATATATTGATATACATAATAACGTTAAAAAATGTATCGGTTTTACATTAAGAAAAAGGACGTAAATGGAATAATGAATCGAACTCTAACATCTTCTTATTAAACTTCTTCAAACCAATATAAAAATAAAAAATTAATTACAATAAAAAAAACAGCATGTACGACACGCTAAATTGTTAATTGTATTATACTAAAATCCGGCAAAGCGGCCATGAATATAATAATTATTATGAATAACATAAACACTTGGTAAACCAACTGTCAATATTCCATCATAACCGTCAATTATCAGCCGTTGATTCACACAACAAAACACGGCCCATGTTACGACAGCTCGATCCTACGGTGCTGCTGGGTCCTAGGGTTCAAGACGTGGGACCAATCACATTGTTCCGTTGTGCCACGTTGGCATCACCCACCCATGATCATGTCATCACCCCTGCAAACTAACTCTATAACATTTGAATCTCAAAGCACAATTATTCTCCTTGTGCAGATCATAATTTTTTTAATAAACTTCAGTTCAATCTGCAATTGAGGTACTTTGATTGTTTCGTTTTGACTTGCAATTCGTTGTAATAATTGTTTGATTTGTTCATTCGTGTGACGGTTTTGACTTCCGATTTGTGGATTTGACGTAGTTTGCAACGTTTTTTATCGTCACTTTTGTTGGATCTTTGTATGAATTAGATCCTTTGATGTTTGAATGTTTATCTGATTGTTTTACTTGTATTGATTTGAATTTCACTTTGTTCGTTGTGTTATACGTTATAACCAGTGTTCGTTCTTTGATCTTCAATTTAGAAACCCTAGTTTATTGTTTATATTTTGATTTAGGGTTTGTTTAATCTTCTTCGTTACTTGTTGATTTGGTTAAACCACAAAAGTAAACGAGTAAACAGTGTAATCATATAGTTAATTAGATATTAAAATGGTCTCCTGCAGAAATACAGGGTAAGAATGCGTAAATCTGACATGCACGCGTATAGACTTAGAAAATTATGTCGTGTTTCTTCGATTGCAACTGAAAACTGCAGTTTTGTATAGGAATGGAGTCTGGAAATGGGGTTTCGTTAGAATCTGAAACCGATGTTATCCATGCTAATGAAGTTGTGAAGGATGTGAATAACAATGTGGCAGTTGATGAAGCTATTGAATCATCAAGAACACAAGTGAATCAATCATCTAAGAAAGTTGATAAGCCTAAAACACATAGTTTAAAGAAAGGTAAATTGGCTAAAAACAGCCCTAACACAGGCACATTTGGTCGAACGCCAAGACCAATTTTGTCTCAAAGTCTATCTTTCCCTGCAAAAACACGAACCCCTGACCCCACCAGAACGAGAGTTGTGGAACCTGCATCAACCACGTCAGCGTCCTCTCGATCATCCACTGCAAATAGAACTTCCAGTGGTTTGAAAGCTGTTAAAACCGCTCTGCCTGGTAAAGAAGACGATGGCGCCAGTTCCACTGCTTCACCGTACTGTTCTTAACTTAAAGTTCATCATACTGATATACTATGATCTGTTGTTTGACTCGTGATTGAATTTTGTCTTACATTGTTTGACTTGATTAGAAAGACCAACACCCCGGGAGGGCGTCGCAGGCACAGTTCTTCTGGTTTTTCCTTGAGGTTGGATGAGCGCGCAGAAAGACGAAAACAGGTGAATTTCTATCACTTTATGGAACATATATAAATCTTGTTATGCTTCATTACTTTCTTGAAATGAAAATGAGCAACAATAACTTATATCATATCTTGATTCACTAGTTTTATTCTAAGGTAGAGGAGAAGATCCATGCAAAAGAAGTAGAAAAGACTAATTTGCAAGCAAAATCAAAGGTATAATTCTTAAACTCTTTAGTTAACAAAAGATTATTTTTAATCAAAAGTTAATCTTTTATGTTTCAAACTTGTGAAAATGCAGGAGAATCAGGAAGAGGAAGTAAAGAAATTGAGGAAGAGTTTAACATTTAAAGCTACACCACTGCCAAATTTCTACAAAGAACCCCCTCCAAAACCTCAACTCAAGAAGGTATCTTTCTACAATAAGCAGTTCTTAATGTTTAAAAAGTTAATCATAATTAGTCAAAATACTCAAAAGGCATATTCAAACGTTCATGTGAATTTGTAGATACCAACCACACGGGCCATATCACCTAAGCTGGGAAGAAACAAAAGCTCTGTGGGTGCAGTGACCAAGTCTTTGGAACATATAGAGATTGCCAATAGCCCACGGTCCGTTAGAGACCAGACCATGTCACCTAGGCTCAACCCCAGGAACCGTGACAAACATACTAGTGCTTCTAAGCAGCCCAACAGAAGATCTTTGACCAAAAGCTCAGGAGTCAAAGCCAGTAAGTCAAAAGAAAAGGTCATGAAAGCAGAAGCCAAAGGTGAGAAAGCAAGTCTTGAACAGGCACCCAAAAGCCAAGTCCCGGCTGTTGGTTCTCAAGAAGTTGAAGGTTGCTTAGAAGCTAATAAGGTGCAGGAGAGTGGGTTTGGTTCAAGTTCAGCCAATCACGATACGAAACCTGTCAACATCGTTGTTGGAGGTTGAAATACATGACTATGTTTTAAGTTTTTAAGCGTTCTGTGCAGTGAATTTACTTCAAAATTGGATTGGTTTGTTTACTGAATTTAGAGATGTCATTTTGCTGTTAAATTTTGAAATTTAACATTTCTACACTTATAATCTTAGTGTGCATAGATGTCAGTTGCATGTTCTTTTGTGGTTTCCTAAACCTCTCTTATGAATTCTAAAAGTAAATAACTGCTAGAGTATTCACAAAAGCTTCCCCGTAAATGTTTGATATTATTAAACATGACAAAAGTCAGAAGTTTGATAGATCTACACTAAAAATTGATTATTTGAAATAAAGCGCAATAAGCTGTTCCAGAACACAAATTTAGGCACCCCATGAAACAAAACCACATGTTTTCTGCATCAAAGGATGAAGAATCACAAACATAAGAACATATGTTTGACTATTTGACAGATAGTCAAAGACATAACAGAAAACATAGTTCACCTTTGAAGGCAAGTGCCAGCAAAAGATCTTGTGGCTCAAAATTTAGCAAGACACTAGTTTGAACCACTAACACCAGCTGTCTCAATGCGATTATGGTTACTTTCTCTTGTATCTGAAACGCGTTCGGCTAAATTACTAGATGAAGAATCATGATCATGATGATGTGGATGATCATTATCATGACCATCATCATCTTGATTATGGTTTTGTCTATTGTTTTCTCTCACGTCAAGGCGTTCAGTCATGCGAGAGATGATATCGATTCCAGCGTTAACTTCTCTCCTTACTTCTGAACCAATATGTGATATAGATGGGCTTTTGTTAAAAAGTTTATCTTTCCATCCTCTTGTACTCTTTGTCAGTGATTCTTTATATCTTCAAACAATACATAAACAAACAAATAAATATATAAATAGGCAGATAGATAAACTTATTTAAGAATTAAGAGATAGATGCATATAAAATGGCTTAAACAAATACCTTGTTGAAAAAGCACTAAATCTTGATTTCCATGTATCTGAACCTGCTTGCATTTCTGATGGCCCTGCTCCATCTTGATCGGGCAGGGATGCAAGACCACTCGAGCTTCTGTCGAAGACGCCATTAAAATAATATCATTTTTTAATGTTCAACAATCAAACATAATCATAGAAGATTAAAATGTTAATTTCACTTATTGTTTAACTATACGATGAAAAGGAAATAGAAGGCTAAGATATAAACCAAACCATTATGTTGAGTATGATATTAATGTTATTAATTATGTGATAATTTGTGCTATAATGTTTCATCAAACATTTTGATCTAAAGATTATAAATTCTTTCGATTCAGAACACTTTATAGTCATGGGTTATTAAAAGTGAAATCATACAGAAGGTTAATAAAGTAACCTTTTGTCATTCAGATTGTCCATTCACAGTACTTCAGGTTCAGACCTAAAATTTGAAACTTTTATCATTTTATCAGACTATTATACAGAAAAACTTTAATGGTTGTAAGGTTCCACTACGATCAGAGAGCCAAAGGTTAAGTAATTATGTTATTTTGCTTGTTAATTGGTTGAACTGATGATTTTAAAGAATCACTTAAACGTATATTTAGTAACGTTTGAAATCTAAAGCCTGTGTAACAATTGATAAAAAACTAGCACATAGATACCCACAAAAGATAGCTGGACAAATCATGAATACCTATGAACAACCGAGGTCTGATGTTGACTATTTGACCCATTCACCATTCCAGATGAGGTCAATTGTTGAACTGTGCCACCTCCACCAGCAGTAAACAAGGCTGATGCCCTAGCAGTCTCAACAGCAGCCGGTTCAGCAACTGGTTCAACAGGCTCTTGAACCAGACCACCAGAAACTGACATGGTGGCACCAGAAGGTCCATTAGGGTTAGCAGAAAACACCACGAACTGTGGACGATTGTGACCCATTGACACACGGTTCCTTGAACCTTCCCTTCGACCCATGTGGTGGGTCCTCCCCATGGCAGCTGCAGCAGCTAGATGTTGAATGATTCGGTCCTCAAGCTCACTACCATTAATGCCAACTGGCAACTGAAATGAAGAGTCAAAGTCAAAGTTTCGTTGTGGAATAAATGTCAACATTCAAAGTTTACATAATTGACATACATGTTGGAGTTCAAAATCACCAAGAGTCGGGTGATGGAATATTGTGGAATTTCTTGTCGGGTTAAACCTGACTCGTCTCTCTTGTTCAACAGCCTCCAATAACTCTTGACTGCAAATGGTACACACACATTAGCACACCGATAAACACACACTTAATCTTAAAATGTAACTAATAACAAAAATAGCTCACCTGGATGGATCCTTTAAGCTAATTGCTTGCCAACACATAGGACAATTGGAGCTTCTTTGACACCTATCATGAAAAATATATCAAAAGACTCACATTTTCATACAAATTTCAATTTCATTTGTTATACAAACAATGAATAGTACCATTCAAGGATGCATTGAAGATGGAACTCATGTTTGCAGCTAGTGACCTAAAAATGGATCAAATTACATCAATAACATGAATCAAATGTTCATAACAGCATTTAAATCATGAAAACATAATATATATACATAAAAAGAATACAATTACTACCGTTTTGGGATCACTATCACAAAAAGCTTCAAGGCAAATGCTACAAGAATCCTCACAAGCTTCTTGTATCCCTCCTTCCACAAAAGCTGCAGGTGAAGTCAGATGACTCTCATTCTTTCCGTCTTCCATTTTCGGAATCTAAATGGCCACAAAATCCATAAATTCAACATTAAAAAGACAAAGAAGTAACACCAAAATTAACATTATATGATGGTAGAATCAAAGAAGACTCAACTACACCATAAATGAATGCTAAACACCAGAATCTAACATCAAAAAGACAAGAACTGACACCTCAAATTACATTATTTGATGGTAGAAACAAAGAAAGACTCGATTACACCATAAAGGAATGCTAAACACCAAAATTGGACAGTAAAAAGACGAAGAACTAACTCCGAAATTAACATTATATGATGATAGAATCAAAGAAGACTCAATTACACCATTAATGTGTGCTAAACACCAGAAGACCAACAACAATCACAGAATAAAATGATCCCCAAACTTCAATTTTAACCTAATTAATCACTATATACACCAAAGATAGCACAACCCATCTGAAGAAAAGAAACGTAAAACAAGAAACCCTTGAAAAGAAAGAGCAAAGATTAAAGATTTCATATGTAAAAAGTTATTTCACGATCAAACAACATCGTATAACAAAACTTTTCAAAATCCCAGATAGCAGATGGATCAAACAAAGGGTTCTATGGGGAAATGAAATTACCTCCATGGGAATAGGGAGAATGTTCCAAGGGTTGTGATCAAGAACCGTAAAAAGAAATTCTTGAAATAGAGATTGAAATTAATGATTACCCAATTGAAGTTGATCGATCAAGACTCGTGAGTTGCAGAAACCATGGAAGTTTGATGAAGGAAACGGAGGGAAGATAGCGTTAGGAGAGGGTTTGATGACTGGAGGAGAGATGGAAAATGGAAGTACAACTTTACCTTTTTATTTTTCCAATACCATTCATCCACTTTGTTTTAGAACATCTTTAATCTTTATATGTTATGCATAAATGCATGATTATATTTCTTTACACCGAATTATATTTAAAGTTAAGTTTAAGTTTTTGTTAAAAATAATTATTTTTTTAATATTAAAAATAACAATTTACTTTTAAAAATTTCATAAATTGTTTTAATCTCAGTCTAAAATTGTCTTAGTTGTTTTATTTTTATCCAAGATAATAAAACATTTGGAGTGAATTTGAAACAACATAAGAAATTTTAGAGGTAAATTAATGATTTTAATATTTTAAAAGAAAATAGTTATTTTAGTTAAATTTTACAGAACAAAATTAAAATTAACTCTTATATTTAATAATATATACATTAACCCATAACCAATCCATACTTTTGATTTATATTTTCTTTATAAAAAAACATTCTCACTCATTTGTTAATAACAACTAGCAATTATTTCACTTGTAAAGGTCAAACTTGTATTATATCTATAAGAGGTAATTATTAGTAATATCAGGGTATAAAAACATAGGTCAATCAGACTCACATAATCAATTATATATAATACTTGATTTGTGCTTAGTTTTGCTCAAAAGAATAATTATGAATACATTTTCTATAAATGAAATCAAATGAAAATAAAGTTAATCTATAATGATTACACGGATGATATTTTTATTGATACAAAAGTTAAAATTATGGTGTTAGTGTGTCACTGGTTTAATAACAATAAGTTGTTATTAGGTAATAGATAATAGCATAAATTATTAAAATTTGTTTTTTCAATGTTTAACATGTTATGATGTCATGAAACAATTAAGATGGATAACAATAATTAAACATTTCAATTAAAACTATATTAAATGAAAATAAAAACGTTAGCATAATTGACTAAAATTTTGAGTATTTTGGATTTTAAAGTCATAATTTAAAGTTTCTTGTGGATGGTATTAATGTGATTCCAAAGTGTTTGAAAAGTCCATTGAGGCATCAAATATAGTGGGTCCTTGTTTTCTGAAAGCAAAAGGTGTAATTGGGACATTACATCCATTCTTTTGTATCATTTGTTTTTACTTTTTTTACCATCTTTACTTCCCTATCATTTGTATCTTCATTCCTATATAAATAAATTTTAAGATAAATAACGTCTGTGAAAGTTTTTATTCTGGGCACAACTCTATGTGCATTTAATGTGCTCGCTTTTATATCACTTTCATGTGTGAATTTATAAGTTTTGCAATATGTAATAAGTTGGGTTGGTGGAGCAATGAAAAAATTACTAAAATAACCAATTGATTAAATTTATTTACGAAATTAACTATTGATCATTTTTTATACAAAAATGGAATTGTGACTTTTACCCTCGTCCATAGGCGAGAAAAATACATGAAATCTCACCTATATCCCTCGCCCACGTGTCCGAAATCTGGCCCACGTAGGTATTCGGTTGTAAAAAAACGAGGGGCACATTAATCTAGGCGAGGTATGTGACCTATCCCTCGCCCAGGTCAGCGAGGACCCCATCAAAGTCAGCGAGGGATGTGATGTGATCCTCGCCCATGTCAATGAGGGGTATGGTTTTCGAGGCGAGGGGTACCGACTTCTAGGCGGAGTTTTTATAGGGTGCAGGCGAGGAGCGTGGGTTTTTAGGCGAGAGATGTGACATCCCCCTCGCCCATGTCAGCGAGGTCACCATTTTCGATGTGGGGAGCGATATATATATATTCGGGTTTGGGGGACCATATGTGGGACTCCTAAAATTCTTAAAAAATCATCTTACCTTACAAAAATTGTTTCTAAAATTTTCCAATTTTAAAAAATTATGATAATGGAGCACGAGGTTAGTTTTGATTATTACTTTCTATTTTATACTATTATATCTTCTTTATTGTTTTCTATATTGAAGTTATTTATTGTTTTTACGTAGGGTTTCTATGTGTCTAATAGTATTACTATTAGATGTAATGTCAAAATTGTAAAACAAATTTATAATAAATCAAAAGACCTGATCAACTTTAATGTTTAACGGCACATGTTTTGCAAAATGGTTATTATGTGAATGTATTATTAATGATGCATCACTTATTCATTTAATATTACAAACGCAAGTTCATACTGAAAATTCGGAGAACGGTATTAACTTTTCAATTAATGGACGAAATCTCCAATTTGGTCGTAAAGAATTTTGTATCATTACCGGCTTTAAATTTGGTGAAATGACACGTATCAACAACAAATTTTCTTGATACCGTTTTTCACAAAAATGGAGTAATTAAACCTACGTTAGATGATTTAAGAGAAGTTTTTGATAACAGGTTATACATGTTAGCTGATGTAACCGTTATAAAAGTTTGTTTATTATTACTTGTTCAACAAAGTTTTATGGGATTAGAAGGCAAAAAAATTTTGAGAAATCAACTTTTAAATTTAGTTAATGATTTAGGAGCATGGAATGAATTTCCGTTGGGTACATATATTTGGAATCATACTTAGTCTCATATTTATAATGCTCTTTATAAAAACAAAAGAGAAAAATGATAAAAAACTAAGATACAATATTAAAGGATTTGTTTGGGCATTTAACGTAAGTTATAAATTTGATAAGTTTAATTTTATTTTTCTTTTTTTATTATATATTAAATATAAATATTTTATTTGTTATAGATTTGGATTTATGAAGTGTTTCCGATAATGAATAATTATGGGAAACGACATGGGTACGTGCCAAGGGCTATTGATTGGCCCCGTATGATTTTAATAACGTGGGAACAAGCGTTTTCTATTTTAAACAATTCAAAAGAGGTACGTTATTATTTTTAATAAATTACAATAATATTATTTTATTAATTTAATAATAATTCTTCATAAATTTCCTAGGTCATTATCTACCATCAAATATTGTATCAACATCGTTTAATCCGTCACTCTAATCATACAGAATAAGTTGTCTCTGTTGGGGTGAAATTCAACCCGAACAAGAAGAAATAATATTTGAACATCCTGACCCTGATGGAAATAACGTGCCATATGTGGATGATTGTTTTAGAAGTCAAAATAATTATTCAGAGCCGGCACAAAAACTAAATAATAATCACCGTTGTGACCCTAAAAGCATTGAGGAAAGCGTTTGAAGGATAATTATTTTAAAAAAGACAATCCAACAACACATACTCCGAGAAAAGCTTTTGAAGAAAATTTAGAAGAGGTAAGTGTACAGTAAGATTTTATATTTATTAATAATTGATATATCTTATATTTAAATTTAATATTTATATTTTTTATGTTTTAGTTTAATACCAGTCAATTTGTAAATTCTCCACCTCAAATGTTTGGATCTTCTTTTTCTACTGCGCCTAATATGAAGAAGGTATTATCATGTTTATATTAATATGTATTAACACTTATTATTATATTAAATAACACACGTAATTACTTATTTTATTTAGATTGTATTGTCTCCTATTTCGGGGACGCATCTTAAAGAGAATGTATTATTTATTTTTTGGTCATATATTTTTCAAAATTATTTAATTTATTACTTGTTCTTATTATTTTGTATTTTTGGTTTTTTACTAACAGACAGTTCCAATTGCGTTAAGAAAACAGAAACATGAAATTAAACCATCGGCAACTGTTAGTTCACCATTTTTCGTATCTAAAAAAAGAAAAAATAAAAATACTGATCAACATAATGTTTTAGAGTTATTCACCAGTGGTGATCATTTCACTAATGTCACATCCCGACCGACGGCGGAATCATCAAGGCGGACAAATGTAAAACGGTTGTTCATAGCACATAAAACTAAATAAGTTGGAATAATATTAAATATCATTTTCATTAAACATTACAAGTCAGTAAATCATTACAATACAAAAGATTCAAACAAAGAAATAAAATGTTTAGTTAAACTAGGTCTAAGTCTTATATGAGTACGAAGAGATCCACAAGTATCAAACCTGAAATATGTTAAAAAATAAAGGGTCAACTTTGAAAGTTTGTGAGTTCCCATGGGTTAAACACACACACACACACACATATATATACATATATATAAATATATATATTAAACTATTTTTTTGAAATAGTAGATTATATTGTTATAATTTTACAGAAATTAATTTAATAATTGCTAAATTAAATTTAAGTATCAACATAAATTTTATTTTTAGGTTAATAGAATATTATTAATTATTTTGTGATTAGTTTTAATAAAAGAAGGTTTAAAAAAAGATTTGGGGGTGCCCGGGATCGAACCCAGGACCCCTTCTGCATTAGTACACGGAGTCAACCAGTGGGCTAAGACCCTGTTTTTTGTTAAGATCCTGAAATAATATTTTAAAAACCTTGTTTTAGAAATTCCCAAATTTATATGAACCCTAAATCGGTTTTGATAAAATTGAACAACAATTTGATAAAGTTAATGAATGGAATATTAGGACTTTTATTCCCCTAATGAAATCGAGTATATTGGTGTGTGAAATTTACATGATTGTGTTCGAATTGATGGTCTTAGGTTGCAGACGAGTCGTGACCAAGAGTAGCGTCTGATCGAGGTTTAGTTGATGTTGTTGGTTCAGTTGATCACATGGAAAGCTTATAGTGGTGGTAATGAGTATTAACCCTCAGCCAATTTTGATCTAAGGTGCCTAAAAAGTGTAGTTCGACTAAGTTGTAGGTCGAAGATGAAAGTGATAATCGAATGTTTTCTTGTGTGTTTTGAGAATGAAATTAAGTGTGCATATAGTTGTACAAAAGTGATATAATCATTTCACTCTATTAATTATGTTCCATTTCAACAGTTTCGCATTGAACGAGTTAAAGGTATTGATAATAGAATCGGTTTCGAAGTTACCATTGTTGTAACGGGCATTCAATTGAATTGATGAGGGTCATGAGATCGAAACGGATTCCCAAGGGATTTAAGTCAGTTTAATTGCATTTTAATACATGCGTTTTGAAGGTTGGTGGTCGCCGGAGATGGTGGCCGGCGGCAAGGAAGTCAACGGGGAGAGAAGGGGGGGTTGATTTGGAAAGTTACACCTTTGGTCCCTGATGTTTAGGTTGTTTATTATTTTATGTAAAAACTTTTAAATTAAATTTTAAAAATTACAAAGTAAACCCTAGACTTATACAAACTAATTTGAATAATAAATCAAATTAATTAGTTATTAATCTTTAAAACTTTTATAAGCTTGTAAACCTTATAACTTCATTTTTTTTACTTAATAATTAAAATTCATAATTACTTATAAAGTTGTATAAGTTTCTTTACATTCATTTTATAACTCGATAAATTTAATAAAACTTTCCATTTAGTTATTTATTGTAAAATGATTAATAAACTTTATATCTTTATGCAAGAATTAATTATACATCCCTAAATTATCACAAGTTGTTTAGTTTATGAATACATGAATAGTTAGTAACAATAAATTGTACATTTAATGTATTTGGCCCATTAAAACTATTAAAATAATTTAATAACGGAAGTTCAAAATTGGTTTATAAAAAACGGCGGATGTTACAACTAATTCTCTTACCGGGGATAATGATCACATTCCATCATTTTTGGTTGATTTACTTCAAATAGGAGATTCAGACGGTTGGTTTGAATAAGATGTAAACATTCTTATTTTATAAAATTTACTTAGTTAAATTTAATTAAATGAAATAATATATTTTTATTTTTTAGCATTTGTGGGCTTGGGCGAACTATTTATTGCGTTCGAGACCAATAAATGCATGATGGTATGCTTATCCTCCATGGTTTACATTATATTTATTTAAGATGAAAAAGTTATCTTCTTACGCAAACGGTTCTCAACCATTGTATCCATCTATTTGCGATGTTGATGAGGTAATTATAAATTTTTTTGCTATTTCATGTTTTTATAAAATATTTTAACTCATTATTTGTTATAGTTATACATTCCAACAAATGCTGCTTCTAAACATCGGATTTTATTAAAAATAGATTTGTTAAGATGAAGTGTTAGAATATATAACAGGTAATACTATATTTTAATTATTAGTTTAATATTTATTTATTTAAATATCATATATATATAATATTAACTTTGATTTTTGATAGTATTGCAGGATCTTATAAAAAAGAAATTGATTTTATTTTAAAACAAATACAACGTGTGCTACTAGGATGGTTACATTATCATGATTTTTTGGAAGATCGGAACATAACAATCTCTATACCCGTAACTTTTGAACGCATTACACCGCCTAACGTGCCATAACAAGCCCCTGAGTCAGGAGACTGCGATGTTTGGGTGTGTATTATGCTACAACATTTAATTACTGGAGATGAATTATGTCCGAATGAAGATGTACGCATGAGTGCTCAAAACTTTCGAGAGAAATTAACAACTTTATTGTATCAAAATCTAACTAATAGATATAAGGATAAATAAATTGTATATATTTTGTATTGTGTAATATGACAACAACATCATCAAACCAACATATATGGATAATTACTGTATAATTAGCACTAACAAAAAAAATATTGTTGTACTTTTTTTACTATAAATATGACAACAACATCATCAAACCAACACATTTTCATCACCACATTTTTCACATACACACCAAATTTTTCTCTTTGAAAAATCAAATGTTTTTTATAGGAAATTCCTTCTCCCAAATCTGATTATTGTCATATCAACTAAGGCAACTCTATATGATATAATTGCCAAATTTAGATTATCACCAATACAATCTTTTAGTTTTGATAAAAATCATTTCCATGAATCTTCGCTCTCTGTTTTACCAACATCGTATGCAACTGGTAAAATATGATTATTTTCATCCATGCCTACTACCAAAAACATGGTGCTTAATACTTTCCCTTTAAATATGCCCCATCGATGACAATTAATGGCCATAAAAATTGCACAAAACTTTGAATCTAAATAAATAAATAATGTTTGTATTATTAAAATATTATTAAAACCATAATCAAATATTAACTTACCGCTGCACCGATTGCGACAAATAACATTTCAAAACATCCCATTTTATCTACAGCAATTTCAGTAACCGTACCCGATTTTGCTTTCTTCAAGTTGTAAAGTAAATAGGAAGATGCGAAAACGATTTTTCTGGAGATCCTTTTAAAAGTTCGAGCGCATATGCCTTACCATACCAAGCTTGAGCGTATGATATGCTAACTTTAAATCTCTCTTTAATATCATTCATAATATTTTTACCTTGGTAAATTTGACCACTATCTTTTAATTGATCCTAATGATATGACCCAATACTTTTTTGTTTGCTTGACGAATATTGGGATAAGTTTGTGTTCTTGAACAAGTATGTACTGATTTAAAATATCTAACTTGAAAAATACTTGTATTTTTTAAATAATGCGCACGGATACACCAATAGCAACCATCGATACGACATGACGCCTCGAATCTACTTTTTAATAATTTAACCACTTTATACTCAAAACATTCGGTAAGACACATTGTATCCAATTTTAGTTGTAATTCTTCTTTGTTGTTGAAACAATCACCTTCAGATATAGTAGACAACCCAGAGCTGGTATTTTTTACTGGATTATTCGTAGGATTCGCTAATGACTCCGGTTGTGAAAAAAGTATATCTTTATGAACTTTATACTCAAAATGATAGGAAGACGGATCATCTTTTTCATAAAATTTTTTATTTTTTTTGTTTTCATAATCACATTCTTGTTTAACATCACTATAAATCTCGTTATCCACAAAAATATCATTTAAATCATAAATAAACTTTTCAGTGCGTTTGTAAAATTCAATTTTTTTCGTGGAATAACGTAAAAATTTCGTTTTGACCATTAAGAACAACATTCATAAAATATAGTAAATCTTTATCATCAGAAATATCGATAAAATGAGTATACATAGACATTTTATACGATAATCTTATATAACTTTGAATTCTCAGTTTTGAAGAAATCATATACTTTAATTCATCAATGGTTATGTTAGCAGATAAACGAAAAACATGTCTAACACATTTACTTTTTAATCGTAAATATTCTTTGACACTGTTTACAAAATGCAATTTACCATCACTGCATAGTATAATATTAACTGATATTTTTAAATATTTTAGAGAATTTTAAGAAGAAGGTTTTGAGAGAATGTAAGATTTTTAAGGGTTAATGTGGTATTATATAGGGAAAAATAATATTATATTAATTTTAAGTTTTAAAAAAATAATAAATATTAAAATAACAATAAATATTAAAAAAACTCGGATTTTTTAACAAAAATTGGGCGAGGAGTGGCATTTTGGTAAATTTGGGCGAGGAAAACTCATAATCCCTCGCTAAGTCAGCGAGGGAATAATCGACACATCACCAATTTGGGCGAGGGATGACACGTGGGCGAGGTATTATGTATTTCCCTCGCCGGGCACATTTCACTAGGCGAGGGATTCCACTATTCTCCCATCACGTCAGCGAGGGATGACACGTGGCGGCCATCGATTGATATATTTTTTTAAGTTTAATTTTGACTGGTTATTTCTATTTTAGTAATTTAATTTGGTCAATTAGTCAATCTCGTAATTTTCCCATAATATAATATTCATGAGTATATTTAAGAAAGTAAAAATAAGACATCATAGAGGATGTGAGAATTATGATTGAATGAATTGTGTTGAAGGGTTGATCGGTCAAACCCAAACATTTGACACGAACTCAAAAATCACAATTGACACATGACCAAGCCATTAAGGACCATGACCATTGGCTAGGTTCTTCCACATATGGCTTTTATTCTAAGAACACGAGATCATAATGATATATA
This sequence comes from Flaveria trinervia, assembly GCA_025506515.1. Classification (NCBI taxonomy): domain Eukaryota; kingdom Viridiplantae; phylum Streptophyta; class Magnoliopsida; order Asterales; family Asteraceae; genus Flaveria; species Flaveria trinervia. Next base: position 101,901,272 of record CM046443.1, on the reverse strand, counting down.
GTAATTTGGTCGGTGTGATTTTCGTTTCGTTTGTTTCAACCAAAAGTTTCTTTTTGCTTTATGTCTCTTACCACTCGTGATAAAAAGTTACGAGCAGAAAATATCTTTTTATAATTACAGCCTAGGGTTAGAAATCTTATTTTTATAATTATAGACCAGAAACATATTAAAAGTGGGTTTCCTGAGCCTCCACGCATACTCCAAAATAATCCTGAACTATATAGTATAGAATATTTTTATTATGATACATATTAAATTCACTTGTTAAAATCTGTCTAGATACAACATTAATTTTTTTTAAATTAGCCATAAAAACACTGCTATACAAACTTGTTACATTTTCTTTTTCAAAATAGGGTTTGGTAAATGTTTAAAATGTCTACGGCATACTCTTGTTGGATCGGCGCTCTATTACCCTATCTAGCTTAAGGCGGATAAGATCACAACCAATCTAACCCTATATAGTTTTGATCAGGGCATTGACACAATGACACCAATCTATACATTAGCTACTTTAAACTCATCTACACATCAACCTATTTGACCCACAACTAATTTGAGTAATCTGTCTAATCGAGTCATGTTTGTGTTATATGATTTTAAAAATGCCTTGATTGTGGTTGATGTTTTCGATATGAATAAACATATGTGTCACATTTTGGTCCAACTATTCAAGTTGCCAACCTGACACAATTTATCCTCTTATAATTGCTTTTATCCCGTCGTTTTTATGGTTGTTTATAGGCTTTTGCACTCATCGAACATCCAATCACTAGTATAGAAAAGAGCAAAATGTAAGTTTGAACACAATGCAAAACAAAGAAGCATCATAGTGACACGTACTCGTAAACTACTTCTTCACCTTAAAACATATTTATTAAAACGTTTTGAAAAGATATTTGATAAAATGCGTTAAGCTTGAAAATTCATTATAACGTTATATAGTTTATATATTGACATATAAATTGTTTCGATAATAAATACTTAAGATCAAAGACGTAAATATAAAAGGTGGCACTGTTATGAAAATGTTTTTTTTCTTATCAGGATTCCGAAGATGGACCGGCTCCTAACATTATATACGAGGAGCCTAACGACGCCTCCATATAAGTAATATATTATTTATTTCCTACGCCAACTATAAGTAGTTACTTTTATGTTGAAGGTTTCAACTTGGATAAAGAATTACATGTTAAAAGTTTTAATAAAAGAGGAAACTTCACATAGCTCTTAAATCACACTTTAAGAGCATCGGATGTTACGCATTATAAATTTATAATCCGGAAAAATGTTAGATTTAAGTCTAAAAGAAATACATGAGAAATGAGATTCTTAAAAACGTCTTAAATAAAAGCCCATTAGTGGATCATCTTTGGACCTCTCGTAATTGGGCCTATAAATAAGAGCACGTGCCACATGCACGCAAATAGTTTTACTAGAAGCAACAAGCAAGTCGAGACTCAAAATACAAAATATATACGAAGTTTAAATTAATTTAATCCATTTATAACAACCAGCTAATCCATCAAAAGGTTTAAAACTTGATTATTAACCATCAATTCATGTTTAGATAAATAGAATTTCCGTTTTAATAAATTGGCATCGATACATGATTTAAAATGTGTTTGTTTTAAAATTAACACATTTTACACACATCAATATACAATTTGTTTACGTTAGACAATTCAACCCCCGACACGATACGATATTCACACCCAACGAACACTCCAATGATTTTTTTAAAGTTTTCTGTCTCTCATACAATCAAAAGTAGGTTTAGAGTTCAAGCGATACCAAAAGCATAAAACCGAATAAAACCGAATACCGATAATATTCGGTGGTAGCAGTATGGTACTGTAACTCGGTAAAAAACGCTCATCCCTGCTCCGAAGGACCTCGCCAGAACCCGCTTTCAGAAAACTTCTCCCACATTTCATCCTCCAACGTCACCACATCTTTATCCACCTCCGGTATCATAAACCTCTCCGCCGCCGCGACCACCGCCGGATGCATCGACAACTCATCATCATCACCACCGCCACCGCCACCACCGCCACCGCGCTGCATCATCAACCTTCGTCGCCGCCGTCGCCGCATTGCATTCCTACACAGCCCCGCGGGAACCTTATACATCGTCAACACCGTGAAATCAACCACCGCGCAGGGGAAGCAGCAGCACACGGCGGCGACCTCCGCCGTGGTTCCGCCGACGACCTCCGCCACGCGGTGGTCCTCGACGATGAGTGCTGGTGGAGCAATGGACGGCGTTCTTCGAGCGATCGGCAGAGGAGAAATTGGGGTTTCGTCATTGTGGTGTTCGAATTGACGATCGAAGGGGACAATTTGTGGGGAAATTGGAGGGGTGTGGTGGTCGGAGATTGATGTTGTCGCCGGAGAGTGGTGGTGAATCGGTGGATTGACGATTGATTTGGGTGGTGAAAGGTTGTGGTGTTATAGATTGTTTAGGTGGACGGCGGTGGTTCATGGTGGTTTTTCCTTCATTCGTTTGTGCTTTTGGGTGTGAGAATTTACGGATCCAATCTTGTTGGTGTAAATTTGTTGTGGTGTAAATTAGATGAATTCAAATAAGTGAGTAACATCTGTTCGTACATAATTACTCAAATCAACTTGATTTTGAAAAAAATTTGAAACACGGTTTATGTTATGTGATGTAAATTTATCATTTATGTATGATTGTTTAAGAGCCAAAATTTCTAGATTATGCAAAACGTGTGTATTGTTTTAATCACCGTAATGCATGATAACATATAAGGATAAATTAGCATAATTGGATAAAACTCGCATGTTATCATTAATCTACGACATTTTAACGTAAACCTAGAGTAAACCTAGAGGGGCATAGGATGTTGCTATGTACTTTAAGATAAGAAAGTATTATCTTGTTTAGACAAATGTTTGTTTATTTTGGTTTGGAGCTGTTTATAACCTATGACATTTGGTTAGATGCTGAGGGTTTTACTAGGTTGTTTTGAACGTGTGGGTAGAATTTGATTGTGCCTTCTCAATTAAGTGTTATATTACTTTCATGGAGAAGAAGAAATGATTAAAGAAAGCAATTAAGGACTGTAATTCTAGAATTGTTATTGATAAAGCGGAATCAAATCAAGCAACACACGAGAACAAACACAAAGACTAATCGAACAATACACGAAGAACAAACATAAAGACTTATAATCAATTTTGTTTAAAGAATCTTAAACATGAAATTGATTTAGGGTTATTACAAGGATGAAGGAGATGAAAATCAATACACTTTAAATGATATAAAAGGATTGAGATATTTTTAAGAATTTCTACCTCTAAGATATATCTATATAAAACATATAAGAAATGTATTTTAAGATATCATAAAATTAAAAACGCTTACTAAATTCAATGCATAAGATATCCATTTTTTAGGGTAAAATAGTATTTATAATAATACTAGCTTTAGTAACCCCGTGTATTACACGGGTTAAATAAATAAAATATAAATAAAATAAAAATTATTAATTATAGAATAATAGACTAAGACATTATATGATTGAAATTATGTATGAGTAACAACTATAAGTGATAAAACAATAATATGAAATTTTTTTATTTTTTGTTTTTTTCAAAGATAAATTAAACATTTTGTTTTAAAATAACGTTTTAAAAAATTTTCATTTTTAAAAAAATCTCTTACTATAAATCCTTATTTTAATTATTTTTTTTAATAAAAATTACTTTAAAAAACCAATTTTGAAATATCACATAAAACTATCTCTATAGAAATAACATTAATAAAAATTCTCTTTCTTATTTTTATTAAAAATTAATTATAATTATAATGTAAAAATAAATAGATAATATTATTAGTAATTAATATGGTTATTTAATAGGAGAGAGAAGCGAGAAAAGTTTGATGAGAATGAATGTGGTGGTGACAAGTGGCATACCCATTTACCCTTTTATTAGAATAAGAAGGTTTACATATTGCCCATTATAATTAGTTACATAATAACCTTACACTTACTAACATTTGCATTAAATTTTAAATTATCTACCCATAAACAAAAAAACTTAATATGTTTTAACATTCAACTATATCTTTTAATCCATCACATTTAAAAATGTTTTGAGACTACAACTTAACCTATGTTTATTTCTAAACGTTTTGGTGTAAACTTTTTGCTGAAACGATCTATATTTTGTGATATAATAAGTTAATACGTATATACAAGTCGTCATGCAGAACTCATTTATTTGGTGTTTTAAATTTGAACTTAGAAAAAAATATAATAAACTTTTGTAAAACTACTACAAGAATAACAAAATATTAAATCTTCGTGTCAAATGTAAAATGTCGTCCCTCCATATTGCACGAGAACCCTTCTAGTTATAACAGAAACTTATAACAAACTATTAAGGCTCTTAACAACCTTTCAAAAAATTACACAAACTTCCTCAAAGTATCTAAATGTTGCAACTTGCAGTAAAACATTAATCTCCCCTTGAAAGAAAGAACGCGGAAATAACCAATTCACCCTGAACTTTTTTCAAAGCACTAATCACTTGAATACTAATTAACCTCCAACAACCTTGATTATTGATGGTCCAATGCTACTTATCTAACAATAACTAAAATGGTCACTACTACTAATCGGTAATTTTTTCAAAGGCGATGTTTGTGACGAGAGGAAAATTTTATGGGGTGAAAGTGGATTTGATTCTTGCTAATAAAGATAAAGGTGGATTGAAGATTGGAAATCTTAAGGAGTTTGTTTGTTTTTTGAAAAAACTCTTCGTCTACGCGCACGCAGATGCGGGAAGAGATTTTTACTTCGTAGAGTGTTTGCTTTCTGGAAGACGTTTCATTAAAAAACGTTTTCCTGATGTCTGCACGAAGAAGATGTGAAACAAGGTCTTCTGAACTCTTGACAACATCTTCTAACCCTTTCTTTTTTCATTTGAACCCTAACATCACCTTCCCATTCTACCCACCGCCCCCACTCTCGCAGCCCCATCGTCCACCGCCGTAGCTCCGAAGACCGCCGCCACCGTCGTGTTCCACCGCCACCTCCCCACTCTCGCAGCCCCTTCGTCCCCCACCCCTTTCGGCCCCCACCCACTTCGACCCCCCACCCCCAACGCCGATGAATTCAATTGGGTGAGACCTTGAGGGTGTTGGGTTCGAAATTGCAGAGTGTGAACACGAGGAGCGTGAAGAAGAAGACGAGGGCACAGATTGAGACGGTGGTTTGAGCTTTTGCGAGAAGGTGAGTGGAGGATGAGCGTTTGAAGATGGTGTTGTTGTTGATGGTGGTGGGTTTGAAGGTGGGGAATAAGATTTGACAACATGGTGGTGGTCTTGGGGGAAGAAGACGAGTAAGAAGCCCATGCCCCAGTCGTCGCCGACAGGTGTTAAAAAAACATTCTGCATTCTGCATGTGTTAAAAAAACAAACAGTTTTTTTCTTGTAGACTGTAGACATTTGGTCCATCTCTTCTGCTGTAAATGTCTGCAGATGTGATCCGCAGACTACAGACATTTTCCTGCAGAAAAAAACAAACAACACCTTAATGGTTTTAACTTTTAAATAGAGCTTTATTACAAACATGGATACGAAGATTAGTTAACAATATAAAAAGCTTATTTAACGACTTTTTTATTTTATTTTCATCAAGAATAGAACCACAACCTATTGTTTGTAAGATTTCCGTCTTATCATTAAGCCTTAACCCCACTCCCAATAATAAAAAAGAAGTTTTACAAGTTATAATTATCAGAGCCATTCATGGAGAGATATACAGATCCACGTGTTAGTATTCGACCTAGGTTATGGAATCGGTCGTGTGGAGCCATGTTTCATCTATATACAACCTTCAAGATTGCGGTGTTATTCCTTTACATTTAAAAAAAATGGTGAGAACTAGGAATGATACGTAGTTTTGGCCACTCTCATCTTTTTGGCATGATTGTTGGATATAAGATTTGCCTTAACGATTTGGTTCGATATGATATCAACTTGAAGATTGAATAAAATTGAAAAATTCAAGAAAAAAGAAACAATAATGAGTGGATAATGAATCGAAAATATACGTGAGAGGTGGAATTGAATTTACTCAATTGCAATACCTATATAACATTTTGGAGGATATGGTTATTCAGAGGATGGCCCAAAAACAGGTGGTTTGGGGGTGAGGATTGTTACTATTTTTTTTGTTAAATCGACATCTCAATTGAGAAATACTAGATAAAACCAACATTATACAAACAGGATGAGCTCGGTATCGTACTTATACCGAACCGGTACCGATATCGAAAGTACCCATTCCCGAATTTTATAAAAAATGAGTATCGCTACCGGTACCGATTTTGGTATATGGGTACAAGTACTGGTACCGGTATTTCGGTACCCAATACCTCTTTGATACCCGTTATCTCCACAACATTATTTTTTAGTCTTGTTATATGGTTCATATTTGGTTACGCTATCCAGTACTTGTTTTTGTACTCGTTACCCTATACATGTTTGGTATCCGATACATTTAAAAGTTTATAATAACTAAACAAAAATAAAATATAAAAAAAAATCCATATGTTTAACAAAAATAGTATATAAACTTGACCATGCATTCTAAATATCACTCATCAATTGTGAAGCAAACTGATTTAAGAAAATAGTAAATTGTTTTTGCTTTCATGGTGATGAGTTTCACCTTAAAATAATAAACACCAATAAGATCAATATTAATACTAAAAGTTTTAAAATATCAAAGAAACTTATTATTCGATTTGATCACTATATTGTCAATCATTTCTCAAAATAGGTTATTCGTATTCAGGTAGTATCGGGTACCATACGAGACTTTTGGGTAAAGTACCGGTACCGGTACCGGCCAATACCGATCCCGAAATATAAGAAAATCAAGTACCAATACCGGTACCTTATACAAATTTTCGATACTAGATAGGTACTGGTATCGGTACGATACGAGCACCAATACAAATAGGTTGTACCAAATGCTCATCCCTACAAACATTATCATCCTTTAAATTTAGCTTCACATTCACATAAATACCATCACTCTTTTTTATAATGATCTTTGGAGTGCCTATATATCTATGGTCTTGTAGTCCAGTACTATTAATGATTGTTTTTCATAAAAATAATGTGATTACAAATCATTACCATTGAAAGCTTATAATAGGGTTAAAAGAAATTTTATTTTGTTCAAAGAGACTTGAGTGTCTATAATCTATATGACACCTATACAATGTTATTTTTTCATCAATATCATCCATTCATTACAGATGTTCTAGTGATACCAATCTTCTTAAGATTATATTAGAAAAAATAGAAGAATATTTTTATCTTGAAAGTTGTAACAAATAACACATTAAGCGTTTGTCACGGACATGTGCAATTAATTGGTGGGCAACGCCTCCATCACCAAGTGTGTAACCTTTTTGTCACAGAAAACGATTGCACTCTTTGTTTTCAATTTTCTTTACTAAATTACAAAATTAAATAAGACACGTATATTATATTATTATTTTCTTTTTTTAACCAAGTGAGAAGAGTGTCCCATGCTAATTTAATTTTTACGACATTTTGATAGATATATAAACTGCAAATCTTTAGATTACTAAATAAATTTAAAAGATTGAAAAATCCAGACAACATATGTGTTTTAGTGTGTATACGTTAACATGAAAATTCTATTATCAAATACACTATATATAGATTGTCAAAAAATCAAAGATATAAGATTATAAGTATGATTATTGTTGTTATTGTTACTGCTTACTAGTAAAAGTTAATCTTTATTGATTTAATGTAGATGACTAGATGTGCAAGTGAAATGCATGATAGTAGATCTATGTAACTAGTACTTATCATCCCCATCGAAAACTCCATTTCTTACTCTCTTTTATTTATATCAATAGTAACTTTAGAAGTTCATGTTAAACAAAACTCAAAAGAGTAAAAAAAGTTGTAATAACTGTATCGAACAACTAGCTAATCTGTTGTGAAACCTATTGTATTACCAATGTGAATAAAAAGTTGTTTGATAATTTCTGAATGATTAAGTACCGAATCAATAAGAGGTCTGAACCGTTAAGGGGTCTGAATCACTAATAGGTAGTATATCATTTCACTATTCAAATGTAAATGTCTGACCAATTCAGATAAAAGGTCTTAATCAGTCAGCATTAGACCTCTTAATCATTCAGCATTAGTATAATGCTTAATCATTCAGAGGCAAATGTCTGAATCATTCAAACATTTGCTCGCGAAACAAATAGTCTTAACCATTGTTTTCAGACCGGCCGGTCCGACCGGTTCGACTGGGAATCGGTCCGGTGGCCGGTCCGGTTCGCTTCGATTCGTTTTTAAGGGGTCGAACCGGCCGGTTCTTTCCGAACCGCTGGTCGGACCGGGAACCGGACCGGTTTTTATTTTTTTTATTTTAATGGGTAAAAACAGAGTGTTAAACCATAAATTAATATGTTTGATATACAATCATAGTTATATTTTATATATAACTATAAAAAATATATATACACATCATATATAAATTACTTATATTAACTACATATATAAATATAATTAAAATATAGTTAAATCATGTCCCACTGGTCCAACCATTAAACCAGTAAGACGTCCGGTTCGACTTCCTATCCGGTTCTAAAAACATTGATTTCAAACATGGTTAAAAGCAAAATGCATAATCTAAATCTATGATGAAAACTAAACGGGCATTTGATTCGTTGAATTTGTTGTTGAATAGTTGAAGATATTAATATTCGTCAAAGATTTCAATTTGTCAAAAAAAAGATATATGATTTCAAACTTTTAAAGCATTTGGTAAATAAAATAATTATATATTTGGTTTTAAATTTTTTAGGTGTCGGTGGCGACAAAGATGCTGGTGGAGATGGAGATGGCGGTTGTGATGGTGACGATGAGCTAGATGGCGGTTGTGATGGTGACGATGAGTTGGGTAGCCACCCTGAGGACGGGTGCGGGTTGGGGAGTGTTGGAAGAGCGAAATATTTCGGGTTTTTCGGTTGAATATCTTTATAACGTGAAAAGTTTGTTGAACCAAAGTATCATTTAATTCTGAGAAAATTGTATAAATAGTTTTTGTGGTTTAACCAAGCTTTGAACCAAAGTATCATTTAATACTCACTCTTTGAAAATGACAAAGTTAGTTTAAATTTTTGTGTAATCACTAATCATTGAAAAATTTGGTCTTCAAATTTTAAAAACTTGCAAAGTTAGTCTCAACTTTTATGTGTATCCTAAATCCTAAACCCTAAACCCTAAACCTTAAACCCCACCTTTTTTTTCTTTTATCATTTTCGAATGACTGTCCCATTCCATTTTTGGTATAACTTCAAGCCTGGACCCGCTATACGATGTATTAGTAGAACCCTTAGGATACGACACCCTGATCCTTGAGTATCATGGGATTGAATACCCCGACCTCCCACTATGAACGCGCCTTTAAGATTTCACACTGAGGGTCAATCAAGGATAGGTACTCATTTACTTGATTCGGAAGAAGGTTCTACTTCTACATCTGGTTCCGGTTCAGGTAGTAATTTATTAACGCTAAGAGATTTTTTATCCCTAAAATTAAAATAAAACCGAATGAATTTAATGTCAAAAGTTTAATAATGATTACATAAAAGTACCATTATTTGCCAATCTTACATAAAAACCGAATGAATTCAAAATTACAATAGCAAACACAATTACAACAAATGAAAAGCACACCCTTTTTGCAAATTTAAATCCTTAGGACCACCACTATTTTTTACCCATAAAAATGAGTTATGGATTACTTGTTCAACCACTCTGGTAGTAGAAATGAATTTGGAATCGAAGGCGATGTCGTTCCGCGCTCTCCATATAAACCATAATGTAGCGACTACAATTGAATATATGGCTTGCTTAATCATTTTTGTAGCCTTCATATTGAGCACCTGCGTTAAAATTACTTCTCACCGAATTAGCTCTTGCCCCCCATGTACCTCGACATCACTCATGAATGCTTGCTCAAGCATGAGTCGGTAATGGGCACTCAAAAAACTGATGCTCGATGGATTCATTATACCCAAACATAATGAACAATCACTGCCAACAATATGAACTTCTCTGTGGTTTAGCATCTCGTTAGTTGGAATGTTGTCTAGTCTGGCTCTTCAAATAAAACAGTTGACACGAAAAGGGATCCAAGTCAACCATTCAACAGGGTCTAGATCGATTGGGGTTCCTAATATTGCTTTTTCTTGATATTTGGTACCTTATTAAAAGTTTAGAGCTCTTATCAATTTGATTCATTCGTGAAATAATGGACCATCTCAAACATAACGGGGGCTCAATATGAAATGATAGGCTAGCGGGAAAGGGCGAACATATGCATACTTAAGGGGTAGCCTCCGCTACCCCTCAACTTATTACGTGTAGTGTAATTTTTTACGGTATTATTTTAAAAGAAATTTTTGCTTTTACGTTACCCTGAAAATAAATTACGCTACCCCTAAAAAATTAAACTCAACACTTTATAAAAAAAATTAAATTTTATAAATAAAAGTTTAATAATTTATATAAAAAACAATACATTTTATAAAAACATAAATAATTATTATTCATTACCCATTGCCCATTGCCCATTGCCCATTGCCCATTGCCCATTGCCCATTGCCCATTGCCCATTGCCCATTGCCCATTGCCCATTGCCCATTGCCCATTGCCCATTGCCCATTGCCATTGCCCATTGCCCATGCCCATTGCCCATTGCCCATTGCCCATTGCCCATTGCCCATTGCCCATTGCCCATTGCCCATTGCCCATTGCCCATTGCCCATTGCCCATTGCCCATTGCCCATTGCCCATTGCCCATTGCCCATTGCCCATTGCCCATTGCCCATTGCCCATTGCCCATTGCCCATTGCCCATTGCCCATTGCCCATTGCAATTGCCCATTGCCCATTGCTCATTGCCCATTGCCCATTGTCCATTGCCTATTGCCCATTGCCCATTGCCCATTGCCCATTGCTCATTGCCCATTACCCATTGCCCATTGCCCATTGCCCATTGCCCATTGCTCATTACCCATTGCCCATTACCCATTGCCATTGCTCATTGCCTATTGCCCATTGCCCATTGCCCATTGCCCATTGCCCATTGCCCATTACCAAATAACATAAAAACCCAATATACCAATTACCCAACCCAGTACAATAATAAACCCAAAACTAAAATTATAAATATTCTAATTATTTGTATGCATTATAAGTTGTATTATGCGTTTTATGGGATGTGCCCATTTTTTTAATATTTAACCTTTTTATTTTAACCCGATACTTTTACATCTTTTATAATTTGGCCTCGGTATATTTTTTACTTTCAACTTTGATCCTCTACACCTTTTAAATTTTACAAAATTTTCGTTATACGTTTCGGTTTAAATTTTACGAGTTAGCACAACGCAATGTGCGTATATGATTCAATATTTTTTCATTTATTTTTCTAAGTAAAATGGTCATGTCATAATGTATTGGTCCTAGATCAATTTACTTATTGCTTTATTTTTTGTTTATGTAAGTGTATGGTTCAATGTTTTTTACGTATACTTTTCATTTGTTTTATTTATTTTTTTCATTTTATTGGTTTCTTCAATGTTGGTGGTCACTGGCGGTGGTATGTCATTAATATTACTTAACATTGTTTTATGCCTCCTATTGCAACGCGAATGAGTTTAATCTTTTTTATTTAATAAAAGAGTAAATTGAGTGTCACGTGTCAGCACCATAATTATTCTCACCAATATTTTATGTCTCTCTCTCCTATTAAATAATTTCTTTAATTACTAATAATATTATTTTAATATTTTTTAATAATTAATAAATTAAAAAAATCTATTTATTAAGGTTATTTCTAAATAATTTGATATCTTTATAAAGTCAAATTAAAAAAAATAGTAATAATGGAACGGGAGTTGTAATAAAAAAATTTAAAATGATACTTTTGTATGGTTTGTTTTAGAACAAAATGTTTATTTTTAACAAAAATTTTAAAAACATAATTGTAAAAAGTTAATATCAGAGTTTTATTATTTCATTTATTTCATATATTAGAATAACATTATATAATTAATAAATTTATTATATTAGTATTTTATTTATTTAACCCGTGTAATACACAGGTTTACTAAAGCTAGTAATAGTATATAACATAACAAAATAATACATTTTTTTCAATGGTAATACATATTTTATATATTCTTTTATGCAAAAGAAAAGGAAAAAAATAAGAAAGAAAATGAAAAAATTGATGTTCTATTGTTTCTTGTTTAAAAATCTTGACAATTTCTATCAAGAACTTAGGAATGTTGTTAAAATGATAAGATTATAACTCATATTTAAACTTTATAAAAATATTCTAAAACTTAATTTGTAAAAGTAAATGATAATAAAATAAAAATAGATGATGTAAGTATGAATCTACTTTGAATGCTCTTATATGGTTATTTGTTTATGATGCACACTTTATGTTTAATTTAATAATTCTAGTTATTGTTTAAACTTGAATTTAGAGAACACGAATCGTTTTGTTATGAAAAGAAAGTATCAAAAGATAGAAATACGTAGGGAACATTATAAAATATAAGTTTTTTTTTAAATTTTTTGGTATTGCATTTTTGTTAACAATTCAATACAATTTAATTACGTCTATTCCGACCTGATCCGATTCAACTCAATCGAACAACCCAAAAATTTTTATGTTGTTTCGTTATAAGCTAATTATAAAAATAGTGATCTCATAGGAAATAATTCCTAGTTCCGTCACTGTATATACGGTAAAAAAAGTTACGTTACCCCTGGAATTTTCTTCTAAATCCGTCAATGCTAGCGAGTGTTAAATAGGTCGTGTACCAAGGCAAACAAGTTAGAAACCGAAAATGCAATATTACTAGAACTAGAAAATTATGTTCTACCCATTAAGTTAAACATAGCTCTTATATTTGTAAGTTGACACAAGCAATACATGTACATCGTAAAGATTTGTTATATTTTATGTACATACAATGCAAATACAAATTACACTGTAACACAAATGTTTACGAAATAATTACGCTTAAATTTCAAAACCCGACAACCACTTCTCTATTAATTGTTAAGCTTTAATATCATACACCCAACTAGTCTAATTTTTTTCCTTTAACTTAAATCACCTCTTAAAACTAACAATGATATATAACAACTCAATTGTCAACTCATCAAGTTGACTAGAGATCAACCCGTTAAATTAATCATGATCACAAGTTTTATTAATTGATGTAATCAATTATATTGTATATATACTTATTATAAAAGTTGGTGTCATATGTCACCGGCCAAAAAACCCCACTCAATTTTTTTATTTAATATTTTTTACCCTTAAATTTTTTATAAAACTTTAAGTAATATCATTTTCATCTCCTTAAGTTTTTAAAGTTCATGATTTACTCCTGTAAAATATAAATTCGAGTCCATCATCGTTAGGACCTAATCAGATGTGACTCGACCTAATTATTTTTCGACAAACGCCTACGTTTTAGCAAAAAAACCCCTCAACTTTCTTTATTTGACACTTTTTACTCTTAAACTTTTTGTAAAACTTTGAGAAATATCACTTTCACCCCCTTAAGTTTTTAAAGTTCAGGATTTATGTAAAATATAAATTCGAGTCTATCATCGTTAGGACCTAATCAGATGTGACTCGACTTAACTATTTTTCAACAAAAACCTACGTTTTGATGTAAATTTTGTTCAAATATTAGTTGAGTCAAATTTAAACGTTTCGACGTAAGTTTTGTTTGAGAACAAGTCGGATCAAATATAATATATTTTTGTTTACTATACGTTTCGACATAAAGTTAATTCGACGTAAAGTTAATTCGACACATGTCAAATATAAATGTTTCAACGTATGTTTTGTTTGGAAAAAAGTCGGGTCTAATATACTACGTTTTCATTCAACGGTATAAAACTGAGTCACTTTACATATTGGTGTAAATATAGTTCGAAAACGAATCAAGTCGATTGTAATTTATACATTATCATGCAACGTACGGTGTCGCGGCAACACGCGACGAGTAAAAATGCTAGTTATTACACATTTACAAGGTCAGTGGGAATTTAAATTTTTAGTTTGAATTTTGCTTATATATAAATTATTTGCAATCATCGACCATCACTTGATGTTTGTTAGTTTTTCTTTTAAACCCAATATACTTGGGTTCGAATCTAACAACTCTTTCTTTTCGATTACTTCTTTATTTTTGTAAAATACAATTCTTGCAAATTAAAAATATAATCAGACCCTTAGTTCACTAGAAAGCCTACGCTTATATTAAACTTGATGACGTGATTTTGACTCAATGGGTGCATGTTTTCTTTCCTTTTTTTTCTATCTTTTTTATTTTTCTAAATTACTTATTAATATTTGTTTTTTTTGACTTTTTACTTTTTTTCATAAATTTGTCGTTTTATTGTTAACTTTTGTTGGTGACCCTATATGCGAGTCATAATACTCTTTTTTTCTTTGTTTCGATCATGTTAATAACATCGATGTAACACGCGTAACCAAGTACGTAAACTTGCCTAATTGTGCGGGTTAATTTTCTAGTTTATATTAAACTCAAACATATAAAAATTTATTTTAACTCCGTTTTGTATTTTTAAATTCAATCAGAAATTAAACACTTGGCTAGCTTCAAGAAGATTGGAATGAAACCGACATATACCATGGGCCATAAATTATATATTTTTGAATCTTATCATAATTTATAGTCATAAATTCTTTATTTATGACGTAAATGGATAACCTTTGATTTATTCCTGTCCACAAAACATCGTAACAACTTTTTTTAAATATCAACCTAAAAATTATTTTTTTAAACAAAAACATAAATGAAAAACCTAAAATATATATAGATGCAAAAATATAATACATTTCTCAACCAAAATATAACAAACATGCGAGTCTAATATCAATTTTGGTTTTATTTTTTTAATCGGTTTTAATGAGGGACGTTGTAAACAAATCAAATATTTAGCAAATGGTTTGTTACAAGTTTGTTTATTAATAAACGATTATAAATCATATATTCATATTTTGTGTTTGTTTAATCAAATGGCATTTTGGTCTTTCGTTTACGTTTACATCGTTTTAAATTCTACCTACCGTACACATGAGTGACTTTTTTTATCAATATATACAAATATTTAGTCTTTTGGGTATTAAGTATTAAAATATTATCATCTCTTTATTTTGGTTTACTCTTTTGACACAATTTAACCTAAAAATAACTAAAAGTTAAAACCATATGTCACTACAGTCCTGATATCAACATGTTGTAAATTTATATAATAATAATTATCAATTTTGGTGTGCATAAAAAATTGTATCATATGTTTTATTGGGTTGTAGACATCTTTTTTTATTGTTACTTTTTAACGTTTTTATTTTAACTCATTACCTTTACATATTTATAATTTAGCCTTAATATTTTTTTACTTTTAACTTTATTCTCATATACTTTCATATTTTGCATTTTTTTTGGTTTTACATTTCGTGTAAATTTTGACAGTTTTCACGTCGTAACGTGCATGTATGATTCAACATTTTTACGCTTATTTTTTTCTCATTTAACGGCCTCTTTGCCGCACACTGGTCCTAGATCGACTATTTATTGTTTTATATGTTTTACATTTCGTATACGTGGTGAAACATTTTTACGTCTACTTTTCGTTCGTTTTTTTTGTTTTTATATCTTTTTAAATACGAGTTTTTTTAGGTGTTGATGATCCCCCATTTTTGAATGAGTATGGGTGAAAGACCTGCTTTCACCTACGATTTCTCATCAAAGGAAGAGGTAGTGATTCTAGAACTAGAGGGAAGTTCAAGTCGACCAAGGTGATTAACGATAGTGTGCCATAATGATAATTGACACGGTTTGACACCCCGCTGCAATGCAGGGTATAATCCTAGTTTCTAACTATTTATTATCAACATAAATGTTTTAGCCCAGCACCCAAAACCTCTTCAAATTACAATTTGATATATGTTTCATTAATTATAGAAATAGCAAATTAATTTTAAATAAGGTTGGTGAAAAAGTTGAAAAACCACCTGAATTTCACGTGACCTCTTACTACAAAGGTTTCAGTGACGTCCATGTCAACATTACAATTTACAGCTCTATTGTAGTTAATATTTAAATAATTTAAATCTGGATTTGAAAAGTTATAATATGACAAAAAACAGCTTTAAAGCAAATTAACTTTACGTGCTTGTCCCCATATATATTATTTTCATTCCAGAGAATTTAATCCTATAATAAAAATATAAAACAACTATAACGCGTATATATGATCATATAATTAAGATACTACGTATAGAATTAATACCATTTCAACTATAAAACGATTGAATGTTTGTAGAAAGATGCATGTATGTATATTGATAATATACATACATACATATCTCTTATCCCATCTTGTGATGAGCTAAAGAATTTATTACAGTGTAAAAACGAATATAATATTGGTTGTGTATATATAAGAGAATTTTGAGATTTAAAGGTTGTTAATATCAGTTTGTGTTAGAGAGTTTTAACTATGGATGAAAAAACTTTATAGTTTATCGCGTGTTGAGTGTATATGTGGTTAATAAGATTAGATTAGGTAAATTATATGTTGCCACTTGGAGAGTCTTATGTATGATGCATAGAGTTCATCATCCTTACGTAGAGTTGTTTCGATTAGGACACACATGGCTTTACTTCGGGTTGGGTCAGAGCTGCTCGGGCTAACCGGTGATTTGTAGGTCTGAAATATGATATACTCGTATACATATATCCAAACATCAAGATTTACAGAAATGTTTTACATTAATTACCAAACATATCTGAAAAAAATGCATTTTGACTAAGTTTACCTAATTACCTTAATCCCATATGAAACAAGCTATAATTGTGTGGGAAACAGTGTGTAGAAATGTAAACAGCTCGAGCCTCTCGTGAGCTCCTTGAAATTGGCTAGCCAAAAGCTCGACTCGAGCCAAGCTTAAACGAGCTCGAAAGCCTCAAAGTGCTCGGCCCTAAATTAAAGCTACTTTGATAACGAGCTCAAAACTAATTAAGTTTTACATACGAAGTCTAACTTGAAACGTAAGCCTCAAAACGAGTCTATATATATATATATTGTTAAGGTCATGATCATAACAGAACATTTTCTTATTTTCATAACAAAAAAAAACCATTGATTTACTATAATCCAAATTACGAATATTGATTTACATATATGTAATTTAAAGTTGACGATATTTAGTTTATATAGTTTACTATTATGTTTGATATACATATATGTAAAACAACTCAACTATTAATAGACTTAATTTACATTTATATAAATAAAAAGTGTTATTTAGTTCTGAAAATAAATAGTGGTACTGTAATAATTTTAACTATATATTGTTGTTATCTACTATATCAAATATATACTTGCAACATAAATATTATATATATGTACAAAATAATAATAAAAATAACTAAATTAATAAAACAATATGTTATGTATATATAAAACTTATAGTTACAAACAATATATAATTATAAATGTATTCTAAATAAAATAATTAAATAATCAATATATATGATAAAAGAGTCAAGCTTGAGCTTGAATAATTACTCTCGAGCTGAACTAAACTCGATCTTTAAAAGTAAAGCTAAAGTGTGCGTGCCAGTAACACAATGAAAAATCCAAAAGCTTGGATGCCCCAAGAAAAGGGTAACATGAGGATGAACCAATACCTCACAATTTTGAGCACATCCAGAGTCGTGGTTCGCTAAGCATCACAACAAAAACCTCCATTAATGTTAAAAGTTAAAAGCGACGACTCTTCAATTGACGACGATCACAAAAAGGAATCGGCATCGCTAGAAAATCGAATAAGTTTTCGTACCCTTACACGTATACGGCAATTGTGATCGGATGGCAATGAGATTGACGGGTTGGTGTTATAATAAATGTACAAATTATAAGAATATATGTGTTTGTTTGTATTGTTGAGTGATTTTCAATATTTTTCATAATAATATTACTCCTTTCTATGGATTATGGGCATATTTGTCTTTTCAAGTTCGTATGATTATAAATAGATATGACACTAGCTACATATCATTATTATTAGTTTATCACTAGCTTCCTTCTATTGGTACTTGGTTTAAGGTAAGGTGTGTATAAAACTTTGAGTTCTCTTTCATATCATATCATATGCTATGCATTGTGTTTGTTAATGAGTGGTTCATTTCTTGAACATGATTTAAAACTATGCATTAAGTGTATGTTTGTCACAAATATCTATACAATCAACTAGACCCAACCTGTATTTAGAAATAGTCAGTCCTGAACGCTTCTATATTATCAAACTTGAATTGTTCGGTCTGATAAGTGAACGAGTAAGAAACCTTCATTTGCGTGACACTGTGGTAAGCACTTGATTCATTCTAGTAGCGTTCCTAGGTTTAAATCCAGTTTCTAGTGATTTTATCACTAACCCCTTGGTTTAATATGTCATTATGTTGAAACATTATATGCCATTAGTGTTTTTTGGTTATTATGTTGTTTATGATCCATTACATTAATACGTGTTAACCGAATTCTTTTGTGGTGGATGTAGCAAATAATGGAGAAACCGAATTCAAGCTCAGGGTTATGCAGAACACAATCCGATCAACTGACTAGAATACTGGAGGGAGTCGCGATGAAATCCCCAATTTCAAGTGAGGTTACGAAAGAGGAGGATAATCAAACGCTTTCGAGAAAGTCTAATAGAACTCAAGTGCTCGCGTCACCGGGACGAAGTGGCAATAGTGGTAGAAACACACACCTTAAGAAAGGGAAGAGTGCTCAAACGAAGTTTGATTTTGATGATGTTGCTAGCGGGGGCGGTCTAAGTCGGGCTTCGAGCGCGAGCTTAGGGTTCTCATTCTCACTTGCTGGATTCACTATACAGCCTGATGAAATTGCAGATTTGACCCCTTTTAGTGAGGATGATATCCGTAAGTACTTCATTATCTTTTAAAGGTTTTATAACAAACCCATTACAAAAAGATGTATGTTTTGAAAACTATGAACAAAGAGTTGTGGGGGTAGAATGGTCATTTCAGGTAGCTGTGAAAATGAACTCACAAAGTGCCATGATAAAACTTTTATGTAACAAAAAGCCAAATGTGGCCATAATGGTGGATAACGAGAAACAGCTGAAAAGTAGGGCTTCATTTCTTATATTAGAATAAATATTTTTAAAAAAATATAAGAACTAAAGGTGTCGGGTTGAACCGTTGAAAGGCTGAACTGATGAACCTAAACATGACTCATGTTATAACTTTTGTTAAAAACATGAATCCGAACATAAACATACTTAAAATCTTGAAACACGGACACAACATGCATAATCTAGCTATTTATTTAAACCCGTCAAACAGGTTAATGGACTGGTGTAATTGTGTAAATGAAATGTAATCAAATTGTATATAAACAAACTGTAACAAATGGGTTAAACGGGATGTAACGTGTTGACTATTTTTGTACTAGTCTTAACTCTTAACTACTAGCTATGCCAACTTGAACGGTAGTCGTTTAACTACTAGGTTAGCTTGAACACGACCAATTTTACAACTTGGTTACTTCACGGATTAGATAGTCTGCAGTCAATCTAGACCAAGGACAACAGTACAAGCGGGTTAGGTGCATTTTATAGAAAATGGGTCATGACCAGGACCACCAGGGGCTCACACTGGTCCACTGCTTAATGCTTATCATATCTTGACAAATCCTCTACAACTTTGGTCTAAGGGTCTTCCTCTTATCTTTAGATTTTCTCCATCTTGGTCCCATCATATGAATTTTAGGCACAAAAAATTTGATCATATACTATTTCTTCATCTCAAAAGTCTTTGGATTAAGAGTAATCAGAATCACATCATGATATTTATTCATATGTCATATCATAATCATTCTGGAATCCATAAAATAAAAATGAAACATAAACGAGCTTGAAAATATTTAGTGCATTAAAAGTTGACACGCTTAAGTGCATGTAGTGGAATAAGTATAAAAGAAGAATAATCTCATGATACAATATTAAATGTCTCCTCTATATACATCAAGCATAAGATGAATTTAAATTTGGCAGGTGGTGACATATTTTAAAAAACTAATGAATTTGAGTTTTTTTAATAAATTCATAGTTGCTCAAATTAAATATTCATGTGTTTTCACATACTACATAAAATAAATTAAAACTCACAAAATTGGGTGAATTTGATTGAAGCAAAAAAGCGTTTCTTAAGAGATGGAATTAGTCCAACAGTTAGGACAAACCACCTATGACCGTTTGCCATATGATTCGACCCGTTGACATGTTTCCGTTCTTTAGTTAGCTTTGTCGCTCTAGACATAGCGCGAATTATGTCTATTAAGATGTTTTTTTTTTTCTAGATAGTTCATCTACGTCCGGTTGATTAATAAGTATGAATATAAAACTTACTTCACACTAAGTAAAAAATTATAAACATATAGTGCCTCTAACTTTCTTGTACTATAAACGTGCTTTGTTACAGATGAAGATATTGAAGCAGGCATACGCAACAAGTTTAAGACAGAACCGACCTTGCAAATCTCTCTCAAGGTATACACAAGTATATAATGCAAGCTTTAAAGTTTTCACCATTTTGTCATAGTATTATATATAACCTCTATTTATAACCTCATTGTTTTCTCATTTTTTATAGAAACAAGTGACCACTAATAATTATTAATACCAAAAATGCATGTAGATTGATTTCCTCTATGTCTATTTGGACAGGCAAAGATGGAGGTTTTTCTATGAGAACAATGCGAGATCATGTCGGGTCCAGTCTTGTACAAGATCTCATGTTATATGGTATTTATGTACAAGACTAGTTTGCATATAAAAATATAAATAAAAACTTAAAAAAACCTAATATACTATATTATTATCCATAAAAAAGTCACTCAATATAACTTTTCATATTCAAATCTTATAAAAAGACACAAAGAGTCATTGAACTGATATACACATAACTTCTGTAAAATGCATGCAGTTTTATCTTTTCTTTTCATTTTTTATAAATAAAGTGACATTCAAAATTTTTATAAAATCTTCTTCTATCATCTTAATTTCAACAATTTAAAAGTTAACACGTCAGAATAGCAAAGAAACCAAGATTAATTGCATTCTAGACAACTTTAGGTTTCTAATGTGTAAAAATTAGTTTAATCGACTTTTTGCGTATTTTACAAGTTGAGGGACCTTAATATACTAAACTTATGTTGAGAGGACTACCATGAAAAAAAAGTACGTTTTTATATGAAATTGTTACAAAATAAAAATAAAGAATACCAAGAAAAAGAAATAAAATTAATGAATCTAATTCAATTCCTTACCAAATAAGGTATAAAATTATAAATCATTGGTCCTTTTTTCTATTATATAAAACTGACATAAAAATGCAGTTTACTGAGGTGACATACAAGATAGTAACCAAAGGAGTGACATCTACCGAAGAAAAAAATATTTTGAAAGGAATAAATGGTGCAGCCAACCCTGGAGAAGTTTTGGCTCTCATGGGTCCATCAGGGAGCGGGAAAACGACGCTACTAAGTTTGCTCGGAGGGCGACTCACTGGTCACGCGATAGGAGGATCAGTAACGTATAACGACCAACCATACTCGAAGTCACTAAAGAGCAGGTATTTGTTGTTTTACTTGGTATAGTTTTGTATCGGCGGTTGTGATAGCGTGTTTATGGTGTATTTTAGACAGTTTTTTAGGCCAACTTACAAGTCAAAAAGTTAGTAACACTTTTGATCATTGTTAACCAAAATCAAACGTTTAACAAGTGAGACAAAAAGTTTCAGGGCTTATTGGGTCAAAGAAGATTATAACCTTATAATTTTAAGTATCTCAAATTAATGCTAACCAAGTAAGAAATATTATATATATTATTAATTACCAACATTTTTATACTTCGGGTTGTATCACTTTTGGGTTTTTTCAGTATTTGGTTTTATTTTACTTTTAACTTTAATATTTTTATATCTTTTATAATTTAACCCTTATAAATTTTTACTTTCAACTCTATCCTTTATATTTTTCATATATTTTACAAAATTTTCATTTTATGGTTTAGTATAAATTTTACCAATTAACACACTGTAACTTGTGCGTGTGATTTAGGTTTACGGTTATTTTTCCCCTTTGAAGGCCCATCACAACCCACGAGTCCTAGATTAACTTAGTTATTATTTTAGTTTTACGTTTCACATGCGTAGTTCAATGTTTTTACGCCTACTTTTCATTCGGATTTATATTTTTTGTTTTTTTTTTTTTTATTACGAGTTTTTCGGGTGTTGGTAGTCGCTAAATGTAGTATGAAATTCGTCTTACAGTTGTAAAATTCCTAAAAAAATGATGTTCGCAGGATCGGTTTTGTGACTCAAGATGATGTTTTGTTTCCTCACCTAACGGTGAAAGAAACAATAACATATGCGGCTCTTTTGAAACTACCAAAAACGTTAACAAAACAAGCGAAAGAAAAACAAGCAGAAGATGTTATTCGTGAACTTGGTTTAGAGAGGTAAAATTTAATTAACTCGTATTTGTGACACTTCATGATTCTCAAAACAACAACAAGAAGTACTAAAAAGACCTTAAAAAACAGGTGCAAAGATACTATGATCGGCAACTCGTTTGTTAGGGGAGTTTCAGGTGGAGAAAGAAAGCGTGTTTCTATCGGAAACGAAATCATAATCAACCCGTCGCTATTGTTCCTTGATGAACCTACCTCCGGGTTGGATTCTACAACTGCTTTGAGAATCATTGAACTACTACAAGACATAGCAGAGGTATGATTATTTACACTATATATGCTGAAAGGAGCTCGCAAAACTTGTCGCCAAGTTGGAAAAAAAGTGGTCGCAAAACTTGTCGCTAAGTTGGAAAAAAAGTGGTCGCAAAACTTGTCGCTAAGTTTGGGAAAAAATGGTCGTAGAACTCGTCGCTAATAGGTTCAGTTGCAAACTTTGTCTAACTTTTTCGGTCCAAAATATGTCGCTAAAATATTTTGTTGTTGAAGAGCAGTCTCAAAGTTGTTTGCGAATATATTCGTTCAAAAATTAGTTTACTCGCAAGATGGTGGCTAATTTTGAGACCGAAATTAAGTTGCTAAATTTGGTCGGAAAAAATTTCTGTCGCAAAACTTTTGTGAGTAGGGTTTTATCTAGTCGCAACACGGTCACAAGAGGGCATTGGGACGGTTTTGACAGTTACAAATGGTCGTGTTTTTTAGTATTTTTCTTACCTTGTTTATATACTTATAACAGGGAGATAAGACGGTAATTACCACGATTCACCAACCATCTAGCAGACTATTTTACAAGTTTGATAAACTAATTCTACTTGGTAGAGGAAGCTTGTTATACTTTGGAAAAGCTTCAGAAGCGATGGAGTATTTTTCGTCGGTCGGATGTTCTCCTTTAATTTCCATGAATCCAGCTGAGTTCTTGCTAGATCTTGCAAACGGGAATATTAACGATGTTTCTGTTCCGCCCGAACTAGAGCACAATGAACATTCGGGAAATTCCGAAAGAGAAACAACGAGTGACAAACCTTCTTCAACGGTTGTTCATGAGGTAGAACAAACATTACTAGAAAAATGAGCTTAATTCAATCGTTTAAAACCAACTTTTTAGAAAAAAGTTGTATATACTAACAAAGCGATTGCATTTGTTAATAAAAATATTACATTATCTAATAATAAAATTGTTTTAAATCTAATGTAACTTGAAATATGGTAAAAATGTTGCAGTGATAATTCAGTTCAGTCACTAAAGAGAAAAGTTATCTAAGATTTTTAGTGCTTTTTTCGAAAAAGAAATTGATTAAAAGTCACATTTTTTGAAATATATAACATTATAACACAAAAGGATTAAAAATCTATTTATCACATGTTTTTGTCACTTTGAGTACTATTTTATCCGTAAGAAACAACTTGATACATTTAGTGACTGATTTTGGAGTTTTAGTGTGTGTCACACAATGACATTTCTGAGTTAAAATCCATAGCATTCTTTTAAAATTGTTCTTTTTCGATTACAGTATTTAGTGGAGGCCTTTGCAGCAAATATGGCTGAAGAAATGAAGAAAAAGCTCGCGGTTCGTACATCACTTGATCGAGAAGTTAAGTCAAACACCCATTCTGTGAAGCGCGAATGGGGAGCGAGCTGGACAGAACAGTTTACCATACTGTTTTGGAGAGGGATTAAAGAAAGAAAACATGATTACTTTAGTTGGTTAAGAATCACACAAATCATTGCAACTGCAGTGATCTTGGGGCTCCTATGGTGGCAAACTGATGTTCATAGCCCAAAAGATCTACACAATCAGGTATGATCCGGCTTGTTGAGACGATTCTGTTCATTACTTATGGCCCACGTAACTTCAGACTAGAGGTGTGAATTTCTGACACGACACGAACCTAACACGAAATTTGTGGGTTTGAGTTTAATATAAGCGGGTTCAGGTCAAGTTTGGGTCGACCCGTGAACCCGCTTAGGTAAACGAGTCGGGTTCGGGTTCAACCAATGGGTTGGCGGGTTGACCCATTTACCCTATTTTTTATTTGTTTTTATTTTTTGTATATATTTTGTGTCACAAATTAAGTTTCTTACATGTTTTATTCCAAATATTAAAACTTAATATAGAAATTAGCATAAGATTTCTATCACTAAAATATAATTGTTTTATATTAATCGGTATTTTCTGTTGTAAAATAATAATTTTAAAGTATTAATATGTGAAAAAAAAATTAAAAATTCGGATCAATCGGGTCGTGTTCGCGTCAACCCGTAAATTTTCATGTCGTGTTCGGGTTGACACTTCTTACACAATTTTCGGGTTCGGGTTGCGTTTGGGTTTTGTATAAAAATTTCGGGTTCGGGTCGGGTTGGACCCGACAACCCAAGAACACGACCCGTTTAACACCCCCACTTCAGACATAGCCCAGGTATTTTGTGCTGGCCTATTTTTTTACCATTATTGTTCTTGGATCAGCTTCGTATCAATTTTAATAACTAATGTTACTAATCATATATTAATTATTAATTTACAGGCGGGGTTGCTTTTCTTTATTGCAGTATTTTGGGCGTTTTTTCCAGTTTTTACTGCAATTTTCACATTCCCTCAAGAACGAGCTATGTTGAAAAAAGAGAGGGCTGAAGACATGTACAAGCTTAGTGCGTATTTCATCGCGAGGACAACGAGTGACATCCCGCTAGATCTTCTTCTTCCATTAATCTTCCTCTTGGTTGTTTATTTCATGGCGGGCCTGCGGTTAACTGTTCAGTCGTTTTTTCTAACCATGCTTACAGTCTTTTTGTGCATTGTTGCAGCTCAGGTATGATGTTTTAGTTATTAGATGGTTTTTGTTAATTGAAATTGTTTGTGTAATAAACATGGATGTGATTGTAGGGGCTTGGACTAGCTATTGGTGCTGCAGTGATGGATTTGAATAGAGCAACAACTTTGGCTTCTGTTGTTGTAATGGCTTTTATGTTAGCTGGTGGTTTTTTTGTAAAGGTAAACACTAGTATATCAATTACTAAAATTTCATGGTGTTGATATTGGGGTGCTAAAGAGGTCGTGCCGTTGTGTTTATGGGTTGACGGGTCGAGCGCGAAAATCATATTTTGCACGTGAACTTGAACATGGCATGAATATTTGTGGAATGACATGAACACAACATGTTTAACTATAGTTTTTCTCCGACTTTTTTATATTAACGCTCTAAAATAAAAGATATACAAAAAGAATACAAATACATATGAAACAAGTAACGTTTAAATTATAAAGATTTATGTTAATTTCTTGATTTTTATAATTTTATACAATGTAGAAAAACATTTTCAAGTTATACATAGAAATTTTAAAAATACATAAATAAATTGGATAATTTGGCAACCCAAACACAACCCATTTAGCTAAGTGTGTTTGTGATATCAACCCGAACTCGTTCAGACTAAACGCAAACCTACAGATTCCGTCGTATGTTTGTGTCGTATCATAAATTCATACTTGATTACAATATTCCTGAAAGTCTGAAATACTCCCTTTTTATTTTTGCAGGATGTTCCAGTTTTCATATCTTGGTTAAGTTATTTGTCATTCAACTATCACACATACAGACTTATTCTAAAGGTGCAATATGGGCATATAAGTTCTATAGTCGATGGAATCGAATTAGACAATGGATTGAAGGAAGCCGGTGCACTCGCAGCCATGGCTATCATCTATCGTATATTGGCATATATGTCTTTGCGACGTGTGGCGTAAGATGAATGTTTTGACGATCAACAACAACTACAAAGTTTAGATGTATGTATGTATGTATGTATGTATATTGGAGATACTAAAGAACAAATGAGTAGGCTTACATGCTATTGTTCCCATATCATGTTATACTGCACGAGGATGGTTCCTCAACCTTCACCGTAACATTTAACCAAAAATGGTTGAACATGAAATCCTTACTAGATTCAAAACCGAATCTGAAACATCTGAATACACTCATTAGTTAAACAACCCATGTTGCTTGCCTTCGGTTTCAACACAACACGCGCTATCATTTAACCGCATTGTTTAAACATGAATTCCTTGATTAGATTCAAAACCGAATCCGAAACATCAGAATACGGGTCATTAGTGAGGAACCCATGTTGTTTGCCTTCAATTTCAACATAATTGGCTGTCTTTCCAAGCTCTTTTAACCTCTGTGCATATAATTTAACCCTGTCTTTCATAATTTCATTTCCTCCAACAATTATGAGTATTGGGTCAAGCTTAACGGGCTCGATACTTGGGCTTTCAGGCCCAAATGGATTAGCAAATGGGTGATCAAACGTCTTTCCAACAGGCAATGCCATTCTCCAAAACCTGTTATACAACATCTCATCAATAAATAAGACATGGGCCCAACTTAATCATTCGAACCGGTGTTAGACGGTTACAAATTTAAGGGTTGACGGGTCGAACCCAACATGATCCTAGAAATAATGTCTAACACACTAACTCGAATGCGAACATGTTTAACTCAAAAATCTTTTAACCTTTTCTTTTTAATCAATTTTACACGTTATTACGCTAAATTTACAAAATTACAGTCAAATGCATAAGAACAATTGCTCTTTGACCTTGTTAATATGTATGAACAATTATCTTTTAATCTTTTTTAACAGCGACACTTAAATTTCTTTAGACGCACTTTGTTTTCAGCAAGGTTGAACTAACAGCCTTTTAGTAATAATAATTTTATTTAATTAGATTGATTCTTACACAAGTGACTCACTAATTATACATTATCAGAAACCACATGTAATAATAATTAATAATATACAACTAAAGTCATAGTGATCATGCATGCATCGAAAGTTTAAATAATCGAACAAACATATTAAACAAAATTAAATAACAAAAAGTCAACTAAAATAATTTTTTGTTGAGAAAGACATGCAAGGGATGAACTATCTATATTACAAAAAACAAAGAGTAAGTTTCTTAAATAATTTCTATAAACTTTGGTAAGTTTTCAGCTTTCACATATGAATACACTATAGTTGATATACCATGTCACATTATCTTATGTTACGTTATTATTATACACTATACCTAATAATGTTATGTTATATTATACAATATATCCGTTATGTTATATTATCTTATTATATTATATGTTATGTTACGTTATATTATACTTACGTGTCAAGAATGTTGATGTTCAGGATCTTTTCCGACAACCCCTCGGACATCGTCCTCTCGGTCCCTCCGAAGAACGGCGCCAACATCACGTACCCTCGTACCCTAACCGGTCTCAACTCTCGCGAGCGGCTCCGAGCCGGACCGCCAAGTGGTGCGCCAAGTTCCCACCAGACGAGTCTCCAACCACATACAACCGATCAAACTCACACAAATCAACCACATCACCAACCCACACATCATCCTCCATCCGACCGCCATTCGGGCCTCGGGCGATCGCCTGAACCCACTTCATGGCGGCAAAGGCGTCGTCCATGGCGGCCGGAAGGCGGTGCTCCGGTGCAAGACGGATGTTAGGTGCCACCACTATGGCATTCAAGGCTTCTGAGATCCTGTGGCAGCAGTTGTGGTACTTCGGTCGCGCGAACGAGCCGACACAGAATCCGCCACCGTGGAGGTACAAGATGATCGGAAGTTTGGTGGCGGATTCGGGTTTGTAGATGCGGAGATGGAGGTTATGTAACTTGTTGTAACAATAGTCTTTCCATACGACTGAAGTGTCGTCTTTGAGTCGAACGTCGATGGGGTCGATGAGTTCGTGACGACGAATGGAACCGTCGCTAAAGATCTGTATAACTCCTGATAAATCTTCTACAATATGAGGAAGTGAAGCCATTGATGAAGAGGGAAATGAGGGTGTGTGTGAAGGTGAAGATATGGTGATAGAAACTTGTGAGGGGTGTTTTGGTCATTAAACAATTTTGATATTTAAAGAGGTATATAAAATTTAAAACTTAAAAGTCATCAACAACTCCATTTTAGAGGATGATTAGGAAAGGTGGTGTTAACAAATGATAATTAATTGTATTTAGCTCAAAAACAACCAGATGACAACAACTAATTAAGTATATAATTAAACAAGAACCTTATCTAAATAATTAAGTACGTATCAAGAGTTCTGATAATTAACATGATAATATAATGGTTGTATATTTATCACGAAAAAACATGATGGTAAGGAAACGGGTCAAGGCCCAAGGGGCTCTTGTACGGATCACTTCACTCAAACTAATCAGCAGCCCAGGAGAGCAATAATCCAGCCCAATGAAAGCCCAAAAGCAGAGATCCTCAAGCCCAACAGCACGAGTCCAAAACACCTCAAATCTATACATATTAATAATAAAAGATTTTTTTGTCACTTGTCATCTTTTCAAACCACTTTTTTGACATTGGTCATTCTTTTAAACATTTTTAATTTATTTTCCTTCCAAAAAAGTATTAAAATAATTTGAACATTCAAACAATTTCTCTCTCTTCATAAAAATCTATAGATATTAATAAAAAAAGGTTTTTTTATCCCTTATTTTCTTATCAAACAATCTTTTTGATATTTGTCATTCTTTTAAACATTTTTAATTTATTTTCCTTTTAAAAAGTTATTAAAGTAATTTAAACACTCAAATAATTTCTCACTCTTCATAAAAATTAATTTAGTTAATTGATACACTTTTCTTTCTCATCTGTATTTTTTAAAATCAAATTATGTTTTTAAAAATAAATTTTATTAAAAAAATTAAAATTCATATCCTTTCTAAAACATTAAACCTTTTGAAACAAAATATTTTAAATCACTCATTTTTAAAATAATTATTAAGAAATGGAATTTTCTAAAAGCAGTTTTATTAAAACAACCAGAATAATTAAAACTTGCTTTTTTTAATAAACAAGATTTTTATAGACAATAAATTTTTATATAAAAATATTAAAACATATATTTAAAAATGAAATTATTTAAATAACAGAGTTAAAAATAATATAATTGTTTTATCTCTTGAACAAGTACGTATATATAATTTTATGCATGTCTTGTATTAAAATATCGTACTGTAATTTTTTGTGTTTATTAGTAACTATAATCCGTTTAATAAATGAGTTTCTAAACTATCTATTTATCTATATATTTATCTATCTATAACTATCTATTGTTTATTTTACTTGAAATAGTTATTCATATGCAACTATAATCATATTTTATCTTCAAATATGGTTTTATAATTCATAAATTTTTATTATTAATTATTTATTATTTTATTTATTTAACCCGTGTAATACACGAGTTTTTAATCTAGTAAATAAATAAGCCAAACAAATATGAGAAGATATACAATACAGTAACTAGTGTTTGTGGTAAGAATTCCCCCCCCCCTCCCCGGATTCAAACCGCAAACACATGATCAAACATGTTTACCCGTTGCTGGATTTCTCATAGAATTCATTGACGTATAAACGATGAATCTTGTTGTTAGTGAAAGTCCTCTGATTTTCTGGTGATGTATATGGATATATAAAAGTTCTTCTTACGAATTTTTTTCTCTAAACAATAATGTTAACTAACACTATTTTGACACAATAGTTCTTCTTGTATGTACAAGTAGGATCCAACTTAAAAATGTCAAATTAGAAACAAATTTGGCTTTAATCACTTCATTTGTGTGTGTAAATGTCCTTTAAATTTGTGATTCATCATTTATAGAATTAATTTTTCTAATTGTTCATAAAAAAAATAATACGAAATCAAAGTCTTGATGTATATCTTCTTCTATGGCCTCTTTATATTCTTAATTAATATCTCAATGCCTATTTATTTTTCATATGTGAAATTATACTTATATAATAAAAGATTTATTGTTCTATTAATCACAGTATTGCTAACGTCTTCAACTCACTTGAAGAATATAAGAAGAAAGCTATGAATTTGTTCTTAGCAGTTAGCAGTATTACCGAGTCAATCTAACGCATTGGTGATCACGATGGATTTGGGTATGAAATGGTCATTCGTACAAACAACTCTTTCAATTCATTGACTAAAACAAACCATGAGGTCATAATAATTTACCCTTATTATTTATTAACTACTCGCGCATGCAACGACATCATGACAAAATCACCAGTAATTGCGATTAAAATGGACAGCTGACAATTGACATGTCTATAAACTTATGCAAAATTAACTAGATGTTTTGTTTAGATAGATCTTAGCAACAAGACAAAACTTTAAGATTAATTAAAACTAGTTATTTTTTAGTACTTGATTTAAAGTTTAAGTGAATTTCAGAAATATATTATAATTAACATTGTTGATAAACGATTTGGAATATGATATATGTATACCTTTGAATACACTTTGAACGATCGATAATTGTGTGGAACAATACGATTTATTCATAGTGCAATGTAAACTCAACGAACTACATATCCTTTGAATATACCTTAATACTATTCTTATCTAGCTAAAAGTACATAACTTAGAAAGTTATAGAGTTGAAACGAAATACAGTGCAAGTGTGGAACTTTCAAATTCTATCGATCAACAAGTAATGCAAAGTAACATCAACAAACTTTATATCCAATCAAGAAGTCTTTCTAACCTTTTAACAGCTATTCCTAGAATTAATTATCTAAACAAAATTTATATAAATAGATGTCTCCTTCGTTCATTTACCTTTGTGTACATTTGATAATTTTGTTTGTTGTTTGCTCATTTAAAGGTTCTTGTATGTTAATTTTTTTATTATATTGGGTATAATTTTTAAAATATGAAACTCTAATTATTTTATGCGTCTCCACCATTATTTATCACTAAATTAAATTAATTTCAATTTGTGTTAAAGTTTGATAAATATCTTTTAATATTTGTGTTAATTATGTTTATGATAATCATGTCTCTATAATTATCTTAAGTACTTATAGTTGGTTAAATTTGTTAGACTTATGTAATATTTTTGATGAACAAACATATTAATAAAGAAATGTTGTTCCGTAAGTGTTTATGAACAACTCAATAATAAGTTTAATATTTCAATAGACAAACTCGTAAGAGGACTTGTTTGGGTTTGTTCGGTTCGTTTATAGCCAATTAAATTCAATTGAAATATACTCACGCAACCTATTAACTCATATATTTATTATTTCTAAATATAGTTTTAATAAAAGTTTCTGTACATGTGTGTTTCTAGAAAAACTTCGAAATAATAAATACATGAAATTATAGTAGTTTTCCTTTCATGTGTATAATATATATATATATATATATATATAATATATATATATATATATATATATATTGCATGTCAACATGCATAATGTATTAAGAAACAAAAATTATATATTGTCTTTCATAAAGTTTAGACTTCTAAAAGAGATAAACGATGACATACTTTAATAAATCTAATCTTTTATACAGTATGTTTTTTTAGACCTACTCACTAGATTTTGTAGAAAAAGTGTTTTCAATTTAATAATTTTGGATATAAAGTCCTACCAGTTTACCGGCTACAAATCTACTTAATTATCTACCACATTATTAACCATTCTTTAGTATAATAATTAAAATTAAAAAAACATATAAACATACATCTATAAATCTTATGATTTTCCAACGTGAAGATTATAAGTTTAACTCTCACTTGATGCTATATTTTACTGATGCTATATATCCGTAACTAGCCGTTCAAATAAACATATACATATTATATATATATTCATGATGTATGTTTCTAATATTAGTGTAATCGTCTAATTATATTATAAAAGATTTTGACACACAAAACTAAATTCAATAAAAAAACCACAAACAATCGACCATATAATATGCGAACGTACATGGTCTTTTTAGCCGTATCTATGGTTCATATAATAGGTACAAATATTTAAAATTGTTTCAATATTAGACGCACTTTATGTTTCTATCAACGCAATTATTTGTATGATATGGTAGTCTTTTTTTATAAAAATAATCATGTTTAATTTGTTAATTAAGGCATATTCATAACACAAATAGCATATGGGTGAACTAACTATGTAACCTAGCCGGCATTTTATCATGCAAACTATTATACCACAAATTAAGACTTATTCAAAGCTGACCAAGTGAATTTTGGCTTCTTCAATCTCTAGCTATCATAAGTATCATAAATCCCTCTGATTAACTTAAATATCATCAACCATCGAACATGACCACCACCACCGCCGCCGCCGCGGTTGCCGCCATGCAACTACAAGGTTTGCATGGGCCAAAGCCTACACCTTTGATGATAAACAAGAACTCCACCAAGATCTTGAAGAAACACAACATCAATAACCGAAGTCATAAGGATGTAGACCGAGGCCGCGAGTACAAACCTCCGGTGATAGTTTATCTTAAGTCGCCGGAGGTTGTTCATGTGCCGCCACATGAGTTCATGACCACGGTTCAACGACTCACTGGAAAACCGTTGTCTTCATCTTCCCATCAAGATCTGTGATCATGTATTTCGTTCTTTTATTAGTTTATATATGTTCTCTTTGAGTTCCATCATCCAATATCTAGCATAATTTTATGTTTTCTTTTTTTTTTGGAAATTAGGGTTAGAAATTAGTATTGATGTTTTAATTATATTGCCATTTATTATTTGACCTTTGCATGGTCCAAATTATATGGTAATGTAATTGTGTATCGAGTCTCTATGGATTAATTACAAAGTTGTGTATAGTATACCATGAATCAATGAGGTCATGAATAATCATGAATGTGAGTATTTACTTTTAATTAGTGTGCACTTTAGTTTTTAGGTAGAATCCTAGAATTTTTTTGCAAACAGTGTTTCGTAAATAGATTAACGAATCTTGTGGCACCTTAAATCTATTTACGAAACACCTTTTTGCAAAAGAATTCTACGATTCTACAAAAAAAGAATAGCTCGTACAAATACTCATTTTAAAAACAAATGAAAAATCTCATGAATGTATGAGATCTTTTGAATCTCTTTGTAGGTATTAAGAACATTTAGCGAAATAATATGGCATAGACTTCTTCTTGAGACATGTCGTGATCACATATAACTTATGATTCTAATGTCTTGAGTTGATTTATGATATTATTATAACAATCGTTCCAAAATAGATAAGTTCAATGAGATTATCATTCAACACATGTATTTTTAGGTAAAAAGTCATGATAGTGATAAATGCATGTTCTATTGGTGCATACACTACTAGAAAGTTGAATGTAATTGACAACTATCAAATACAATGAGAATTAGAAAGAGAGTGAGTTAAGAACACAGTGGTTACATAATTGTCTTAGACAACTAAAACAAATCATACAATTAGTGTTTATGTATTTTTTCTATTTCTCTACTTAAATCCATCTATATATTTACGACCCGTTATATATTCACTCAAGTTTTACGTCTAAAACTAGGTGTCAAATAAATAAATACATAGTAGGTAGAAAAAATATGTATGATAAATACTTATTGTCTTTCTCTAATACATAATTTAATAATGTTATATACCAAGGATGCTTATGGGATGATGTTAACTTGTTACGTTGTGTTACCATAAATTAAATGATCCAACAGCAGAGTGGTTGAATATTTAATTTATGCAAGTTTAGGCTTGCAAGTTGCTACAAACTTATTTTGAAAATTCTTCGAAATCAATGTTGAATATCAAACTTTAATCGAGCCAAATCTTAAAGTTAACTTTATTAGGTTTCACAGTTGACAAGTATGATTAAAATTATATATTATAATCTAAAATAACACTTACGATCAATTTATGATATTTTTTTGCATTGGTCTATACGTTGTGGGTATCATTGGGAAGATTGAAATGACAACTAGAACAAACCTTCAGTTTAGTCAGTTTTTGGGTTGAACTATGTTTTTTTCTTAGATCCATTTGAGTAGAAACAAAATATAAAAGAGCAGAATCAAATTATAATTTTTTGATATAAAAAGTCAAAAATAATATGCATTAATATATTGAGTAAAAACATGGTTAATATTTAAAAAGCCCCTCAAACAACTACTTTAACGATTATGTAGCGGTCCTAAACAGTCTCTACAACGTTTCACAAACCCTCAACCCAACCCGTGAGGCCGTGACACATGCAATGGCGAACCTGCTTGAGCCATCGGTACCACACCCTTTACCCTAACTTTTCAAAAGAAAATAAAATAATATACATTGTATTGTTCAGCTTTAAAACGGTTTGCATTTAGATTTTTAAGTGTATATCGTTTTGTTGAGCACATACGCTCAGTGTTGCAAATCGGCGCCTAGAGCCGATTAATCGCAAATCGGGAGTATACTGTGGCGATTTCACTTAATCGGAGGTATTAGTCGGTAATCGGTCAAATTCGGTCAAAATCGGACCTAGGCGGTCTTAGTCGGGCAAAAAACAGAATCTCTGGCGAAATTTCGGTAGGGTTCCGGCGGATTTCCGGCAACTTTCAAAAATTCCGGCCAAAACTTGAAAAATCCGGGAAAAACTTAGAAAATCCGGCCAAATATGTATATTTATACGTAAATCTGAATTTTTTTATTAAAATTACATACTATAATATGTGTATTTACATATAAAACTAAAAATTATATATAAAAATTCCAATCCGATTAATTCCGATTAATCACGATTAATCCCTATTCCCTACATCGCCGCCCGGCTAGCGCCTAACGATTTTTACAACATTACATACGTTAAATCATGGAATGAATAACAGACCACCTAGAATAACAAAAAAAACGACTTGTTTCATTTCCTACTAAAAATGCTATCCCACCTTAAAAACAAAAAATCATGATTCTTGTCTTGTTTATTATACATATTACCAATGACTAATTTTCATATGTTTAAGGGGTTGTATATTGTGTTTAGTGGGTTGTACTTATCTTTGTCTTTTTCTAAATTCTTAATATTTTTTATTATTATTCGTAATTTTACATCTTTTATAATTTAACCCAACAACTTTCAATTTTGTTCTATTATACTTTTCATACTATATATATTTTTTTATTTTATGTCTCGGTCTAAATTTTACGAGTCAACTCACTGCAGTGTGCGTGTGTGGTTAAACGTTTTTCCCCATATTTTTTCTGTTTAACGACCCTGTCGAAACACACTGGTTCTATATCGTCATAGTTATCGTTTTATGTGTTTTAAGTTTTGCCTTCGTGGTTT
Source organism: Flaveria trinervia (assembly GCA_025506515.1). Taxonomy (NCBI): domain Eukaryota; kingdom Viridiplantae; phylum Streptophyta; class Magnoliopsida; order Asterales; family Asteraceae; genus Flaveria; species Flaveria trinervia. The sequence continues at coordinate 101,865,385 of CM046443.1, read as the reverse complement.
AATGATTTTACGTTTTTATTTCTTTTTTTTTAAATGAGTTTTTTAATGTAAGTGATCACAGACGATGATACGTCATTAGTGTTACTTGACATGATTTTACGTCTCCCACCGCAACAGGATGACTTAATATATTAGTTACAAATCAAAAAAACAATCCATCATTTGAAACAAGTTCCAAAAGCGAGGGTCTTTTGCGTAACTTCACCACAAAAGCATCTAACGGAACTCGTTAACGCCGTTAGCAGATGCAGGCGGATGGAGGGAAACCAAAATTCGTTCAAAACCTAAGTCCCAACGCTCTCAAATCCCACTTTCACAAATTTCAATCATTTCACCGCTCATCGTTCTCTCAAATCTCAAATCTCACATCTCATTCTCCGGCAGAATCTGATCGGAGAACGATTGGAGATAGATCAACGGCTCAGTGTTGACTTTGATTGTGATTTCGATCGGTGAAACACTGAAATGGCGAAAGTGGCTACTCGAGGTCCGATGATGCCGCCGTCGAAGGCTGTTCTGTTTTCCGGCGGTGTTGAAGGTGGATCGAGTGGTGGTTGTTCGAACGGCGGGAATGGAGTCAAACGGAAGACGCCTTCGGAGTTGAGAGTGAGTTTGATTAATGTCTTCCTAATCAATTGATAGTTTATGTTATTGTGAGTTCTCTGATGTGGATGTGTTGTGTTTGTTATTGAGTGTTGTTGAATGATTCTGTTAGGAGATACTGTAGAGTGAATCTGATTTTGATTGCGTTTGTTCTAGTTTATGCGATGTTTGATCCATAGATTGGATAATTAGGTTAATTTTACAAATAGACGGTTACAAAGTGAAGGAGATTTTAATTGATCTTTTAATTTCTTGAGCATAAGAAAATTTGATGCATAAATTTGGTTTTTTGTGCCAATTACAGTATATATGATTGCTTATTAGTGTAATTTAGCGGATTGCAGTCAGTTGTTGTAAAATGTTTAATTGGCTTACACATTTCGAACATGACAAAACATGTTTGCGTTAATATTTATTTATTCCCACCAGAACAAATAAATCTCACTCATATAATGCTATAAGCTTGTTTGAACCTTATACATAACAGATGCAGAGTATAATCTAAACAGATGAGTTTATGATAAATTTGCAGGGTGAGCAGTTGAAGCGCAAGAACATTATTGAGATAATGGATGAATCTCCGGCACCTGAGCTTGGTTCCATGCGGTATCAGTCCACCACTTGAATTCTTTGACCTGTTTAATAGTCGTATTACTTTATGTATTTAACAGTTTATTATAATTTTTTTGACAGAAACGCTAATGTCGTAGCATCTGAACCACTAAAACCTATCTCATCAAAAATTCCCAGATACATTGACACTCGCGTTGATGAACTATTTCCTAGCAGGAAAAACAGTCTGAGGCTTAAAGTGCAATATGGAAAAGAAAATGTGAAGGTTTGCATCATAAGCACTCATTTGCTAATACATGGCTTCATAAAATCACCTTGAAATTTCTAATTGCTCTTATTGTATAAACATTTCAGGAAAACATTACAGCGGATCACACTGATAGCCTAAAAAGTTCTTCTTTTTCTTTAAAGCCCACTGCTGATAGGCTAACACAGTGTTCAGGGTATGTATCTGCTCATGCATAGTTGTATCTTTTCTATTTTTTCTTCTTAATCTGCATGTTTCATTTATTTCCTCATTTCATTTCGTTTTTGCAGTCCAAAAGATACACATGTCTCAACTTCAACTACACAATCTCACATCACGAGCAAAAAGTGTAGCATAAGCACATTTCGTACTGTTGTGGAATTATCAACAGGGGGTGAAAAATCATCTGGCTTGTCTCTTGATATGGTAATTTTCTTTCTTCTTTTGTTGCTTATATTATGTTTAAATGTATATATGTTATAATAAAGAATTCACTTTTATAGGATGAAGCCTTTAAAGGGCTTGCAGCTCGTCCACCTCCCAACGTTTCGAGTTCACCTACTGAATCTTTTGATGGAAAAACAAATTCCACATCAGCAAATTTTTGCTCAGAGTTCAATATATCTGGAAATAAAATTCCACTGGATTTCACATTGAAAACTAGCATGCGTGTGGTTACTTCATCCCCGGTTAACTGGTAGGATTTTGGACTTCCTACAAAGAAAATGCTTAAAGATCCATTATAAGTTTGTAAACTAGCATGTGTGTGATTATAACTCTTTATAATCATTCAGGTTTCATCGGTTGATGAGCTGTCATATATTCAATGGCTCAACTGCTCAAAGTTCCAATACAAAAGCTTTGTATTCTTGGGTGTACCCGCAGAGTTCTTTACCTCCTTCAGTTATATCTGCGTTAACTATATCTTCAAAAGGGGAAGGTATATTACAGCCAATAGAAAAAAGTTGGTTTTGTTCTTAAGTTGTGTAGTTTCTCATTCATTCTTAACATAATTGTTTTATAAACTTGTAGGTCAAATGGATTTCTTGACCAAACGTCAATTGGCATGGGAGACCTCATTTCGTAGCCTTTATGTCATGTTACGGAAGAATATTTGTAACTTATTTTATGGTATTTATCTGTTAATCAAATAATATTAATCATTATTTATGTGTTACAGTTTAACATTTATGCTTTCTTGCAAGTTTACAGTCTGCACAGGACAGTTTGTGGCAATGTTCACTAACAGCAACACTTCAACTGAAAGTAAAACCTTCTGCAATGCGTATGTATCCCAATCAACAAGAAGCTTAAGGTCACTGTTAAAAGAACAAGTAAGCTTCATCATTCCATCAATGTTATATTAGCCCTTTTGCTTTTCTGTTCTAAAATGTTAATATGTATTTAAGGACATCTCTTTTACTATGCCTCTGTGCTGTTCTAAAGTGGAGCAAGTAACCACAGAAGACCTGTTTGAGCTCTCAGAGATTGAAAAGCACAACCTGGGAAAGGTATTATCTCATCCAACACACTAATCTAAATATACGAATCCTAACCTTCAAGGGGGTGTTGTAGTGGTAAGCCCCTCAGTCCCTCAAATAGAGGTTCATGTTTGATTCCAGCTTTCATTGGTTTTTTGCCTTTAACCCTCTTAAAGGCCAGCTTTTGAACACAAGTTTATCCACTATTCCACTCCCATGGGTTTGGTAGTGTATGGTGGTGGTCTTATGTGTTTTCTAGTAAACGATTCTCAAGGATACAAAAAAATGAATCTTGATTTCTGACTCAGATCGACTTGTTTACATATTTATGCAGACTAGGCGTACAGTTTCTCTATCCGATGTGGATAATACTCCGGAATCTTTATTGGTGTTTAGCGATAATAATGTACATGGATTATATGACTTTCTGCTTAATTATAGGTGATCACATGTTCTCAATCAAGAAAGATAAAATCTTGTAAACTACGATCATTTCTTATTTTTTAAACAATTGAAGTCTTTGTTTTTTGTTTGCAGGTTTCTTTTACCATCTCTGAATATTTTAGATGTTCCTTTACTTTATTCACCGCTACCATTTGAAAATGCTGCTATTTCTGCACCAGAGGTTTGTTTATAACTCTAGTAGTGGTGTAAATGAGCCAAAGTTGAGCTTGAGCTTAGCTCCATATCAAAAGCTTGAGCTCAGCTAAGGCTCGTCTTGGCTCATTTACTAGTTATTAACTTTTTATTTATTTTGTTTATATGCATATAAATAATTATATATGGTGGTGGATTGCACACAGGTTAAATGCAAGGAGGTGAGGAGACTTGATCATACCTCTGCTTTAACTAACCATGGTTCAAGTTCTACTTCCCATTACACTATTGAAATCAAGGATGCATATCTTCCACCATGGTTAACCAGCAGTGTTTGTGATACACTTAGGTCCAATGGTGATAACAGCTTTGAGGCAAGGTGAGTTTATTTTTATCAACATTATCATTTTTGTTTGTTTTTTGTTCGCTAAATGGCATGCAAATGTTGTTCAAATGCAGTTTTGTGATAGAACCCATGTCAATTGGTTTAAACGTTAGTCTTGACATGGTTAGCAACAAGTTTGAGCCCAAAGAGACAACGTTTGAAGGGTTGCATGATTTAAATTGCCCGTTTGGTGTTAGAAACACAGTTGTTTCTCATCACCTGAGCCATGGCTTTTTGAAAGGCTTAAAATACTCTGATGATTCTTACACCGCTTCCCTCTCGCCAGTTTGAAGTTACTTGGCTGCTAAAATGCTGTGTTTGTGTTCTATTTCCTAAAAAACCTTAACTTTTAACCAACATTGCAGTTGGATCAACAATTTCTAATTTTATGTTATTGGTTTATATTAAGTGGGATTTACTGGGTATGTTTGTTTGTTTGTTTGTATTACATTGTACATTAATTTCTCTAAGTAGTATTTAGTAATATTGTTCACAATCTGGTTATTACAAATACTAGATCAACATTTCCTAATTTTATGTTAGTTTATATTGTTTTCCTCTTACCATACAAATACTTCTATTAAGTGTATATTACTGGGTATGTATGCTGTAAACATTAAATCAGTTTGGCTGGCTGGACCAACTAGTTTAGTTTGGTGGTTTTGCTTTGCGGTTTGAACCAATTTTATTCATTTCTTATCGTTACAAAATCATTAGCTTTTATTAAGCATCCTAAAATAATAACAATGATTTATGAATAAAATACAAGTATTTTGTTGCATATTCTAAAAATTAGGAAAACTGAAACTGAACATTAAATCGTAAAAACTGAGAAAACAAATCCTAAACCGTCCAACTTGCTTCAGTTTAAGCAGTTAAATTGATATTAATGTTTAGTGTTAAGTTTGGTTTTACTCCTTGAGATTTGATAAAAATAACTATTTTCTTCAAAATATTAAAAATATCATTTTAACTCTAAAATTTTTATAAGTTGTTTGAATTTACTTCAAAAGTTTCATCAATGTTTCAACTTGAATCCAAAATAATAAAACTTTTAGATTGAAACTGAAACAATTTATAAAACTTTTGGATAGTAAATTAATGTTTTTAATAGTTTGAAGAAAAATAATTACTTTCATCAAACCTTAGGGGGCAAAATTATAATCAACTCTAATGTTTATGAATAAATGTAATATACTTTGTGCTTGGGCTCTTAAAATGAATAAAACCAAATACAGCTAATAATAAATCTTTCTATCAAAATTTTAATAATGTTACAAACCAAAACTGTTGTTGAAGTCAAAATTACAAGGGAACCAATAAAACATTAAAATAGGTGAAAAAAAAGAAACTACAAATTAAAAAAAAGGAACTGACAATTCTGTGTTTGGTTTGAGGGTATGAGTTTTAACATTAGAATACATATCTTTAAAACAGGGGATTCTCCATGTTAGATGAAATAGCTTTAGCAATTGATTCTCATTCCAGTTTTGCCATATAACCATACCTAAAGAGACTCCAGACACTAACCAAACATCACCCTTTCTCTAGAAGAACTTAAACCCACCAGAATTGGAGTCTTTTACCGAATCCCAGAAAGACGGTTTCTCCAGCTCAGCCTTTTTCTTCTCGGCTTTCTCTGTCAGCTCATCGATGGTCCCAGGGAAAGATTCTTCAATGGCTTTCTTGAATTTGTCATGTAGATTCACTCGGTCTCGTGTTCCTGACACAAGCGTGCTTGCATTTGGTTTCTTCAGAAAATCTAACACGTTTAACAAATTCCTCCTGCAAGATCCACATAACCATATAAAAAATTCTTACCAAACTAAACATTAAAATCAACTTCGCTTGGTTTCAAAAAGCACGAGGCAATCTGTTGGGTTTAGATCCTAAAAGCCTAAGAACGAGGCAAGAGCTTCATGTATGTGAGGTGTTGTTCTACAATCAAAAGTTGCATCTTTCACATAACAACCTTTTTATTAAATAATCATTCATAATCTCATTGTCATTTTGGTTGCTTTTACATATCAGCCTTTTACAGCCCCTCGTTTTAACCAACGTTAATCCAAATGTACATGAAGCGCCACCTCAAGGTCCTGAGGCGTTTTTCAGATCACCTCTCGTGCTTTATAAAACCAAGCAACTCGGATGATTTAAGTAAAGTACCTGCTAACAAAATTCTGTGTAATGGCGATAGAATCTTCAAGGTTTATAACCAAATGCCACCATCCATTAGGCACAAAAACCACCTCACCAGCTTTGCAGACACATTCAACAGGTCTCTTTTTCCAAGTTTTAGTAGACTCATAGAAGTTCATGAACCACTCTGTTATCGACACAGGACATGCCACCTCAGCACCATCTGCACTTGGGTACACCCCAGGTGGGACCACATCAGGAGGAAACATAACCCATTTCTTTGAACCTTTCACCACCGCATTCCAAGCTGATGTCGAGTTAGGATCAATGTGAAATGACGAACCTGACCCTGCTGGCCCGATGATAATCCATCTATAATCTGGTCTCTCATTGCCCAAAACACTGAACAAATCCTCACTGAAATAAACTGGAACTTCATAATCTTGATCCAATTTAGGAACTTTATTTGCAAATTTCGGGTCAAAAAGATACAATGGTCTTTCTTCTTGCGCTTGATCAGCGTATGTAAAGAAATCGTTTAACTTCATTTGTATTGGTCCAACTGAAAAACGAGCATCACCGCAAACTTTCACCAAATAATCCCTATCCCATTTCTTCATTGCAGGCCAGTTATCCAAACACCCTTCCAACAAAACCGGCTTATTCGGCGTCTCAAAATCAGATACAAACTCATCAAAAGAAATCCCCTTTCTCCTAATAATATTATCTCTTTCTAACCACTCATGTTTCATTTCAAGATTAGCACAAAGCCAACTCTGAAACAAATAATCAGAATAAAAATCTTTAACCTTAAACCCTAAAGATCCAACCTTTAGAACATCAAAAGAAGGATCATAAGCAGCTACAAAAGTGGACTTCCAAGACCCTTTAAACACAAACCCATCATCACAACTTTCCAACACAAGATTCCTCCAAAGGGGTTCATGATTACAGAACACATAAAATGATTTGCTGACAGTTGATAAAATCCCCAAATGGATACCTTCTAAGAACCCTAGAATGTCAAGAACAAGCTCATCCGTTAGGGTTTGAATGTTACCTAAGCCTGTGTTTCTTGAGTTGTGAGGAGATGAGCTGAAGTAAAAGTTTCCCAATGGTTGGACTCCATAATTCTGTGATGGGGATGAACCCTTTAAGCTGAATCCATCTTCTGTTGCAGAATCTTGACGTTGTTCTATTGAATTAGGGTTTTTTGTGCGATTTTTGGAATGAAATTTGTGGGGTTTTCTTCTCTTTCGCTTTCTGATTTGCTTTAACAAGGTTCTACACCCAAACATTGTAAAGATTAGAGAGATGGTCGATTGCAGGATAGTTGCGTCTACCCAAGAAAAGGGGAGTAGGGTTTATAGGTACTCCATTGGTTTGGGGTTTAGACAGCATTAACATTGGATGCTACTACGGATCTCTATTATAAATCAACACATTATATAAATCTCGTATATTATTATACGTTGCGTATATGATCGAAAACACTGAAAACTCTATTACAAATCAACACATTCTATACATCTCGTATATTATTATACGTGACGTATATGATCGAAAACACTGAAAACGAAGAAAATTCAGGGATGTCAAATGGCTATAGCAGCATATGAACCATCATACAAAACACATATAGGGTTATACGACGCGTATAATAAATTTCGACACTAAGTACGATAAAAAATTCACGGGGTTGTCAGAGGTGTTATACGTAATGCAGAGGGCTATACGATCCCTGTACGACACGTCTGAAACTATACGAGACGTATAGAAATTTAAGGTGTTAATTTATAATTTTAACATGTCTCAATATCCACACCCTTAACATTATTCACATTATTCGTTTAATTATCATCAATAACACCCAGCCATCATTTTACCTTATTGTAACATAAGTAAAAAGTTAAAACAATATAAGAGTATTATATTTCAATCTTTATTTGTATTTTTATAATGTAATTAAAAATCATCAATTATTATGTTTATATCTTATTTTTCAAAAACTCTACACATCTTATTCTTTATAATCATCTCTATATTCTTTATACTTAATATTATTTATTCCATCTACAATCTTAACTATTAACCATTTTATTATAACATCATTATCTTTTTAAACAGTCTTATTATTATTATTTACTTTCAAAAAAGAATCTTATTGTTTATATTAATAAATGTTTGCTTATCTATTTATTATGCTATGGATTTTGAGTTAACCGGATAGAGTTATTCAGGTGCATATAAAAACAATTTAGTGTTATCATTATTCGCATGAGCTCTATAATAGCACATCATTGGTTCTTAAGTTAAATACAAATGCAAACATTTTATTTCGTCAACAAACATCATGAGGGTGTGAACAAGATGTAGAGGCCTGCTTTAAGGGGCTTAAAATTCAAATAACTCGAAAAACAAACCAGTAAACACGAGCCATGTGATTGTTATATTTTAGAGTAATTTCATCTTAGAAAAAGCCTCTAAAGCCGCGATATATTGCAATGGAAGCATTAACGATCTAGGAAGCTTCGATATGCCAACATGCATCGACAAGTGTAATCAAACTTGTTTTATCATGTATTTCACTATTTCAGGAGAGTATATCTTTATAGCAAGGTAAAGAGTTGAAGTATAAACACATCAATAGACTGTTATGAAGAGAGTTATAGTGACAATTTAGGTGTGATAGTAACATAAGAATGGTCAATGCCACAATATTCCAGCAAAAGGTAATCATACAAGAAACTATAAATCAAGATTATATAGATGGTCAATGCCTCTTGGGAACCGAAGGCCGATTTTTTTGTAGTAAGTTGTGAGTGTTCCTTTCAATAGTGGTTTTAGAATCGGTGCAACCGTTTAGACCGTTTGAATTGTGAACTGCTCATAGAACCTATGTCTATTTAATCTGTTTTAAAAGGCTTTTAGTTTTTTCTATATCTCGTGGGTCTTATTTTGTTATCATAAACCTAAAGGTAAGTTTTGAGCGGCCTTATCTTTAATCCGTGGGTTTCCTTTTTATTAAATGTTAAAAGTACAGTTGAAGACATACAATAACTATGAATCAAGATGATATAGATAGTCTCATTTTGTACAAGGTTATATGATGTTTTGCAATGCTAATATAAAACCAAGCGTATTTAAGCACCTTTGGTACTTTTCCACGGTTCGAGTACAACAACAACAACAGTTGTGATCACCATGAGCAAAATTATAATAGCCAAACAAATCCATTTCCTGAGTTTTTCTGCAGCTTCTTCGTCTTTTGAAGGGCTTTGTTCCCACTTTGTACATGATCGACGGCATTTGACACCTATATATGTCGTTCACATGTTGTAATTATATATAGATGGGAAAATTAAATATGTGCCAAAAAGACCAAGCTATCCTAAAACAAAACCAAACAAACAGTGTAGTTTGACTAGGTTTAGTTTCATGGTTTATTGGTTAGAGCTTACATGTGTCTCTATGTTGTCAAGTATTTCCCCTTGAGCATCCACTAATATAGCCAAATCTTGAAATATCTGCAAGAGTACCCAAAATAATGTGGCCCAATTTTAGGATCAACCATTTCAAGTCTTCCATGTGGGAGCAAACGTTATGGATTAGTCATCCGTTCCAAGATACAGAAGGGCATAAATTGATCGTTGGCATATATAAAGATACCGTAGAGGAACCTTTAAGGGGGTGTCATAGTGGTAACACTTGGGGTCCCACTAACAGAAGTCCGAAGTTTGAATCCAGCCTAATTTTCTACCTTTAACCCCCTTGTAGGCCATCTACCCGTGGTCACTGGATTTTACCTAATTAGCGTCTTTAGGTGAAGTCCGGAGAATTTTCTGGTAGCGTGTTCTTACAGTTAAGTATATATATTTTGTAAAGGTACCACAAAGGTTCATTTTATTATATCATGGGTCACCAGTTGCAAATAGAAATTTAGACCACAAAATCAATATGTTAATTGGTTGAACCGGCAATCATTAGGTATAAAGATCAGGGTAATTAGCAAGGTTCATAATATTATAAATTTATTGGCAAACCTGTTGCAGATCAAGAAGCTTCCTTTCCACCTCTATTACCGCATCATGTCGTTCTTGGATCTCTGCAAGTGTATCAACCACCTGCAGTTACACCTTGAAGCTTAATCTTATATAACACATAGTCAGAACACACACACAAGAAACTAACCATGGTTAGAGACTTGGAGCAAAAATGTCAAAAAGGATCCTATGAAACTAACCTGGCCTCTTCCTTGTTCTTGAATTGCTTTTTGAAAGATTTGTTCACTGTCCCCTGTCTCTATTAGTCGATCAATTGTCTGGTGAAGAATATGGGATAATCAAATCATATGCTGTTTTTCATGTTAGTAGTGAGAATGAAAGATGTTTACTTACCTCTTCATCGGCTCTGGTTCCCGTTACTGACAATAAGTAAACATGTTTAGTTAGATAAGATGCAATAGTTATGGAAGCATTGCTTATGTTAAGGTAAGTTTAATACCTGTAAAGACACGTCTTTCAACAACCGCACGATGTTCTTGATGTATGTTTTCTCTTAGAGTCTGAAAAAGGTTTGCTATAGCTATCAATATTACAAATTTATATGGTATATTAGAAAACCAGAAGTTGAAGAACTTTATGCACATCTGAACTACCTGAAATTCGGTCACCTTATCTCTAAATTTCTTTTTCAAAGCACTGCCAATAAGGATCAATATCAATGAAATAAAATATAAATTTATATCTTTAGCAAGTTTTACTAGTATGATTGACTATTACAGAGTAGTTGCTGTTCTTGATCTGTCTACACCAGTTCCTTGTCCACATCCAGGTTTTTGTCTATTGGCCAAGTTCTTGAATAGAAAGAGAAAAGGACTTATGAGTAAAAAATGTGAAGATATGAAGAAGATCGAGTTCGCTATAAGCTGCATAATGACGAACCTCCTTATCAAGTTCCTCGATTTTTACTTTTATAAGACGAGCAATCTTTCCAACCTCATCCACATCATTCTCCATTCGTCGCTTGATTGCTGTAGATCAACACAACATATATTCAGCTTTAAGTTTTAAAACAAGTTCTCATGAAATCTTGTTTTATAGGATGAAAATTTGCTGCTCATCTTAAATTCTCATCAAATTGTGTATAAACATTGTCATATGTTACCTTTCATGGCAGCAGCCTTGGTTACAGATTTTGATTCTTCATGAGCATCCTGCATATATAGCTTGTCTATCAGAAACTAATAATATACCATGAAAACATCTTTGTGTGTGAATAAGAGAGTGGGGAGATATCTACCTGTAGTTTTTTCAGAAGCCTATAAAGTTTCTCGAATTCGTTCTCAATGTGTTGAACCTAATAAAGGGAAGAAATTGATTGCCATTATAAGTTATGTCAACATAATAAAGTTAGAACATAAGTTAAAACAAGGGATGTAAAGGAGCATAGTTTGAGCTCGCCTAAGCTCGAGTTCAGCTTGTTTAACTTAACATAGCTCGACCTCAGCTCATTTAACTTAACATAGCTCGTGCTTTAAGCAAGCCCATCTCGATTCGAGATTTTAAAAAGCCGATTTCAAGTGGTTTACGAGCTACTAACCTCATTTACACCCATAGTTAAAACTCACCTTCTTAAAAAACTCATCCAACTCTATCTCCGCAGATCGTTTTCCCCTTTCAATATCTCCATCATCATAGCTGCCTCTTTGAGGGCTACTAAATGCCTACAAACCATTCTCCAATAAATACATAGAACAAGTAACCAAATGAAGAAAGCAGGATATCCAAAACATATGACTCCACAAGCCACTAGATCTAATGATCTGATGTTGATATTTCAGCAAGCATTCAATTCTCTAAACACAAAATAATTTAATTCCCCTTTACAACCGTGTTACGGAACAAAATGAGAACTCTTCTCAAAAAACTAGTCTAGTGGGTGAGGGAGCCTATTTGGTCTATAAACACACGTTTGTTGTCCTTTTTATAATTGTCCTGTTTATACAACCAATACGAGTCTATTTGCAATGGTTTTAGTTAGTGACAAATCGACAACTTATAATAGTATGATTCAGACTCCAACCACTTAAAACACAAGAAATCTCTAAATTATTTGCTTCCTCCTTTAGATTAATCGAATCCCTAGACCCTAGATTCGTGATCTCGCTCTTTCCACCCGTAAATTCGATTTCTATTATCCAATACATGAACACATATGCATACGTGCATTCGATACGTAATTACCAATAATCAACACTAATTATTAATGCTAATAATTTGTATCTGATACAGATCGATCTGAAACATGTACGTCAAACTTTGAAATCAAGTAACATCGCAGCTGTAAACAATGCACATATCATCGATCGTAAAAGCGAATCTCCGATAAGAAAACTTGAATTGTGATTAAGTGACTTACAGATAAGAGATCGTTCATGTTGAATTGATGAAATTGATGTTGTTTATGTCGTTGTTGGATTGAAATTTGGGGAAGATGACATACACATGCAAATGAAACACCACAGGAAGAACCGTGAAGGCACGCTTTTGCTATTCATGCTTCAATAATTATATTTTTTTATTATTATATAGTTTGTTTCGTATATGTATTATTTATATTTATATGTAAAACATGCTTAAGAACTAAAGTTTTAAATGCAGTATTAATGCTAAATGTCTATAAAATTAAGACAAAGTTAATATGAATTATAAATATGAATATAATTTAATGAGAAAAGAATAAGATCGAGATTGTATGTGTATATTGATGTGTTGGTCAAACGTACCTCTTAAATTGTATTGTACATCTCAAAATAGTATATGAAAAAAAAAACTTCTACATGAATTGGGTAGATTGGATACAGTATTTGATGAAATAGTTTGTTTTTTCCTTTGGATTGTGGAGAAGTTAATATGAATCGGATAAATTGGAACAAAAACCCTATGTTGTACTTATAGCGTTGTTTTTTATGCTAGCTAATTGCTAGTTTTATTTTGAAAAAAAAAGAAATTTGTAGGTGTCCTTAATGGGACATTGTAGTGGTAAATTAATATACTTTCTGACTAAACATTATAAGTTCAAATTCAGCATGATGGATATTTTAAAACGACGAAAGATTATCTTCAAGGTTCAATAAGGATTCTTAGGTAATGTGGAAATAAGGTAATATCGAGGAGTAATTTAGTTAAGTTATGTTTTAGAAATTTAGACTGACATAAGATTATCTTGGGTTTAGTGTACGTGTCAAAACAATAATAATATGAAAAAAGTTCTTATGATGGCAAACGATTCAATTTCTGCAATCTATAAATATATGAGGTACTTATAGACTTATAGTTGTGTTTTGTTGTCCAAGTTACATAATTTGTCAAACTGATTTTTTAAGATTTTCTACTTTGACCCTTTTGATTAATGTTTTTCAATATATATCCTTGTGACGAGATTATTTCTCGATATTTAACAAATAAAAGGTAATATTGCGTTCTCTAAAAATATATTTTGAAAACAAACTCATTAAGATTCTAATCAATTACATTTTTCATAGTCTTTGTCATTCTTTAACTAATGAATGGTTTTAATATTGTTTTTGTTTTTTTCTAATTCTTATCTATTTCTAAATCCATATAACTTGGATATTTCAAGTTTTGAGCCCTCGACCATCAAGTAAAGATACACACATCCGAATACTATTGAGCCAATTGCCTTATTGTAACTATTGAAAAATATTTTGACATAAACACCTTGACAAATATGTTCTTAAAAAACAGTAAATCTTCTTACGTTAATTGACACCTGCAATGTAGAAATAAGAAGATGCTAACCTAATTTATTAAACATGCCTAGAAATAAGAAGATGGTTCCAACAGTAGCACCTAACGACTTGTTAAAATGTTTTACGTTAATTTGAAAAGATCAAAAGTTTTAGTTTTCATTTTGTATTCTATATTTTATTCTCTTTGATCCGATTCATGTCAATCATCATCAACCACCCATGAAAAGATCACAATAACATTGTGTTTCCACCTTTAGTTAGATACGAGTGATATGACACGATATGGTCTCACCTTTTTTACGAGGTCACATGTATACGTATTTAGATTAATTTGTATTATAGTAGGACTAAATTATGCTTTTAGTATAAAAGGCATAATTAAAAAAATGCACACAATAAAGCATTAAGCTACGTAATCCACGTACCCTAGTCAAAGGATTGTGTTCTCGTTGTTCAAAAATTAAATAAATCTGAAATATCAACCCGTTTAAAATTATAACTAAAAAAATAAAGAGGAAGTATGTGATATAAGTTATATGTTTACCTTTTACTTACAACCCACCATGTCAATTCCCCAATGATAAATGGGTAACACAAGTTATGTTTTGGTTAATGATTTTAAATTTGTTCTAGTTATAACTAATATCTTTTACACATAAAAAACGTACTCATGACTTGTAGCTTATTCGTAGATTGCTCGTGGTACCACAAAAGCGATGCCACAAAAGTAATGGTGATAGGTGAATGCCTGGTTGATTATTGTTTATAAACCAGTGAGAGATTTTGTAATTGTATAAGTTATAATTAATTATGAAACATTCGCTTATTTATTAAATTGTTGCTACAATAAGAAGTTCGTGTAACTAAATCGCAGCCCTTGATATTGATTTGAGATAATTAGTAAATTATGATGTAACTTTAGACGTTTAAAATTTTGTTATCATGCTTATCTCTTCAAATAAATCACAACATGAACTAACTAGTAATTTTATTTAACTTTGCTTTGGATTAAAAATATTTTTTCATAAATAATAAAGAGGTCTTTCTATAAATACAATCAAAAAAATATTTTTTGTATATAATAAGAAAATTTTCTAAGATATTAATTTTTTAATAATACAAATATTTAAAGCTTGTGTTCTTAAAAAAATATTTGTTATGAAAAGAATATAATCAAAATCCAAAGTTATAATAAAAGGAATTTTTTAAACGCGTTTTTTAAAACGGTTTGTTTCGAGAAAAAAATGTTTAATAAACAGCTTTATAGAAACAAAAAAAATTAAAAATAAAAGTTAAAAAATGATATATTTGTTTTATTATTTAAAATCATTATTCATACATAATTTTAATCATGTGATATCTCAAAAAATGTTTTATGATTTATAAATCCTGGTTATTAATTATTTAATATTTATTTATTTTAACTCGTGTAATACATAGATATTACCTGGATCATATAAAACTAAGCGAATACCGATCCTCAAATTAATTTTCAGTAAGACCATCGCTTATATCTATTTTTGTATCATCTAACATCACATTATCACCCCTTAACAACGTACTATCAATATTTATGTATGAATCCGTTGTGAATGTATGTTTGTGTGGTTAACATATTTTATATTGTTTTTTTAATAACAATTTTTAAACTTAAAATATTGTTGTTCTTATGTTAAAAGATTAAATTAAAAAAAATCAATTCAAATTACATCGTTAAAAAGTTAAGAGATTACAAGTATCAGCCAAATCGATAAGATGTCTAAATGAAAACTTGAAACTTTAGGTTAACCAATATTAAGATTAAAAAACACCACGTATCATAATAAAAGATTAAAACAAAATACTGTTTTGACAACTAGAACATTATAAAAATTTTAACCCTCAAACAATTTATTAGTTTAATTTTGAATGTTGTAATTAAGGGCATAAACATTACCGGTTGTTGTTTATTGTCCCGTACTACTACTAGAAATCAATTCACTAAAACAAATCTAGTTTGAAAAAATAGATACGAGTTAAGCTCGAGCTATAAAAATAAAACTTAAAACAAGTCGGGTTCAAACTCTACATCTTTAAAATTAAATAAATCATGCTCAAGCCTAGTCGGGTTCGGGTTCGGTACGCCTCGATAACACCCTAATTATAAGTTATAACCAAACAAACGTAAAAGTGATAAAGTGGTGTTAGTCAATATCATACTCAATGTCTACAAGGAAATCCATTAAACCACTCAAATACAAAACCGTCATGAAGCATTACAAAACGAAAGTACTCATACATCACCACACCTACCATTCTTCTATTGACAGAAAAAGGGACAAGAAGACAAACTTTTTTCTTGTTATAAAAAAAAAGTATTGTGCAATTAGGTTGGTGTTTTTATTATTATTTTATTAATACTAGGTGGCCGATCCATTCTAACTTAGAACATTCACATCACCATTCTTATTCTCATACTTATTTTTATATTAAAAACATTATTTTTTATTATTTTTTTCAATTAGATAATAACTTAACATTTTTTTTATTTTTTTCAATTAGATAATAACTTTGTTAGCTTTATCATTAAATTTTCTTTCTCATTCATTCAAAAGCACTTTAAAAATATTAAAAAATTATGAGATTATACCGTTTTTTCTCAAATATAGAGAATCACAGTACAATCATTATAAATTTTATTACTCATTCACTTACAATCACTCACAATTATCCTTCAAACAATAATATAAAATAATAATTCATTTTATTATTAAAAGATAACCAAACAAGATAATAAATATAATTATTAATTTTAATTTCTCGTCTATTTTACTCTCTCATTCATTACATTCATTTGTCCATTTTATTATTACATACTAAACAAACCCGAGATTTGTTACAAATAGTCTGCTTTGGATGTTGAACACGAAAATGAGCTGTCAACTCAAGCCTAAGAGGACATTTTTGCCCCTTTACCTTGTAGGGATTGTTCTTCTAATATCATAAGTTAATAATTTCTATATATAGTGAACTTGCATTTATTATCATTTTGCATTGTACTATTGTATATGATTTATTGAATATCAAATGTAGATCGGTGAAAGAAAAAAAATAGTTTTATTATGATGAAGGAACTAATATAACTTGCAACATAAAACAAAATCAAACTTAAATTATAAGGTAGGATTATAATAAAAATATATATTTAATTTAAAAAACCTAAGTAAGAATTGTGAGCTTGATAACTGTCATTCTATTTTGTTAAAAGCGAGGTCATTTTGATCATTATGTTAAATACGTCAATTCATTGTATCTTATATGTTTATTATGTCAAACATCAGTTTATGATGTTATATATTTGCATCATTTGTTATATGTATTTATCAATGTGTTTTACATTTAATTTATTTTATATTGTATTGTTTATTTTTCTATAAATTATATAAAATTGTTATCTATCATTGTATTTTACAATTGCAAGTACCCAATGATGTACTTTTACCAATGTATTTATCAAAATTCATAGCGCTGAAGGTAACACATTGTGTTATTTTTTATTGTTTTTTATAGATTATAAAAGCTTGTTGTTATCTATCATTATATTTAACAATTAGAGGAATACAATGATATTAGTTCACCAATATATTTACCAAAATTCAGTGTTTATGATAGCATAATAACGATTAAAAATACAATGAAATTTTATGTTATTTGTCATTGTTTTTAATGTAATAAGTTTATTTGTTGTTAATTTATTATTATATTTTACATATCGGAGATACACACCAATTTTATTCCACCATTATATTATTTTAGAATTCATCATTCTAGAAAAATACAATAGTATATAAAAAACATAATAACTAACAAAACGACACAATAAATTACACTAAATACATAATGACGAGATACGGGCTTAATAATATATACAAATTTTATTTATCTTTTTTATATAACAATATACCCGTTTTATAGAAAAAAAACATGCTTTATGGTATAATTTTTATATTAAAAAATTAATGTCGTACATAAAAGTTATAAATGTGTTAAAAAATAGTAAAACTTAAAAAGTCAACAAAAATGGTTATGATTAGAATACTCATTTAACAAATTTTTTCTTACAATTTGATTCCAACCAAGAGATTAATAATTGAGATTATTTTTTTATACTTTTTAGTCTTAACTATTTTTTAAGCATTTCCCTAAATAATAATTGTTTATAAGTTCAAAAGTTGACACACCTAGCAACCTATGAATCGGAAAGCACACAACTTAAGGAAAAGAAAAGAAAAGCAGTCATTTATGCTAGTGGACCATGATAACACACCCTTGGCTCCCAAGTCACCATTTTTTTCTTTATATATCTCATACACATCTCATAGTACCTTAACCAACAATGGCAAGGCCTTTAAGCCAAAGCTCAATTGAAGATATTTGCAAGCAAATTCATGGTTCTTTGGAAAATTCAAGCCTTCTTGTTCGGGTTTTCGCGTGTCATTTAACGCGAGATGAATGCCAAAAGACCAGAGAAAATTACATGGAGATGTATGGAGAAGATTTATTCGATCTTCTCCAAAACAAGATTCATGGTGGGACATCAAGAACGTGCACGATCTTGTCATTGTTGATGCTAAATCCGCATGAACGTGATGCTATCGTGGCTAAAAACGCCATTTTTAAGGACAAGGGTGGTGTTAACTATAAGGCGCTCATAGAGATTTATGTTGGTAGGAAATCAAGCCATTTTTTCTTCATCCAACAAGCTTATCAAAGTAAATTTAGAAGGCATTTGGATCAAGACATCATGAGTATTGAACCACCACATTCTTACCAAAAGGTAAATCTTTCTTAATTATCTTGTGCATAGGATACAAACTCATTAAAGTCCCCTCTCTTAACAAAAGCTTGATCTTTCTTTTCTTGTGCATAAGTGGATGTACTATATGGATGAGTACTTGTACATAGTGAAAAAGTACAACTTTTTTTGCATATGTGTATAAACCCACATGGGAAATGAGTGATTAGAGGTGGGTTTTTTTGTGTAGATATTAATGGCATTGGCTGCATCACAAAAGCTCATAGTGCAGAAGCTAGTGTACACATTGGCAAGTGTGATGCACAAAGGCTATTTCAAACAGGAGAAGCAATATGTGGGGGTTTCAAGATTGATGAAGGAGTTGTGCTTGAAATTCTAAGTAAAAGAAGCATTGCACAACTCAAGCTAACTTTCACAATCTATAAGCATATTTATGGGCATAGTTATACCAAGGTAAAAGCTTTCACTTATAAATAACTTTTATGCCATTGATTGTTCAAACTTTATGTTTAATGATAAACCTTTATCTATTTATTTATTTTATTTTTTTCAGCATTTAAAGAATGAATATTGTGGGGAGTTTGAAGATGCAATGAAGATTGTGGTGAAATTTCTGACTAATCCACCGAAATATCATGCAAAGGTGATCAAATTTTCTTGCTTTTCAAGTAAAAGTTCAAGAAGAGTCCGTTAAACTTCAAAGAACCTTCAAGCAATATATTCTTTTTTGAAAACAACTTTTATCTTAAATACTCCAATGTTACTTTATAAAATATTAAAATATAGGAATAAATGTAGAGTATTACTTCAATTCATAACTTTTATAGTGTATAACAACAAGCCATCTTTATTATCATTTATTTATTTAATTTTCTCTAAATCTTTTTTATATTCAGGCGCTAGAATCAATCATCAAAGGAAGAACAAAAGATGAGGGCAACTTGGAACGTATAATTTTGAGTCAAAGTGACACCGATATGAATAAAATAAGAAAACATTACAAGAACATATATGGGGTGGATCTCACAAATGCCATATCGGAGAACATTCCATTTGGGAATTTTAGGGAATTGCTCATTGCATTAACTATGAAAGCTAATATTGATTCATGATTTAAGCCGTATAAAGCGGATCTGATAACTGATAAAGTATGATACTTTAGTTAAAAGTTGGGCATTGTTACATGTATTAGTTATTATTACAAATACAATTTTCGTTCATCAATAGACTATCAAATAGTCATATTCTTTTATTATTATATCAGTCAAGTGATAATACTCACATATGAAATATTTAAATTAAAACATGGTGATTGCTGCCAAAACGACGACAATGGCTACCATGAAAGCTTGATGTCCATACTTGGTAGCACTATTTGGTGCGGGTGCGGGAGCAGTCCATCCTTGCACGTTTATGACTAGCTTTTGATTGTGATCGGCACAATGTCGTTCCACACCACAAATGTACCACTTTTTGCCTGGGGCTTGCAAGGTCACAACATCATGTCCGGATGCAAGGCGTAGGCTGGGTGCTGGGAGTGTGCAATTAGCAAAAGAACTAGCGTTCACTTGTATACGTCATGCATTCCTGGCATGTACTTGAACACTACAATAAAAAAATATGAAAAAGTTAATGATTTAGAAAATGATTTATTTTTAGTATTAATAATGTTTAGGGTTTACGGTTCCAAAAAGTTTAATCAATTAACCTAATGTATCACCAACGTAGAATTGTTTGTCTTTGGCCCAACTTTGATAATCAAAATCGATCGTCCAACCACTGTCACCCCCAACCACATATTCGGTTGCAACAGTAGCCTTTGGAAGTAAGACCGCAACCGAAATGACCAAAAAGACAACTATATGGCTAAAAGTGCTCATTGCTGCTTGTGTTGAGATGGTTGAATACCAATTATTAGTATGTTATATTTCGTTTTGAGTTTGATTACAAATATGTAAAATAGTGTCTATTTATAATAAATGTATATTTCTTGGAAATATCCCCAACAAGAAATGAGATTGTTATTCACGGTAATCAGTTGGAACTTTTGTCATTTTCTTGCTTTAGTTTTTGTACTAGAAGAATATGCCTAGATAACATAGACAATGTGGTGTTGAGTGTACCAATAAATCATAAATATAATGATGTTTTTATCTAAATCAAAGATCGTAAGATTGAGTTCTGGGATGATAATTTATACTTAATTATATAGATATTGCTTATTGATATATTTGAAGAATAACAGTAGATTAGCGTGTAAATTGTAGTTCTAAAAAAAATAATATAGATACAACTAAACGAGTAGCAAAACATAAATGATAAAAATGTACTTACAAAAACTAAAATTCTAAAAATAAATCATATGTAAGATTATTATTTACATTCACGCTTGTTTAAAGATTATACCATAGAAGACTATATTTTATATATATATATATATATATATATATATATATATATTTGTTTTTCACAAGAAAAGGTTTTCAACCTAGTTTTAATATATTAAAATCCTTCAATTCGTTAAAAAGGGCACCATTATACAATATATATATATGTATATATATATGTGTATATATATGTATATATATGTATATATATATATGTATAAGTATATATATATGTATATGTATATGTGTATATATATATATAATATATATATATATATTTGTTTTTCACAAGAAAAGGTTTTCAACCTAGTTTTAATATATTAAAATCCTTCAATTCGTTAAAAAGGGCACCATTATACAATATATATATATGTATATATATATATGTGTATATATATGTATATATATGTATATATATATATGTATAAGTATATATATATGTATATGTATATGTGTATATATATATAAATATAAAATCACTACTTTTCTTAGATGCATGCGGTGGTAAGTTATTTTTAATATAATAACGTTGTTAGCTTTTAAAATAGTTAAATTTTATAAAGTGACATTTAATATTTCAAAAAATTATACCCTCCTTGTTTTGATTAATTTAAAAGTTAACACGTCATCGTATTTATATAAAAAAATCAAATTGCTTGCATTTTAGAAAAGTTTAAGGAGTTTGGTATACAAAAGTTAGTTTGATTTTTTTAATACATTTTTGCAAGTGGAGAGACTTTAACGTACATACCAAAATTAGGTTGAAAGAATTTTTTTTAAATATAAAAGTATATTAGTTTAAGGTAATTTAGTGGTAATACTTGCGAAAAATCTTACATTTCTTGTGAACACGAAAGGTGTTGAATTCATAAGAACGTTACATCTTACTTATAATAAACGTGTTTTTATTTCTTTGGTTGTGTAATACGAGAGTGTCATAATTTAATTTCTTTGGTTGTGTAATATGAGAGTTTTATAGTTGAGTGTGTGTGAGTGATAGACACTATCACGAGAAACAACCTCCCAAAAGTTTTCATAAATGAGTAATGTTAATCGGTATAAATCAAGGTTATAATTCAAACAAATTAAAGGTATTTTTGGAAATTCCATAACAAACTCGATTTTAACGAAGAATCACACCACATGGCGATGAAATTAAACAAGAAAACAAAATTTGGTGAGTAGGAACGAGTATAAAGTCTAGTTTTGATCATAAATTTTATCTGGATTTAGTTTTTTTTTTCTTTCCTTTTTTTAGATCTTTCTTTCAATTGATAATATCTTTGATTCAAAATTAATATATAAAATTATAAGATAATTACACGTATCTATTTATTATAATAAAAGAAGTTTTAAGATGTCACTTGACACAATTCTAGACAATCTAATTTTAATTTCCCGCTTCTCTCTCCTATTAAACAATTACCTTAAATACTTATAATATTATTTAATTTCTTTTGAGATTAAAAATTATTTTTTAATAAATTAAGAAAGAGATGCTTTTATAAATGATACTTTTAAATGACTTTTTTATAAAACAAAAAACTAAAATTAGGAGTTATAATAAGAAAAATTTTAATATTGATATTTTTATAAATGGTTTGTTTTGCAATAAAATGTTTATTAAAAATGCAATTAGGGTTTAAAAATAAAAGTTTAAAATAATGATATCATTATTTTATTACTTATATTATTACTCATATGCAAATTTAATCATATTGTTTTATAATTATTACATTTTCATTACTATTTATTTAATATTTTATTTATTCAACCCGTGTAATACACGGGGTTCTAACCTAATATAGTTAATATGAAAAACTAAAATTTTACTTTCCATCATTTTTTTTAGAAATAGCACAAATGATATCAATTGCATGTTCGGTTGTCATATTTTTAATTTTTACAGAGCTGCAGTAGGTAATATTCTTTTTTTCCCTTTTTGTTAATTCTTTTAAAAAGTTCATTTTGTCCCTTTGCTTTCTATAAAAATTCTACAAATGAATTAAGAGTACTCGAACCCTCATCTTCCTCACTCTATGTCTTCGTTCCCCTTTCCCACCAACTCCTAATATCATGATATCCAGTGGCGAACCTTAAATACTTTCGTAGGTGGTTGGTGGAAATTAATTGTTTTAGCGGGACAAAGTCGATATTTATATAAATATTACTCTATCGGACCTAAAATTTACACTACCGGACTAAAATTTAATACTACTAACAAAAAAAGGAGGGTCAGTGGCACCCCCAACCCCTATGATCTTCCGCCCGTGCTAGTCCCATCCTGACATGGGACTTATGATACTTGCGATGGCCGCCTATTGATGAGTCGAAAACAACGAAGTCATAACCCTTATTTATAGTTTTCAATATCATAAAGGTCTTATGCAGTTTACTTTTGTCTTACAAAATAAAATTTACACTTATTAATTAGATATCACAATAAAAATCGAAAAGTTAATTGTTCAACATGTATTAAAAGCAATGAAAAGTACAATACACCTTTATTATAAATCAGAATTTTTAACTCTCAAGTCAAATAAATCAACAAACAAACAATAACAACAATGAATATTTCGCCCCCTTGCTTGGTAACTTACAATCATGCCTTAACATCTATGGCTAGCTTTTGGTTAAATGCAGAACAATGTTCCCCTACGCCGCAAAGAAACCACATTTTTCCTGGGGTCGAGAGCGCTATAACGTCGTGCCCAGAGGTGTAAGCTTCACTTGGTGGCGGAATAATGCAACCAGCAAACGAACTACCATTCACTTTGAACACGTTATGTAATCCTTTCGGATAATTAAACACTGCAACACAAAA
Organism: Flaveria trinervia; assembly: GCA_025506515.1. Classification (NCBI taxonomy): domain Eukaryota; kingdom Viridiplantae; phylum Streptophyta; class Magnoliopsida; order Asterales; family Asteraceae; genus Flaveria; species Flaveria trinervia. Next base: position 101,841,580 of record CM046443.1, on the reverse strand, counting down.
ATGGTATCAAAAACTATATATAACATGTAGATATGTGAGTTTAGTACACATTTCTAAATTGAGATCTTTTACCTAGAGAGTCGCCAACTTTAAAAGATTTAGTTTTAGCCCAGACTTGATAATCGTAATTGATGGTCCAACCGTTGGCATCTCCGACCACATAGTCCGTTGCTACGGTGGTGGTCGGAAGTAGCACAACGACACAAATGGTTGAAACAACGATAATGGGGTTAAAGAATGCCATTTATAAGGTTAGATGGAGATTTGTTATCCCTTATGATGAATTTGGTTTAGGAAGGCATGTAAAAGTTGTATTTATAGTAGCATTTAATCTTTCTTGTAAACATAACAAATTGTTATAACAAGAAACAAGCACCAACTAGGTACAGCAAGAACAAGGGGATGTTATTCACGATGATTATTATGTTTCTAAGTTTCTTATTGAATTTAAATTCACTTTATACTAAAATAAAAAAAATTACCACACAAAAGGTATGTCCTTAATCTCAAATTGAGGACAAGAAGGGAAGAGATTCAGTTGGTCTCAGTTGATCGGACTAGTGTTCGTTTGGAATAAAGGTATGTTTTTGGGCCTATTTCTTCCACTTGTATTGTTATTTTCGTATGTTTGCAAACGAACAAAGTAGCATCTTTGGAAATTGAATTCGATTTATATTCTTCTTGTAGTTGAACACTTGAACAACCTTGACGGTTTTTTCTTTAATGGCTTTAACATATTCTTCCTCACAAATCATATAAAAACCCATCACTTTGTAATTAACCTGATTAAAGAGTAAAGTATGAACTTTTGTTAAAGATTTACTCACTTTGTAGCTTTGTATACACACGAACCCTTCTGAACTCAATGGTTTGAGGGAAAGAACCAATGTTGGTGGTGGCGATAATTAGATGTGGCGTTAACTGTTTCCGTGTTATTTCTCATATATCCACGAGTCAGAAAATCATATGTTAATCGCAAGAATCAACGGTACAATTAGCTGAATCTGATGAGCACACCAAGTGTTCGATAAAATGCCTCATTGAACTTCAAAGGAAGATTGAGATTCTCTAATGTGGGTCATCTCCAAGTGTACGTTTGCACCTCTCCTGTGTACCTTTTGGACTCAAACATCAATCATCAAATTGATGATGATCGTACAAACTTTATGTGGTTAGATTTGTGGCATAACCCTTGTCTACTTTGAGTTTGATCATCATAACATTTGAAATTTAAATGTGGAACACCATTCATCTAACTGTTAATTTGTCCGAACCGTTTAAATTCGTTACTGTTGACGTGATAATGTTATCGAGTCGCAAGAAAGAGTTATAACTTATAACGACCAATATAGCCTCTATCAGTGGTTTGTGTCGTCACCTCGGTCACTTTTGTGTAAGTTGGACACTCATACGTGCAACAAAACACCTAATACAGCCCGTGTAGTCATTCGAGCCTATAACAGATAGAGGTGGTGTTAATTAAGAAATACCACCCTTCTCAAATTCTACAAGAAATCATCAATACATGTATGCAAAAGCAGCATTCATTTCAAATAAGTTCACATGCAGAAAAAAAGGCTTAGAATGTTTCATTTTATGGTGGGATTAATACATCTTACAGAATAAACCCCGTGTAGAAGTTGAACAAGACAACAGTATATATGTTTTGGGAGTATTACAAGAATGAACAGTGGTTCTTTGTGCAAGAAAGAAAAAAAGCTCATCAGTCATCAGAAAGAGTGAACCTGACCAGTTATTTCACAGTCAACAGTTCGGCCGATTGGTCAAAACTACCGCGAATTGATCCCCGACTCGTCCTCCTCTTAATCGTGCTTGTCTCATTGTGAGGTCTACTTGCAGTCTTACTTGAATCTTTGAGAACTCTTATAATACCTGTATAATTCAATGAGATTGCAATTTTCATTGCAGTAGCACCCTTGTTAGTTCTTGCATCAACATCTGCACCTTTTTTTACTAGTAACTCGATCACATCCGCGTGTCCAGATTCCACAGCACAATGTAGAGCAGTGTAGCCATCTTCATCACGTGCGTCGATATCAACCCCTTTCTTGATCAGAATCTGGACTATGTCAGCCCAACCCTTGAATGAGGCGCGGTGTAAAACAGTCCATCCGTTTTGGTCTGGCCCATTGGTGGTGACTCCACCTTCAAGAAGCCTTTTTATGGTTCTAATATCCCCTTTTCTTGCAGCTGTAGACAATGTATCGGCTAAACCGAGGGCGTCATATAGCCGTGTGTGTCCATGCTCGACTGCAACATCATACGCGGTCTTCCTGTCTTGGTTTTGTATGTTTTTGTTAGCACCCTTTTGTATCAGAAGCTTAACCATGTTCTCATCCCCAAGAGCTGCAGCTATATGCAACGGTGTCTCACCTGCACTAGTGTTACATATATCGAACCGGGCCCCGCTGTTTAATAACAAACGGGCGCAGTCCCGCCTTCGTTCCTCAACAGCTAGGTGTAAAGCGGTGTTCCCGTCTGTTGTAACCGCGTCCACATTGGCTCCTTTGACCAAAAGTAGCTTCAAAATGTCAACATGCCCCCCACCAGCGGCTAGGTGAATCGGGCCCCACGTGGACGGGTCTGATCGGTCTATGTTTGCTTGGTTAGCTAGTAGGAGCTCTACAATCAAGCCTTCACCCGAGGCGACTGCAGCCTCGAGTGGGGTTTGCCCTGATCTTTTCCCAGTTGACCGAGCATTTACATCAGGCTTGAACTCAAGTAGCACTTGAACCAAATCGGCTCTACCCCGATCAACCGCCAAATGGAGCAATGTCTGACCATCCGAGTCAACCGAGTCGACCGCCTTCCACGACGGGTCACTTTTCTCCAACACATCTCTTATTTCATCAATCAGACCATTGGTAACAAGCTTAGCCAGAACCACTGAGCCCACAAACATGACCTTGATGCCACTGTCAACAAACACCTGTTTCTTTCTAGTGGTAAACCAATCACTCGGGACCGAATCACTCGTCGAAGCGGTCTTAACCGCTGCACCGGGGACCACAACGCTATGTAACCAAAACAAATCATCACAATACGGGTACGACTCAGGGAGGTTCGAATTTGGTAGTAGATCATAACTGATCTCCACAGTGACTGTTGTCAAAGGTGAAATGATCCCGGTTTGTGGTCTAACCGTGTACGAGACCTTGTTAACCGGCTTCAACTGAAAGGCCACGGGCATTGTGTGCATAACGTTTCTTAAAACGAGCTTACCGTAACACTTTTCACCTGGTTCGACGCGTATTGGAACCACATTAGATGGCTCTAGACTTATCAACCGGTCCATGGGTGTTCTGTTTTGAAAACAGGTTGAAAAAAGTGGTTTTACAAGTTGAAGAAAAATATTAGATTATGGTATAAGTATAAGGGTTGCCGGCTATTACAATGTAATGTCATAACTTGGTGTTAAGAACAATGTTGACTTGTTCTATTAGTCGTCCGAATATGTATAACTTCAAAGACACATGATAGGTAAGTTAACAACTTTATGATGTATTATGTTTAGAGCAGTAGTAATTATGTTATATAAACATAACACAAGATTTTTCAAATAAATGAGATAAGGATGTTTGTAAATTGTTGAAATCAAACTGAAGTTGGTAGACGAGTTTGAGATTTATGATGTGTAGTGACGGAGCGTAACTAATTTTGTAAGGGAAGGGAGATGAAATTATTTACACTATTGGACTAAAATTTAACACTATGGACGAAAAAAATAAAGGGGCTCCCCCCGGCCCCTATTAAGCTTCGCCAGTGATGATGTGTATGTTTGGTAAATCATTTTTTAACTAATTTTTACCTTATTAATTTTTGAAAAGATAACAAGTCAATACATATGTTTGGGTAAAATGTTGAAAGTTGGTTTTAAAAAGTTAAAAAGTTGATTTTAAAAAGTTAAATGGAATTACTTTTTAAAAATTACTTTTCAAAAGTAACCTTTTCAAAAAATAAACAATCCCATACACCTAGGTGTTCAGTTTTTAAAGGTTTACCATTTTAGAGATCCAACTAACACTTTGAAACTTGAAACTTGGAATCTGTGTAAATGAAACAAGCCGAATAGTCAATTTATTTACTAGGTTTAGTAAACTTGTGTATTATACAGGTTAAATAAATAAAATATTAAATAGAATAAAAATTATAAATTATAAATCAATAGACTAAGACATGATATGATTTTATTATGTATAAATAAATATAAGTAATAAAACAATAATATGAACTTTTTAAGAAAAAAAATTGTTTTTTTCAAAGATAAATTAAATATGTTGTTTTAAAATAACATTTTAATTTTTTTTATTCCATACTATAACTCTATTAATTATTTTATTTAATTTACTTTAAGAAATATCAATTTTAAAATGCTATGTAACAATAGTTTTATTTCTTAGAAAAGATTCTTTTTTTATAAAATACTCTCTATAAAAATAACATTAATAAAAAGTTATTTTTTTTAATTTATTAAAAAACTAATTACAATATAAAAATAAATAAATAATATTTGTAGTAATTAATGTGGTTATTTTATAGGTGAGAGAAGCGCGAAAAAATTAATGAGAATAAATATGATGCTGACACGTAGCACCCCATTTCCCCTTTTATTATAATAGTAAGATTTATTTTTGAAAAATACATTTAAGAATTTATTATTTTATAGATTATAAACCATGTTTATTGATTAAAAAGTTTTAATACAAACTAATGATTTAGAAAAGAAAATGTAAAATATTTAAACTATGTATAGGGCGTTTATAACATGTTGAGATTTATGCGGTTTCGGTTTTTGATGGTTTAAAATTTTATGGTCTATTAGACTGTTTAGAACATGAAACAAATCGTGTAAACCGAATAAGCGATTTAAGGTTTTATCTCTTTGTTTTTAGAATATACATTTTTTAAACGTGGAATGTAATAAGTTCAAAACGTCAAACCTAGAATGTCAACCCATCAAAATGTTAAAACAAGCTGGTTCAGTTTGTCATTCTTCAAAAGTGAAGTTAAGGCGTTTTTCTTTGTCAAAATCGATCGAATTGAACCCTTAGCACTCCTAAAATCTAGTTTCAGGGGTAATACTTTGGTTCAAGCAACTTTTTAAATATTATATATAATATTTATTACCAATTTTTTTTGTTCATCAATGTTTGTACCTTAAGCTTTATGGATTGAATATATTTTGGTGTTTTAGTCTTTAACCATTTTTTACTTTTAATTCTAATACGTTTACATCTTTTACAATTTAACATTTATAATATTTCATTTTTAATTTTATCTTCTATGTTTTTCATATTTTATAAATTCTTCGTTTTACGTTTCAATTTAAATTTTACAAGTTAACATACCGCAACATGAGCGTGTGGTTCAATGTTTACGTTTATTCCCCCCCCCCCCCCCCTTGAACGGCCAATCACAACACGCGTGATCTAGGTAAACTAAGTTGTTGTTTTTAATTGTTTACATTTCAAGTACGTGGTTCAACGTTTATACATCTACATTTCATTTGGTTTTTATATTTTTTGTTTTTATTTCTTTTTAATACAAGTTGTTTTAAAGTTGATGGTTGCTGACGCTAGTGTGACATTGTTGCTATTTGTTACGGTTTTACACCCCATGCCGCAACACGAGGGCTTAATACTAATTCTATTCTCATAACCAACTCGGTATTAGCACTCCTAAAATCTAATTTTCACTAGTAATATTATATTATTATGGATCAAACTCAAACAACTTTTTAAATATCTTATTTTCATCATCAACTCGGTATTAGCACTCCTAAAATCTAGTTACATCATGACTTGTTGATGACACAAAAAACTGAATATAAACATTTCAGTTGTGACTTGGCTGTTGTCCTTCTCTATCACAATCATAAGAATTTGAAATGATTATTATTATTTACAATTTTTACATACAAAACACAACTTGTTTTTAAATAAGGAATTAATGAGGGCAATTTTTAAACGAACCACCCAAACCTAATCTTGTAGGCCAGTTATTTTAAGCAACTCGAGTTTGACACTTGAGCATTTCAACCATCCAATTGATAGTGTGGAACTTGATTGGTAAACCATCTTTATCAATTTAATAATATTTGATATAAACTAATGATGTCAAAAGAAAATAAAATAAAACTATTTACCAGCCAAACCATTACAACCTTGTCCAACATTTGATTTTGTTTTTTGACACTGATTTGACCCAAAATTTTCATTAAGACTCGTGGGGCCGTAAACACCTTAAAATTAAGTTATTTTGAGAATGTGAAGAATTAAACATACGTCCCTTTTAAATTTACTATTCTCATAATCAACTCGGCTAACATGTTAGATACGTTATCATGGCTCTTTGTTAACACCAAAAGTCATGTATGAATTTTTCGATTGCAACTTGATAGATGTCCTTCTCTTTCACAATCATAGGAATATGAAATGATTTTATTTAGGGATCATGTGACATAAAAATGAAAAAAAAAACTAGTTTTTTAAGGAAACACATGTACCAAGTATGGCAAAGACTAAAGACACACATGTACCAACCATTTATTGAAACCGTGTCATGTGGGATTTGCTCCATTTGCAACATTGTCGACCTAACAAAACATTATGTATGTATATTTCTTTGTGGTTGCTTGACTATGTCCATACAACCACATTTTTGGACTCATATGGTGTTTATTTAAAAAGACCTTAAAACATATAGTAGAGTGACAATTCTTATTTTAAATAAAAATATTTGAAATAGCTTTTTTTCTAAATTAAATATTTACCTTTATAGTTATGAAATACATATAAATTTAATATATTCATTATGCGTTCATATATCTTCATAAATATACAAACTAGCATTGGTAGCTAGCGCAACGCGTTAGAACTATTTTAAACTGAAAACATAAAAAGATATTATCTTCAACCATGTAAAAATATGCTTAAAATTAAAATCTTAAATTTATTATCGAATAATATCAACAACTTGTATGTTAATACTTATACCATGAAAAATACACAACCTAGATAAAAGTAAAAAAAAGAAAATAAATGTAAAATAGCACAACAAACAATAAAATTAAAAAGAAAACAAGGTAAAGAGTAAAAAAATATAACATTATTTTACGTATTATAAATAAAAAATATTATTTTGAGTCTAAGTGAAAATTTTATTAAAGTTCAGGGGAAGTAGGAAGTAGTGTCATTTGGTTAAAGAAGATAAAAAAAACTAAATTAATGTTTAGAGGTTATATTGTAAGTTTATTAAAGTAGGGGCGTGAGTGTAAATTTGTTCAAAAATAACAAGGATAGCACAATATAATTCACTTGCTTAAGCTATGATAAAATTATATATACAATATCTTAGGCAAATATGGTGAAAAAAGAAAAAAAAACACCAACCCCAACTCGATATGTGGTCCAATTCTAATTATACTCTTTTAGTTTTTTTTACTATAGATCATAAATGCAAATGTAATGCAATAATTTATGGTTTTAAATTTTCACGTCAAAAGCTAAAGACAACATAAAATCCTTTAATCAACGACTACCATTAGTTGTAGTATGATCATTATTATTTTGTATTAGCAGATTGATACAATTGTTTGAGAAGTTTTACCTCTCGTGACATATTTATGAGATAATCATTAATGATACCAGACTACAAGGCATGAGCAAAGAATCTAATAATCAATATGGATAGCTACTTTAGACTAATGTATAAGGGTGGACGAAGTGGTCTTCTGGTTGGGATCCGCTTCAATCAAGTTCAAGGACCACACTATTGCAATCTTCGTGTTGATACGATTGGCTTGAGCATTAGATACTAGAACCCAATTAACTCACAAGCGAACCAGAAGAAGAATTAGGCCAAAAATTAGGATACATTCTGGGAAAATCAAACTTCCATCGAAGAGAAGCAAATGAAAGGCTTTCATAAAAATTCTCGTAGAATTGAGAATGAGGTTTTCATTACGTCACTTTTTGTTTCTTAGTTAGTTTAGGGTTATGTGGGTGCGATCACCTCACTTGGGTATTTTTTTCTTCATATAAGGTAACATTTTTTAGTAAAGAATAGTTTTGACATTGTTGGATTATTTAAGTTCTATCCCCTCATCCTAACAGTATGTTCTTAAGTTTTATATAAGAAGTGAAAAAAGAAAACGAAATAAAGTGAAAATTATTTGTGTTACAAAGTTTAAAAAAAAACAAGTGAAGGAATTGACAACAAAGTAGAAGAAAGTATAAGAAATTGTTATAATAACTTTGTATTATAATGCTTTACCCTTGCAATCTAATTTAGTTAAAAGATTAAAAGATGATTCTTATTTTCTTTTCAACTCAAAAGTTTATTTTTTATTTTCTCGTAAATTATATAATACTAATTTGTAATTTTCTTATACATAATGGTATGTACCTTGTGCTTAAAGTGTTTTTTAAAATAATTTTGATTTTTCACTTCTAACTTAAAGATTCTAATCTTTTGTAATGTAAGCTCACAAATTTATTTTTATACTTCTAACCCAAAATTTTCATTTATTTGTATTTAAATACTACAATTTTTTTACTATATATTTTGTTCTTTTATCATTTTCATCTTTCACCAATTTTCACTTTTATGTTCTGTTTTTAGTTTTGTAAGTTAACATAACGCAACATGCTTGTGTGGTTTAACATTTTTACATTTCGTTTAAATTTTGAGTTAACACGATGCAACATGCGTGTGTGGTTTAACGGTTTTACATCTATTATTCCCGTTTGATAGGCGTGTCACAACATGCGGGTCCTAGATCGAATCAGTTATACTTTTATATGTTTTACGTTTCAATTTAATTTCTTTGCATTAACTCACCACAACTTCAATTGATGATCACTGACAATAATGTGACATTGATAATGTTTGGTATTGTTTTACGTACCCGTCACAACACAATGAGCTTAATTCTAGTTTTAACTCTAATACATAAAATTTCTTTTCTCCCACTTTTTATCTTCCAATACAAAACTTAGAAACATAAATTACATAATGTTATAATAACTTTTTATTTTAATACTTGGGACACAAGGTAAAGCTTTGAAGCAATACAATATGACGAAAGATGAACCCTTGAAATCATGCATGTTCGCCACGTGTAACCAATTTTCACATGACGGAGCACTCTTCACCCACAGCAAACTGATGTTCCGATTACACGAAACGGATCACAATTCGTTACAATCTCAATGTACCTCTGTATGTAAATCACTAAACCTATCGATTTTGTATACCTAAAATCGAATAATCGAATCATCAAATGGAAACAACGACGCATCTGTCTCCGATCGCTGACGATGTTCTTCAACGATGCGCTCTGTACGTAGCGGATCAATCCTATTTTTGCATCGAGATCGATTGAGAAACTGATTTTGATTTGAATTTGATATTGATTTGATTTGATTGTGGCTGATTTTGCAGGCGATTAGAGACGCCCGTAAGCGGATTGGTGGAAGAATTTGAAGGCGGATGGAAAGGGGAGAAGAAGGGAGAATACTCGAGGAAATTAGTGGAGTATTGCTCATCGAAAACGCTGTATGAAATGTGTAAGGATGTTGAACAAACGATAAGAGAAGGATCCTTTAGCAAGTTGACATTCGACATGATGCTCGCTTGGGAGTCGCCTACATCCGCTGATGAACGATCACATACGGTATATGTTGTTGATTATATTTGTTTATACTAAGTAGAATTGTAGAAATGGAGTTTTATCTCTGAAATGTGCAAAATGAACTGAACGATCCTTTGGATTCAAAATTGAAATCTGAAAGAGACACAGAACTGATTGCAATCGATGTCTAAGTGAATGATTTGACTTGGAACTTTCCATCAGGTTTGAGCTGTTGATTGACCCAAAGTAAGACCAATACAGTTATGAGACAGTTGTGAATAGGCTAGCACTGCTGAATGCTCATTATTGCTCAATTTCAATTGCCATTAGATTAAAGTATTAAACCCCTAAGAAAGAGTTTTAGATTGAAGGAATTGAAGAGAGAAATAATTTTTTTAGATTAATCTCAACTTCAACCTACAAAGGAGGTTGCGTTACCAATGGATTTGGTTAACACTGTTAAGAGTACTTTGTGATCTACTTAGAATATTTTCATTATCAAAATTATGGAACAAAGGGGTTAGGATTATAGAACAACTAACTCTTTTCAACAAAGCATCCTTCATAGTTTATCCATTGTGGTCAATTGCATCTTGTAGTTTAGACAATGAATGTGAAATAGTCAATGATGGTTTTACATATTTAATACTTTTGATCACAATCACTTATTTTACCCATTGACCCATGCTTAGTAGTATATGTTGAATTATACCCATTGCCTCGGTTGGTGTTCTGGTTTAGGCTCATTTAGGTTTGCCGTGGATGTAGCCCAATCACATAGACCGAGAGAACGGCATTATATTCATGTGTTCTTTAATATATTTTCACTTTTACATTCTGCAATTTTGTTGTACATGTTTGTTCGATTCAGAATTTCCAACAGTATGTGTGTGTTTATCCCTCTTAATGTTGTTTAAGTATCTCAACTTTCTACTAGTGATGAATCACATTAAAGTGAAATGCTACTATCATTTTTCTGTAAGTGAATATCACCAATGCAAAACAATGGTGCTTGGGAAAAGAAAATCAAATTTCAATGTTGGGCGAGGCCTTTGAGATCTGTTGATATTTTTGTTCTTAATCTAGTATATCTTCAATGTTGTTTTTTCTTCCAATGGTCAGGAATGTGTGGCTAAGGAGAAAGAAGAGAAGAAAGCATCAAATCCATCTAACAAACAAGATGAAATACCCCTGTTCTATTCAGACATCATGCCACTTCTTGTAAGTCACCTTCTTGCATTCACATTTTGTTAATTGTTTATTTGACTTATGTTTGTGCCATTTTACATCTTATTTTACTAACGATGCACAACAAAAACATATGCTTGAATTACATTTCCAACAAAAAATTGTAATTAATAATACCTCATATGTCTTTTACAGTTTTTATAATCCTCTATGTTGTGCTAGTAGGTTAACAATGAGCGGAGTGCTGGAGAACATGCATTTGTGTGGCTGGGATCATTAGTTCCTTTGGTGGCTGATTTTATTAATGGAAGGTTTACTTTTGAGACACTAACAGCATCTACAGAAAACCGTCTTCACTACCCTGCTTATGACAAATTCCTTCAAGAAATTGACAAGTAATTCATCTCTATGTTTTGCTACCATACTAAACTGAATATGCTGAAATAAACATGACAATTTATCTGCAATTTGTTCAATTTGGCATTTTGGCCAACTGTTGTCAACAGATGTGTACACCATTTGCAAAAGCAAGCAACACCAAGGAATGTTGAGATGGCAGATGATGAATTTATTCTGCATGTTGAGGGTACCGCAAGTTCACAAAGAGTAATACGCCATATAGGGAAACAAAGCTGGCCTGGTTTGTGTAGATTTTTTTTGAAATTTCCTTACCCATTTAATTACAAACGGTTGATTTAGGTTCTGTACGAGTCAGATGGTCGGTTTGAACATTTTAGCCAAAAGGGGAACGGGTCAAACATGTTAAAAGTCACTCATAGTCTATTGTTATTGCATACAACTTTCTAAGTGTTATTAAATTATCTGAACTATATTTGATTTATTGTATAAGATTGTTTTTGTAATCATAATTGACACGTTTATTTTTCGTTGGACAATTATAAAAGATGACTCCATTCCACACCAAGGTCAACTCAATCCTACCTAACTGTATAGCCGTACTTAAAAATGACCCCTTTCCACACCGAGGTCATTTTGACAGGTACTCAACCCACACATCTGGCCGCCACCTGTTCTTGTGTACATAAACAAAATATTTTGAGAATGTGATCTGTTATCATCCCTGTAACCTCATATAGTGGAATTTTGTAGGTAGGCTTACATTAACCAATTATGCACTCTACTTTGAGGCATCGGGCTCAGTGTCATATGAAGATGCATTCAAACTTGACTTGTCGAAGGACATCGAGCAGTCAATAAAACCCACATCCACAGGCCCGTTTGGTGCCCCTCTATTCGACAAAGCCATTATATATGAGTCTGCTGAGCTGTGAGATTAATTACCACCTCATGTACTATTTCAGTTTAATTATCTAGAAACATCTAGTATGCTGATAGCTACTTCTTCATGCTTAATTTATTATCTAAAACCATCATGTCCACCTTCATGGACCTGCCATATAAATATACTGCATTTTCCACATTTCAGTATATATGAAAGGGCTAATGGATAAAAACGTAAGCCAAATGCATTCCAATTCCTGTATTTGGTAGCCAACTTGGTTAAATATTAAACTAATTTAGCTACATATCAGTGACCATGTCATTATCTTGGCCCGTTACTTAATTAGTTTAATATGTAACTAAAATTTTTGGTAGTTGGACAACTTAGTCAAGATTTTTGAATCTTTGATGGTTCTTTTACTCTACAAAAGTGTTGAGTACCTAAAGCTGATATTTAAATCACAGGTTCTTACCTTTTATGCATTTTCCCTATTTGAAACACATCTGTAAATATGACATCCTCTATTTACTTATTTAAGTTTTTTGGATATTTTCAGTGAAGAAAGTTTCCTAATTGAGTTCCCAGAATTGACTAGCTCCACAAGACGAGACCATTGGCTTGCTCTTGTGAATGAGATTATGTTATTACACACGTTTTTAGCAAAGTTTAAGGTTGACTCTCCTCTACAAGCATGGGAGATGCATGCAAAGACTATACTAGGGATAATAAGACTCCATGCAGCCCGAGAAATGCTCAGGATTTCGCCACCTAATCCCAAAAGTTTCCTAATTTTTGCATTGTTTGATGAGTTGCCTACAGGAAGTAATGTCTTAGAAGAGCTTGCTGAGAGCTTAAAAACAGTGAAAAGTGGACACCCGTGCAGTGCTAGTTCAATATTAAGGAACTTAAATGTCACGCAGGCTTGTATCCGTGTGCAGAGGCAGAAGTGGGGACTGAACAGTCTGAGATTGTAAGTAACCAGCCGGAAAATCTATCGTCTTTGGAAACTGCTGTTGAACAAGTTAGAGAGGAAGCTAAAGAAATCAATACTGCTAAAGCTGCGGCTGATGTAGTGAAAGAAGACGGGATTGGTGACAGTGCACTTATATTGATGGTACAATACTACAATGCTTGAACATCATATTAACTTGAATGCTTGGTAATGGGTGAAATGGGCTGGGCTGGGCTGGGTTAGGTTGACCTGATAAGACTTCATTGACCATTTCTTATAAAGTTCTGTAAATAATGAATTACGTATTATTATAATAACAATCTTAGTCATAAAATAAATTGATTTATGAGGTTGTATGTTTTAAAAATAGACTTTGGTGATTTTCAACCTGTTTGAGTTATTCCCCTTACAGTTAGATTTTTTATTGAGCTACTAAGATTTTTTTGTCCATATTTTATAAAGTTCTGCAGGAATGAACGTGTTATTTATAATTACCAATATAATATTTACTACAGCAACAATTTAACTCTTTAGATAAGACGATTGATGAGGATGCAATGCATTAATAAGACTTTGGGCACCCATTGACCCATTCATTAACTTGGTATTTAATACTTTTTATGTGACCCTTTGAAATCACAGCCAAATCGACCAAATTCACACCTCTGGTAGTGGTTATCATGTTTTACTAGCACATGCATTACTTCTAAGTTCTTGTAGTGGTTGATGTTTCTTTTCACAAACACTTACTATTAATTCACATCAGCTTGTATCTTCATTTATACAGAGAAATGATCATTTTTAAGGCACGCTATTTCTAATTTTTAATTTATGTTGTATAGGAGCTTGTGAAGCCATTAAAAAGTGTATTGCCATGGTTTCAAGAGGTGATTGAGTGGAAAAAACCTGCAACCACCATTATGGTGATTGGTAGTACGCTAATTGTTGTCTACAAGTGAGTAATTTTTAAAATCAAAGTAACATGACTTGAAAAATTCAGCTCATCTATACGCAAGAGAATCTTCTTTTAGTAGGTTTTGGTTAAGATTTCATTGGTGATTAAATGTTCATTTGTTTGCAGAGAGTGGGTTGGGCAGGCCATAGCAGGATTGTTATGTGGATGGTTACAAAGATGATAAGGGCGAGAAAACATGAAGTAGGCAAACGAACCAAGTTTGTTGTCTCCCCGCCTTCTGATCAGACAACAATGGATAGTATAGTGGCAGCAAATCATGGAATTAACACTATATACGATATTTTGCAGCTGGTCAACGTTTCCCTATTAAAATTATGGTCATTATGGCTTGCAAATGCTCCCAAGGTATCTGATATTTCATATTCAAAATGTTGTTTTTCCTGAATTGTTCTAATTTATGTTATTTATTAAGTCGTTGAAGAAACCTTACACTAAGGCCACCGAAATACAAAAATAACATTACAAGCCATTTTTATATTATTTTATTTTTATTTTTGCTAACTCTGGCTACTTGCCAGAAATCATCAAATTATGCCCCTTACACCATCTGGCATTCTTGATCCACTCATTTACTTGGTATGTTGCACCCTGGGGTGTTAATTGTGTTGGGTTGGTGGGTATCAGGGTTGAATTCTTCAACCCGAAACCCATATTTTTAATTTTTATTCATGTCAAAAACATCAACCCTAATTCACACACACTTAAAATCTTGTAACCAGTTTGACCCTATTATCTAAACATGTCAAATTGGTAGGTTGGTAATAGTCAAGTTGTAACTTGTAAGCATGTTAGTCAGCTTGGTTGGTTGTAAAAATAGGGTAATAAATGGGTTAGTGGTTCGACCTGCTTCATTAAAAAGGTTGGCGGGTCTACTTAAATGGGTTGAACAGGTCAATCAAATACTATTCGTTTAATGTCAACCTGAACATGACCTGTTTTTTTAAACGGGTAGAAATGCCAACCCAAAACTTGATTTTTTTTCATGTTGTGTCGGTAATTGCCAACCCTAGTTGCGCCCATTGATGCTAACGCAATGCTATGTTGGTTTCAAACAACTAGTAGAACCGCTGTACTAATTTGTGAAATGTCCTTTATTTTATATTCCTGATGCCTTGTAAAACTTGGACCTAATAAATAAATGGTTAATTTAGTTTGTGTAATATTAAAGTTTTGTTCTAATTTAATATGTTTGATGCTAGAGTATAACCTTTAATAAATGCAAACCCTCAAGACCTGAACAAGAATTTCATTGAGTGACAGATTCTTTATTTATTAATAGAAGGGTTTTGAGTACAGGAGAAAATTATCCTTTGCTGAGGTTATTATATATGGAGGTTAGACTGTAGTTTGGTTTTATGGTAATTTAGGCCTAAGGGTTGCTATTTGAAAACTTGCAATTTGTTTTAAAGGTTTGCTTTTAATTGTTCTCCATTTCTAAATTTACATCCCAACTTATATCATGACTCCTCGCAGCACACGGATGCGGTGATCGCTGGGTTGATTGGATGTGCAATAATACTAGTAGTTATCCCTCTCAAATATATCATCATGACATTCGTGGTATCAACATTCGCAATGACATTAAAGTCGGAAGATCAAAGGAACAAGAAAAATCACATGGGAAACCGGCGAATGAAAGGATGGTGGGACTCGATACCTGTTGTCCCGGTTGAAGTTGTCCAAACGTCAGAAGACACTTCTAAAGATTCAAGGCAGAAAAGTGAGTGATTTATTTCTCTTAAGTTCAGTTCAATCAGGCTTTTTTTTTTCTTTTGGATATACCATCCAGTTATACTGTTATTTAAATAAGTTAAGTTGAAATTTACTACAGTTTAGAAGTTTATGTAGGTCATGCTTCGTTAGTGAAAATGTATAATTATTGAGTTTATATCTTACTATCGACAAAAACATAAAGTTTATGAAGGTACAGTTTCGTGACGCTTCTGAAACATGTAATCTTAATTCGTGATTCTTTGCACTTATGAGCCGCAATTTAGAGGTAGGCCTGCCAGTCGCTTGTGTGGGGCAATGTCAAAACAAGTTTGGATCGAAATGGCTCGTGTTAGGAAAAAATGTCAAAATGGATTCACCTACAATATATTAGTTTTTACGGCGCTATGGGTGGTATGTTGGTGATGGCAACGATGGATAGGTAACGGCACCATACAATGGTGATGGGATGCTGACCCATTTGGATAGCATGTTTAACTATTATTGAAGCATGGATGGTTCTATCTTATTTATGTGAAACCTAAAACTTTGGATAGCATGTTTAACTATTATTGAAGCATGGATGGTTCTATCTTATTTATGTGAAACCTAAAACTAGGGTTTAAATAAGAACACATTGTTGATGAGTATTCATCTCTCAACATATACAGGTGACATGTATTATTAAGAACTCAACGGATTCTCGTTGTCTGATTATTTGTTGGCCAAACAAGTTGGGATAATCAATTTTGAAAATTAAACTTACTCCTATTAATTCACTGTAAAGGTATTATTTTGCAAACCGTTATCTTATTCTTACTATTTTGTACAAACTTACTCCGTGTTTAGAGAATTTAACAAGCAAATACCACGGCGACGATAGATGTTGGATGAAATAAAGTGTGTAATGGTTAAATTGTATAGGTGAGACTACTATTACGATGGATGACCTTTTAGGAAGTTGGCATGTGCTAACCAATAATAAAATCACGAGTTGGGACAAAAGCAAATATCTTAAGTATTATGTGATATGTGATATTATCATATTTGAGCAACTCATGTCTTATTGGCTATAAGAACGATGAGATCTTAGGGCAATCGGTGATTGGGTGTACCCTTACTGTAGTCCGCATGTGGAGTGCAATGTTCCCACAACCGAGCGGGTGACGTGAGTCATTTTTCTCTCGTAAGTGTTATTTGTCATCTTCATTACTAAGTAGTGATTCCCTCGTAGAGTAGTGTTCTTTTGCCCGTAACACAACCATATCAGACCCTTTGCGTATTAAGGGAAGAACGCTCCTGATGGTGTTTGTAACATTTTACATGGTGAACCCATATCAATCGTGAACAAGATAGATGAAATATTAAATATAGTATATCATGTTAAAATTGACCACAATTATCATAATTTTATGATAAAATAATTTAAAATGATAAATTTAAAATGAGTGTTATCATACTTAATAACCTGCATGTAGCAATCCCACACCAGATCTTCGGTGATGCGGCTCACAAGTTGACGTAGATACAAGAGGTGGGGTTTGAACTTCTATCTCTGTCTCAACGTCATTATGTTGACATTATGTTGACGTAGATGCTCAAACCCTTGATGTGGGCAGAGTCGACACGGGTCTCTTTTATAAAGATATTAATGCCGTGCCATCACTATTATTTAACTATGCAGTTTACCGTACATGCAATCTTCCCTCTAAGGCTCTAACAAAACATCGGGTGAGGTTTTTGTTGAAACAGAGTTTTCGAATCTCTTCTTCAATCCTTCGATCTTCAATGGCCATTGAAGGAGGAAATTCGTTATCGGAACTGTATCAGACCTCACGTCGGTTGCTATTGAAAACCAGAGATGGCTTAGAGCGCCTCGAACGCCTCGATTTCTCCTCATCAGCTGCCACCGTCGATTCATCGGAGCTTGCAGCTGCCGTCCGGCGAGATATCGCCCAAATTCAAATCCTATGTTCCGATATGGACGCACTATGGCGATCGGTTGCCGCCAAACCTCAGCGCGATCTATGGAAAAGGTTCGTATCCTAGGGTTTATCGAGTACGTGTTTCATATTGTTTTACATTCGTTGTTCACGATAATATTGTTATGTGATGCGAATGTTTGTGTAGGTTTATTCGTTTTTCGTTGAATTGAAGTTAAATGTAGGATTTGGTTAGAATTGTGTTAGAGATCGGTATCGTCATGGAACCTGTGGAATTTGCGAATCATCACTGATTGTATAAGATCGTGATGCATCGTTTAGAGCGGTAATATGTATTGTGTACGTATCATCGCTGATTGTGTAAGATCGTAATTTTCTAGGGTTTATCGTGTACGTATTTTAGTTTGTTTCAAGTTCGTTATTTACAATTCTATCATTCTGCAATCCGAATGTTCATGTAATTTGTGGAGTTAAGTTTAAAACCGTAATCTTCATGGAATTTGTGGAATTACAAATCATCACTGATTGTATGAGATAGCGATGCCTCAATTCAAGCAAAGATATATATGCCTCAAACTAGAAACATAAAATCAAAATTGATACCGGAGTGAAGGAGATTTAAACAAAAATATAGGAATTCACATGATTATAGAAAATTCATGGGGAAGCATATAGCTTAAATAACTTGATCATCTAATATGAGTTTAGGATTTATAGTAGCTAGATAACATGATCAAAACATTTGATGTTGCAGAAAAGTTGAGCAAATATCTGAAGAGGCTGATTCTTTCAGAGAAAGTTTAGATAGGTCTTTTCAAAGGCAGCAGAAAAGGGTGCAAGAAGCTCAAGAGAGAGCAGAATTGCTTGGCAGAGCTGTATGTAAATTATCTTCTTTATCTTTTTTTATATTTAATTTAATTATATATTAGTATTAATTTCACTGCATTTCTGACCCCATTTTTTGTAACTGTGGATTAGAATGGGGAGTCATCTCATGTTTTGAAAATTTTTGATGACGAAGCACAAGCAATGCAATCTGCACGTAACTCGTCTCGAATGTTGGAAGAAGCAACTGCAACAGGAACCGCCATCCTTGCTAAATACTCTGAACAAAGAGATCGATTAAAGGTACCGACATTTGTGTTTACATTAAAGGAACATATAAAATCCATTTGTTCAACACTTGTAATGGCAATACAATTACTGGATGCCTGATACAGTTTTTGAAAAGAACCTGCAACTTATAGTTTCCTTAATATATTCTTATGACACAAACGTATTCAACTATGTATAATGTGAGGAGCACATTCAGATTTCTTTAGTGCCACGAAATTAACAAGAATAAAACTCTTTATTTTGTAAGGCCATTGTGTATCATTGCCTAAAGTATACCATCTAGGATTGATTAGATTATAGCATCGCCCACATTGCGTATTGTAATAAAGATGCTACAATAGATCTCTATATGTTAAAATTCTGATAAAATCTTTTGAGTTCTATGTAGGGTTGCAAAATTAGCAAAAAGAAAAGAAACAGGCTACTGAATAATTCTAACTCATTTTAAGCCTTCTTTGCAAATGTTCAAGTTGGCATGAAGTGTTTATTGCCTTAAAATACCATTTTTCATGTTTTCAAATCTCCCAAAACTTTGCTAACTATCATGGACTGGTTAATTCTGATGTGGATGCCATTGTTCTTTTTAACTAATGTAATAATCCTTTATCGAAAACCAATCAGAAGTCAAGCAAAATGCATAATTTACCACTCATGTACCAAAGGCTGAAAACTCACTCTGGGCTAAATTAAACTCATGGGTGCTGGAAAATTTGAGAAACTGTGTGAACTTTAAGGTGCAAAAACACCCTCTTAATGCTGGAGAATTTAGATAGTAGAAGTTGTGTCATATGCAAAACTGGAAAACACAGCTTCTTTGAACCTAGCTGTTCAAGATTATTTGTTCTATAGCTGTTGAGAAGTGATAAAATGCCATTTTACATGTACCTAACAATTCTAAGGATTCTATTAATCTTGACTAAAAGTTGAATTTGGTTTTTGTTTTTTTATATTTATTTTTGCAGAGAGCTCAAAGAAAAGCATTGGATGTGCTAAACACACTTGGGCTATCAAATTCTGTTTTGCAGGTGATTGAGAGGCGTAATCGAGTTGATCAAAGGATCAAATATGCAGGCATGATCCTTACTTTCGTTGTAGTAATTGCGTTTATAAGGTGGACTAGGTGATTTCTTAGGTCTCGATAACATCTCATCTGATTGGTACATTTTAGATAGAATTCGGCTAGCTTCGTTTGACCTTTTAATATCTTTGTATAAAAAGTTTACTTATTACTAACATGGTTCAACAGGCTAAATCATTAGTTATAACAGTCATATAACTTTAATGTTGGCGTGGTTGTGGGTTCATGTCTCATCTAACCCTGTAAGTATGAGTCATTTCCCTTATTTGGCTACTCCATGGTTATACAAGATCATCAGTTGTGTATCACTATTTTACCTGCGTGGCCACGTAGGCCGTAGCATTAGAAAACGTCTATTTGGGGGCAGTTAAGTGAAAAATATTCAATACTTCGTGACTTTGACTCGCGTATATTTCATTTCGTTGTGTATTTATATTGGTAATGACAACCTAATGCTTCGGGCTATCAAACATCTCCACACGTAACTGATAATATTATGAGAGCCTATTCGTTCGGATGTATAATGCAATTCATATAGAGTTTATGACATATAAAGCACTAGCTTTAGTAACCCCGTGTACTACACGGGTTGAATAAATAAAATAAAAATTATTAATTATAAAATAATAGACTAAAACATAATATGATTGAAATTATGTATGAGTAACAACTATTAGTAATAAAACAATAAAATGAAATTTTATTTTATTTTTTGTTTTTTAAAGATAAATTAAATATTTTGTTTTAAAATAACGTTTAAAAAAATTTATTTCTAAAAATTTTCTTACTCTAACTCATTTTAATTATTTTTGTTTAACAAAAAATTAACTTTAAAAAACCAATTTTGAAATATTACATAAAAGTAGTTTTATTTTTTTTTGAAAAAAATCATTTTATAAAAAACTATCTTTATAGAAATAGAATTAATAAAAAAATTCTCTTATTTTTATTGAAATGCTAATTAAATGTAAAAACAAATAGATAATATTATTAGTAATTAATATGGTTATTTAATAGGAAAAAGAAGGGAGAAAAGTTTGATGAAAATGAATATGATGGTGACAAGTGGCATACTCATTTACTCTTTTATTAGAGTAAAAAAATTTGTAATTCATAATGATATGTTTAGCTTCTATTTCTAGCTTTGATGTTTAATGCAAAGCTAACTTCTCCAAAAACATATAAACAAATACAAGAATCCTTTAATCTACCCTTCTATTGAGGCATGACGTCGTTAATAGTCGGTGAAAGTTTGCTAATCTACCAGAAAGTCCCCATCAAATTAGAAAATATTTTTACACCTCATGCCGACCCTTTTGATCTCCATCAGATGATTTGTGGTAGAGGTGGTAAAATGGGCGGGTTGGATTGGGTTGGTTGTTAGATCAAGATGAGTTTGAGTTAGGATGAGTTATTTAAAAAAAGGTCAGTATGAGTTTGGATAAAGATGATTTGGGTCAGGGTGGGTTCGGGTTAAGATGAGTTATTTTAAAAACTCGAGAAAAATGACGATTGCCAAAGTCAAACGCATTTATCAAAAATCAACTAACATTGAAGAAATCACAGGACATAAATGGTGATTGGGTTGGTTACCGTCAATATATCGACAATTAACGGTTACAGCAACTTTGGTGGTGAAATGGTGTTGCAGAAGTGTTGTGGTGGTGAATCTGCTCCACAGATTCATCGAGAGAGATTGATATCGATTGATGCAAGTGCGGTGGTCGATTTGCTTGGGTAACATCGGTCGATTTGGGTAAGCAGAGGTTGATCAATCTGGGTATGGTTGTCGATTTGTTTCAGCGGTTATCGATTTGAGTTGTAAAGTTTGATCGCGTGGGGTACGGTGGTCGATTTGTATCAGTAATTATCGATTTGGGTTGTGGAGTTTGATCGATGTGAGTCATGTGTTCAATTTGGGTAGCAAAGGTGCGGTCGATATGAGTGTGGTGGTCGATTTGCTTAAGCGGTGGTAGATTTGCTTAAGTGATGATCGGTTTGTGATGCGAGGTTCGTTCGATGTGGGTGCGGTGGTTTGATTTGGGTAGCGATTTAGGGGCTTTAGAGTTTGGCATTTGAGATGGTGATGGGTAGATTTAAAATTTAAGATAGGACACATACCCATCTTGACTCATATTAGTTTTTCTTATATATATTTTCAACCCATCTTAACTTATTTATCTATTTTTTTAAATCTATCCCAACCCACATCCAATTATAAAAACTCATTCAAACCTAAAATAAGACATTTGGGTTTCTTTTGCTGGACGTAATTTGTGGATATGTGGTCATGAAAGATGTAGTCAACGTCCTCTTGCTGAGGGTAATAGACGACAAGTGCCCTTGAATAAACTGAGCTTGTTATTCTTATTCTAGGTCCCAAATTGTTAGTAAATGACTTAAATTATATGCTAAAAGGCACATATAAGTGATTCATGATTTATAAATAAAAAATGTTATATTGTTTTGATGGTGATCAGTTAATTTGTAATTGAAAATTTGGTTAAGGAAAATTTAAAGTAAGAATAAAAAAACTAAGTAATATGATAATATGTTCAACCAAAAGAGCAAGAAAACCTTAAAAAAAAGTATGATATGGAGTGAGAGTGATCAGTCATCTGACTAATGGATGCATATAACATGCATTTACATAAAATTAAGTAAAAAGAAACTCTGAAACACAAACAAAAACAGAAATATATAATCATAAAGTCATGTTTTTTTTACATTTTAATACAAGTATATACCTCTAGTAGCAACTATTTTTAAAATTTTCACCATGTTATAGTTTATTTAAACAGATACATAAAAATCATGTTGATTACACAATTAATACAACATAGTTAAGAGGATGTTTGTCTAATGTCATTGTAAAAAAATAAAAAATATTGTCATTGTAAACAAGCGCACAATGTATATACAATGTATAGCACATTGGTTTCACTTTCCACTTAAAGGAGCTCTTATGGACCCCACATAGGGGCTCTTGTTATCCTTTCCTAAATATCTAATGTGGAAACTTGCACCATTATCCCTAGTATTTTATAATTCCTAATTTTCTTTCTAGTCTCCCTTACCCTTGGGGACCTTTTATGACAACATTAACTTTCATTAGTCTTGGAGATAATTAATGGATTTGCAACTCTTATATTCTCAAGCAACTACTCATTTTGAATTCTAAAGTAGCCTCTCATCTCCTTCATCCATGTGTTTATTAATAATAGGATTATACATCTACACCAATTTTGATTAGTACCTACATCAAAACATAATATCAAAGCATATAACAAGGGATACTAATTATACATTAATTCATTAGAAAGACCAGACTTATGACTTTTTTACATGTGATTAATTGCTAAAATTAAAGACATTCCACAATATCAAATTGCAAGCATGAAAAGAACTTCAATAGTGCCTAATGATTTCATGCAATAATTTAATAAAAGAGATTATTGATTTATTGAAAAAGTGAAGGGGTTGGAATAACATAGCCGTATGCTTTAAGTTAAGAAAGACTAGTACAAATCAACTGCTACTAAACAACTAAACAAGTTAATCTTGTGGCTTAATTTATTTCAGTAACTCCCATCATGGTTTTCGATTATACCAGTTTCTTTCTGGACATGACCATATCTAACAGCTTTTAACTAAATATATTACTAAAATAGCCAACAATATATATTTTTCTACTTTTATCAGCTTGGTCGATTTCTAAGAAAGGGAAACTCAAATCATTATTAAAATTAAAATTAGTGTATCATTATGCATACACAAAACCTAACCCAATTTGTATATGGATATTCCAGCCAAGTATTGGAACAAACATATAAACTGTGAATACCACATGACAACCAAACAAAATTATAATGAACATGTTAGGACGATTATTAACATCTCAATTCATTATTAGCCTAGACAACAAATACCGCACTAGCTAGTTAGGTGTTGAACATTAGAACATCACCATTAGACCACTTACAGTAGGCCGTTGTTTACCATGTACGAAAAACTTATAATAATTAGTTGAAACTCATCATATCTAGGATTTCCGGCTGTTAGGCAAAGACCATGGCCAAGCATGTCGTGAATTGGTCCACAGTCAAAAATAGAAAGAGCATTTAATACTCTCACCAATAGTCACCATTTCGCATCACTAAAATTTTAATTTTTTTTAATGGCAAATGTACGACCCTGCTTCGAAGGATACGTGTATCTTAATTGGACCCACCTATCCGTTTCCTTGCCGGGACCGCACCCCCAACCCCCTCGGAGGAAACTCATTGCTGAGAAAACCCTATGGCTCAACTCTAAGCATTTTGCTCAGAATGAGACTTGAACCCATGACCTCCATTTTATTTACATGTCATGGGTACCTCATTTTAACCAGTTAAGCTAAAGATCATCCCAAACAACTTTGTTTATTAAGTTCCTTTGTTTGATTATTAAGTACATCATTAATTAGTTATCTACCAAACAAATACTCATCACAACCACTGGCATGGACTAGTAGCAAAGATGTGTGTGTCCCTAGTTCTTGAGGTGGTGGGTTTCAGGCTCACCTACAATAGATTTAGTTTTCAAGTTTGTAGGAGTACATTAGGGCCATTCAAAGAAAAAAAATGTCATTGATCAAATAACCATCTTTTGTAACAAAACTAATAAATACCGACACACATTATGATGTGTTTTTTTTTTCGAGTGCGGGTATCTACCATTGTTCATTCACTGGGACTTTTCAGTCGTTCCAAACCATCTTTAGAGTGCCACATCAACAACTCACAACCAATAAATACTGACACATATCATAACTAATGCAACAACATTGATGCAAAATTGTTTAATCTACTCAACGTTAATACACATAACATAATTCGATTGGATGTAATCATTAGTAACAGAAAAATTAATAAAAACAATGGCTGCTTAAGTAGTATGTTTGATCAAAACGGCTATTGTAACGATTTCCCCTATTTATCAAGGAAGAAATTTGATCTAATATATACATTTTATTTTTGCAAAACTAGAGGGGGTATTATAGCAATTAACCAATACATTAAAAAATCTCAGTGGCATAAAAGTAACATTCCTCACCATGAGCAGTATAAACGGTGGACGGTTAAAGGTTGATTATTAACACTTTAATTCTCTCACTAAAAAACCTTCACATTACGTATCAATGGCGCCCATGGTTTTCCCTCACAGTTTTTCCACAAATCATGCTTTAAATCACGCATTCAGTACACATGATCAACATGTACGTGTATTCATTACACTATTTGTTTCTTCAGCTAATGCAAATGATCCGATCGGAGATCATACATTCGTACGTTGATTATATCTAAATCTAACAACGTTTGATTTCAACTTTCAGATCGTGTATTGATATATATATATATATCGATCGATCGATGAGGATGAAGGAGGTGACGCCGGCCGATCAGAATCCGACAATCGACGCTAAAGTCGACGGTGTAAGTAAGAGGATGATGAGGAAGAAGAGACGGTGGCGCGAAACCAGCATGACGGTGGTGCGATCTCCTCCGGTGATGTCGCCGTTGCAGAGCCTGTATATGTCGTGTTTAGATGCGTTTAAAGGCGTCGGCACCGTTCCTTCACCTTCCGGCGACCGGAAACTTCGTCATATTCTCAGTGAGTGAATTGAATTCAATCTTCATCTTATGTGCAAACGACTTAACCCTAGAAATTAAGGTCACGTACTCACGTACAGTGTAGCATGCCTCTTTATGATTCTGTATATAGATTGATGAAATTATGCATAATTAGCAAATATGTTGAGGTGTGTAATCGATTTAAATGGTTGTAAATCATCGATTCGTGTTGCAGATGGTCTGATGCCGGAGGATGTTGGACTACCGAGGAACCTGCAGTTCCTTGATCCTGATAGTACTGTGGTGTACACCATCATATGTCAGTGCCAAAACTTTTCGGTAATGTTTGCAGCAATTGAAACTAGTCTTTACTAATTTAGTAACTTTGCTTTTTTATTTCTTAAAATGTCATGAATTGTAGTTTTTTTTATGTTCATATCCAGCTAGGGCTAACGTGTTTGTTGTTATACAAAATTCTTGTCTTTACGGGGGACATATGATGGTATATTGCGTATTTATCTCAAACCAACCCTAGTGATCAGTTGATAACTTGATATATAGTGATGGAAAATGGTGTATTCCTCTAAGACCATCCGTAGTGGTGAGGTGACAGTGATAGAAAAGTGTTATAACATAGGTAGCCACCTCGATCAATGGTGTGTGCTAGTGAAAATTGAAAAACTGGTGTAGTGGATGTGTGATAGTGATTTAGTTTGTAATTATTAGAGTTGATGAGGTTTATTATTGTGCTTTCTTGAAAAACACACGTAAACACTCACGTCGTTGATGGGCTTCATCTTCTTCCCCTAAAATTTCCTATCACACTCACTATCACATTAAAGGGGTTGGTGTGGGTGTGGGAATGTGATAGGGTGTCACCTCAGCTCATTCATGCCTCATGCATGCTCTCTCCAATCAGTGATGGTATGAATCTTGCAGTGTGCAGGTTTGATGATGTTAGTTAAGGTACTAGGTCCGGGTAAAAAAAACTTATACGACATTCTGGAGTGGTTTAATGTTTCATATTCCATAGACTTGATAAGTAACGCATTAAAATTACTACCAATTGTTAGCAAATACCAGTTTTTGTATTAACAATTTGAGTACGTTATGCCTTTTTTCGCAGTTATATGTTTTGTTTTTGCCGGAAAATGCAGTCATACCTCTGCATAACCATCCGGGGATGACTGTTTTCAGCAAGCTTTTGCTCGGAAAAGTGCACATTAAAGCATATGATTTGGTTAATCCTGAAGTAATTGATAACTCTCCATCCTCATCTCAATGTAAGTCCTTGTTTTTTACGCGACACGGGTAATATGTTATATCATCCGTCGCTCAAGGTCCTCTGATTCATAATGGAATGAAGTAGATTACATATGTATTGTGCAGTGAAATTGGCATGTTTGAAAGAGGATGCTGTCTTTACAGCCCCATGTGACACTTCTGTATTATATCCAACATCAGGAGGAAACATACACGCCTTCACCGCTATAACACCAAGTGTGATTCTTGATGTGGTTGGACCACCTTATTCTAAACAAGACGGTCGAGATTGTTCATACTACAAAGATGTCACACATGCCATTTCACCAGGTAAACAATCATCAACCGCGAGTTGTACGTTAATGGGGTCCATATTTTAGAACCTTATGCAAACAATTTAGAGGATGCATTAATATTTATACATTTACTTGTGATAGGTTCTATTTGAAATGACAAATTACTAAGCAACATAACTTTCGATGGTGGTGTAATGATAAGCAACCGATTCTCCTTAGACAAATATTTCAATGTGAATACTGATTTCACTTGTTTCGTATCATAACACCCAAACAAAATTACTATGCAGTATTAGGATCTTTTTGTTGATAATTTATTTATATGTTTACCAGATGAAAAAATGTTGAACAAGGAAGATCAAGGCAAGTGTTATCGATGGTTAGAGGAGATTGAAATTCCGAAAGAGTCGAAAATGGATAGAATGGAGTACCTTGGTCCTAAGATCGTTGAGGTTAGTGAATAGGTACCGTTGATCGATTTCCATTGAGCCAATTGTTCATTCTTGTTGCGTCATATAAGTATTGTGCTCTAGAAGATCGATGTTATATGTAAAACAATCTCGTTGTGGTGTTTGCGTTTGTTGTTGGATTATTGTACATAAAATGTTTCTGTCACTTTTTAACACTAGTGTTTTGTAAACCTTTTCTTTATTATAATAATTCTCTTTCATTTAAATATGTTATCAGACCGTTATTTATTTATTTTTTTCTCTAAATATAATCTACAGTATAAAACTTTTAAAAGGTATGTAATATGATCTAAGTTGTAAATTAATATTGAATTACCAATGATCAACAGTTTAAGTAGTTAAGAAAAGATGCTTCAAAATTTTCATTTAGATAGGATAGATTTGCATTCAAGTCTTACCTATGACAAGGATGTTCAAGGTGGGGTTAGGTGGATTTCTTACCTAAGATAGGTTTCCTGCTAAAAATAGTTTCAGTTATATACTCAAGTAATGAAGATGATCAGCTATGCCATAAATCAATGATAGTTTAAATTTAATTCCTTATATATATATTTACTTCATTAATTATTAAATCTAAAGTGGGTGGAAGTTGCAAATTGCAATAACAACTTGGTCTAAAAAAGCTAATAATGCAATAATCAGAAAATCCGACCTTAAATTGGTAAATTCGGCCATGTAGTTTAGTGTAAAAAATCACCAGAAGAAAATAAATGAGGTTTTGTTCATGTTTGTTCACTAAAAAAATAAATATATTTATAAACTATTTATAAACATAAATGAGCACAAATGAAGGCTAGCAAACACATGCAAATATGTTATCCATGAATTTGAATGAACACAAACGAAATTTAATCATCATATATTGATTTATAATTAAAATCACAAACATTATGTAATCAACCAAAGATAAATAGGCACCGAACATAATTATCTCAAACTTAACTTTTCAATGAACGAACATAAACGAACGTTAATGAACATGTTCATTCATTTAACTAAACAAATATAATTTTCTTGTTCGTGTTCGTTCATTAATTAAACGACGAACATGAATGAATTTTCCGTCGAATGGTTCAGAAACCGTTCAGGTTCTCTAATGCGGGTAATCTTTATTGGGTGAGAAGCGATATTGAAGAAGATGAACTCGTGAGCCAGCCACGTTCATGGGCCTATCAATGATTCAAATTATTATTTCTGGTTCATTAAAGTAGGGGGATCGAGTTCTTACAACTTAGCCCACTGGGTATAAAATCATCTTATCATAGGCCCATTAGAAGCAAATTTTACACATCGGTTTTAGGTTGTTAATCTAACATCAATGTAATTCAAATCAGAAGATAATTTGAATGAGAACATCTTTGATATTAACAGCTTCCCCAATAACGTTGTTAGGACCGTTTTTGGGAGTAAGGGGAGAGTTCGACCTTGTTCTAGAGAAACCACGTTTTTGGGGAGCGTTTGACCTCGTTCTAGTTTTTGGGGAGTGTGCGACCTCGTTCTTAACCATTGGGAAACCCATGTTTTTGGGGACCGATTCCCTCGCATGAACGTCAACAATGGAATGATTATCGGGATCCTTACTATTAAATTATATTGCTTGATAAAACTGCATATGTGATTCTTGTGGTTTGACTAGATTGTATGTTAGGTTCTCAAACTTTAAAAATTTGTAAAGTTAATTTAAACTTTTATGTACTTATGTTTAGTCTCTAGCATTAAACTTTTTTATTTTTTTATACATTTCATAAAATTTGAACTAACTTATAAATTTAGCTTTAGGGATCAAAAGCATAACACCCACGTTAAAGTTTAGATTTACAATTCAATAGATTGGTTTTAAATTTATAAATATATATTTAGTTCATAACTCCACAAACATTGATTTTAATGTGAAAGTATACACTACTTGTTTTTAGATATTATTTAGTAACAAAAGACAAAGTGTCCTCCTATATATTATTTGAATAAACAGAAAATAAAAATAATAAAGTTGATTTGACATGAAAGGTTAATGAAACAAAATAACTTAATTTGTGTGGTTGATGTAATTGAAAAATAAATATAACTATATAACAAAAATATGATTGATTGAATGTTGGGATACAACGTTTACAACTTTACAAAAAAACCAGATATTATCTATGAAAATGTGATAAACTTCTAGTGGACAACCAAATTGTGAATGTTGTTCACTCATGAGCGTGCTCTTGACGTCATAAGATCATACAAACACAAAAGTGAAAGGGATATCAATCTATATACTGTGAGAAAATACATTAAAAAAGAACTATATAGTTTTAAATGTCAAGTTTAATAGCTCGAGCATCAACGTTTTAGAAAAACAATGAATATCAAATATATTTTTGTAATATTTAACTCCGATAGTCATACTTATACCAGATGGACAATATATGTAGCTTATTTACAAGAATTGAAGTTATGTTGTAAATATGTTTAGAATATTTATGTTAGTTTTGTGTGTTTTCCTAACAAAACCTGTGACGTGATTTAAGATCGAACATGTGTTTGATGTCCCTTTGGTAACACAAAACCATGAGACGCATGGGATGTACTAAACGAGTAAATGTTGTCTCCCTCCATCAATTTGCTTCTATTACCATTCAAGCTGTTATATTTTTATGATTTTAATGTCATCAAAGTTATTTTAGTACAATTGGTTCACTTAAAACCAAATAAAAAAAATAAAATAAATATTATTATGCGTTTGAAGTGTATGTTTATTACAGGATCTTTAAAATCATGAAAACTAGAAAGCATTGGTAGTTCGATGGGGTGAAGCCCCTAGACCAAGGGATTCTAGGGGGCAACATCAAATTGTGGGGTTTAGGGTAGCGCCTTGATGTGGTCAAAGGGGTAAAGCCCTAGATAGGGGTTGCATTTTGCCAATAGTATCTTGTTGTCAATAGCACACAAAAACTATGATCAATAGTGAATTTTCGTTATTATATTATGCATTGGTAGTGACTAAGATCATTGCTAGTAACGTGAGCAGATTATTGGTAGCAACTTGGTTAGCCGGTAAATAATGTAACGAAAATGATTAGCAATAATTAGTTGCTACCAAGGGGCACACAATCTAGGGATATAAATATGTTGAATTAATGTCTATCTCAAACGGTGAGGATTAAGATCCATTTTAGGTAAAATGATATAGATTAGAATTAGCTTTAATGGTGTGTGAGTTTGTTGTTTTAAAAAAATAACTAAGTGTTGTTGAGGGTATATAAATGATAGTGATTATGTTAATGCTGATAAAATTCTTGTTG
The DNA here is from genome assembly GCA_025506515.1 of Flaveria trinervia. Classification (NCBI taxonomy): domain Eukaryota; kingdom Viridiplantae; phylum Streptophyta; class Magnoliopsida; order Asterales; family Asteraceae; genus Flaveria; species Flaveria trinervia. Next base: position 101,810,791 of record CM046443.1, on the reverse strand, counting down.
ATGTAAAGTCATGTAACTGCCATACATGACAATCATAACTGCTAAACGTTATGCATTTTCATAAAGTGTTGTATCAGTTTATTGTTGTTTAACCCCTATGTAAAAGATTCATTTGTTATGTTTTAGGTTTATGTTATCTACATGAATTTTCACTGAAATTTCATACTTGTTCTTGAGCAAATTACTTTCTATCTAATCTAACTAAAGATATCATCTATCCATGAAATATTTTATTCTTGAAAAGAATAATATATTCAGTTAAAAAAGCTATCCGGAGCAAAATGAAACTAAAAAATACAAGACACATAAATTCCAATAAAATTGATTCTTGTGATTTGATATTTTTAAGAGTTATATTAAAAATAATAATAAATAAGAGGGTTTGTGTTTAGCCTTGAGACTTATTTGCTCCTTAATATATCAATGGATCCATTACGGTTAAAAATCTTCTAATCTGATGATAATAAAGTAACTGTTTGAGCTTAGGATATATAAATCTTAGATTCAAACTAGTATTAAGCCTCCCGCGTTGCGGTGGGAGCGTAAAATCATGTCAAGTAACAAAAATGTCATACTACCGTTAGCAACCACCAACACCCGAAAAATCCTTATTAAAAAAAATAAAAACGAAAAATATAAAACCGAACGAAAAAGTAGATGTAAAAACGTTAAAACACACATGTGAAACGTAAAACATTAAAAAAATAACTATGTTGATCTAGTACTTGCGCGTTGTGACATGCCCTTAAAGGGAAAAATAAGCGTAAACCTAAAATCACGCGCACACGTTAGGGTTTGTTAACTCGTAAAATTTAGGACGAAATAAACGAAAAACTTGAAAAATATGAAAAATTTAAGGGTAAAGTGGAAAGTAAAAATTATTAGGGGTTATATTGTAAAAGATGTAAAAGTATTGAGATTAAAACTAAAAAGATTAAAAATTAAAAAACCAAAAAATAAATACAACCCACTATACTTAAAGTACAAATCTTAATACACTACAAACTTGGTAATTAGTATATTATAATTTAACCCAAAGGATTTTTATTTGTGGGTTCCCTCTTTAATGGTATTACCAAATGAATCAGGTATAAAACATCAAATTTAAGATAAATGATTGACATATCATCTTATCTAGTATTCATAATACTTCAAATTTTTTATTTATTTTTTGCCGTTCATAAAAAATTTAAAAGGAAAAGTGGACCCATTACCTTTTGGTCGTACCATTGCTTCTTTTCTTGTACCCTACCAAGTGGGTTTGTGATGCAAACGTGATGGTTTTCTTTACCTTTTTCGTCTTTGGTGGGAGCCCTTTTTTATTATCAAACAAAATTTATTAAAGTATATTGTCCCGATAAAATACATACAATTTTGAAAAAAGTAAGACATTGAAGTTTTGTTCAATATAGATATTATTAAATGTTCAAAACCTTTTATTGAAGTGAGGTGTCTAATGTCCATATGTTGAGCATTTGTACGAGCTTAGCTATTCGTATTAATCATCGGTTCAATCAAGTTTTCAATTAAAACTGTACGTTGTAGAGCGCATTACCAGTGGCGCCCTTACTCAACGCCAGCATGGTGGCGAATACCACAACAGGTAGGCGCGCGATCAACGAGCGTTGGGTTAGCAACGGCTTCATTTGGATGTTGGGGCTTGTGAATGGTCAATATGACCGTTAAAGTCGCTATATAAAAACATTTTCAAACTTCTATTTATATCTCAATATCCATTCCCTTTAACCATATTCTTCCATAGAAAATCATACTACTCTCATTACCCACAAATTCAAAATAATTTGTCTCGTTAAACAAAAAAATGGAATGGTTCGAAGAAGACGATATGATTATCGAGGCGGGAAGGATAACGCTAAACTACTTGGTTGAGCGGTCTCAACCGCAACACAAACTTACGAGACAACCACCACTTGATCGTGATAGAGAGGGTGCCAACGCAAATTTGGTATGTCACTATTTTAGCCCTTATGCATTTTATGATGAAGATTCATTTAGGCAACGCTTTAGAATGAGTAGACAATTGTTTATGCATTTAGCAAACGATTTGTTAAGTTGACCCAACTATTATAGTTGAGGCATTGGCTTCAACTGATCTTTGATCCTAACATGCGTTTTTTGGTATTGTCGGGTCAAATAATGATCAACTAGATAGCAATCGTATTTGAATTGTTCTTATTTTGCGTAAACGATTGAGTGGGTTCGACTCCTTCGATAATGTTATCAAATAACGGAGATTGATTGATAACAAGTTGATGGTATTTGCAACAATGGGCGACACTAGTTCAAGCTTCTATGGCCCCACTTGAAGACAAACGCAAGTATTTCACGAAGAAGCAATAATCGGCAAGAAAAGACATTAAAAGAGCGTTTGGAGTCTTAAAGAAAAGCTTTCATTTGTTGGCCAACCCAATACTATTTTAGACAAGGGAGAATATAATGGATGTCGTCTACACTTTGCCTGATTCTACATAACATGATTCTTAAATACTCGGGTTTGGCTATACGTCAAAACTACCAAGGAGATGTTCCGCCAAGAGAATCGATAATCAATGATCAACAAAAGATATCAATGGGTAAACCTTCGTCATGAGTTAGTTGAGGATTTATGTGCTAAACAACCAGTTGATTTGTTGATTGCTTAAAAGTTAATATAATATTTTCTATTTTTATTTATGGAATATGTAATATTAAATATATTTTTAGTTTATTAGGTTTACAAAATAGAAGGTTTAAACATTAAAAAGAAAAAAAGAAAAAAAACCTCGTTCAAGCACGCGCTCACCTGAATCTCAACATACTCAGGTGACTTGAGCGAAGGACTTTATCAATAGTCCAGTGATTATCTAGTCAGCAACATATGTAACAGTTTTATAAGTTTAAGTTAATACTCAAGATAAACCACAATGGGTAAACTAATAAGATTAGATGTTCAAAACCTTTTATTGAAATGAGGTGTCCAATGTCCATATGTTGAGCATTCGTAGGAGCTTAGCTATGCGTATTGATCGTTAGTTAAATCAAGTTAAAGTTGAAATTCAAAACTTGAAACATCTTATTATTTTGCAATTTTGATATTCAAAATTTGCAATTTTGATATTCAAATTTTGCATATTTTTTACACTTAGAATTATATATATTTCATTCTGATTATTTCTTCCCATGATTCCACAATTACCAACTTTTGGTGACAACTGACAAGACAAAAAGATGGTTCTACGTGTAATTGATACCTACCTTCCTTCCTTCACATTCAAAATTCCTTGCTTAATTAGATTTGTTTGTGATTTATAATTCTCAACTTTAAAGCTAGTTTATATTTTTTTAAGTATATTTCTTATTATGAAATTTATTTTAATTTGCATTAGATCACCATTTATATTATGTTGGCTTGAGATGTGTACCTTTTGAGCTCGTTCTTTGGAGCTAGAAAGTTGGATGGAAAAAGAAACTAAGAGAATTTTTTAAACTTCTTAATTTTGTAGTCTTAAAACTAATTTTTATTTTCTCTAGTAATGTTATTATAATATTATTATCTTTGAAACCCTTTTCTGGTTACTACGTACACGTTGAATATTCAAAGTTTATGTTTTTAATTAGAAAAATAATATTGATATATAGTCTTAATGGTTATTGTTTTTAAACTAAATTACTTCAAATATTAATTATTTGTATAAAGCTTATTCTAATTTTATAAAACTAAATTTAAAAAATACTCACCGTTAGAGCATTCATGTCCACTCTACAATCCCCATTCACATTCTTATCCTCATTTAAAAAAATTATTAAAATATTCACTACATTCCATTTTTTATTCCTATACTTAGTCCTAATAATTCCAGAGAACAACAATTTCATTCCAAAAATATAAGTGGTTCACTATTCTTCTCCCATATATTTTTTTAAAAATTTTAAATTAATAAGTGTAAATGAAAGAGAGAAAATATTATTAAAAAAATAAATAAATAAGTATTACTTAATTGAGATACGAAAAAAATCAGGGGCGGATGAGGACATGGGACCTTATAGGCAAAAAATAGATATATTTAAATTCAATGTTTTTTTTATAAATTATAGTGATGAATACGATGAGTGAAACATGAATGCTCGTATAAATGAAAAAAATAAAAGAAAGAGAAGTTTTAAAGTAACATGAGAATCAATGTGGTTCTAGAATTGCAATAAAAAGTGTTTGATTTGGAAAAAAGTTCTAATTTGGTAAAAGGGAAAATTTAAAACATGACACGTTTATATGTTAGGCTAGATAACTAAATGAGACTAAACAAACTCATAAATAAAAAATACTCAATATAGTTTGGCAAAATTGTTTTGGTGGAAGAATTCTTGGTCCTATATTTGTATCCTTCCACTAAATTGTGTTTGATATGGTTAGAATTTGTTTGTTAAAATTTTTTTTAATAATTAGATTAACATTACTATATTTGATATTGAATTTGAAAAAATAACACACCTAATAGTTTATTCATTTGTAATTTATCAACTACATATAACAATATAGTAATAGCCTATTTCATTAAAAGTAAATCTCAACTCATGTGTGAATTATGCAATATAATAGAAAGATTATAATAGCCGTTAAATACTACTACTACCTTACACAAATTTATTTAGTAAATTAGCAAGATCAAATAACTAATAGCCCTTAGAAAAACACAAAGAAAATAGACAAACCACTTAAAAAATACATCACACTTGACCAGACTTTTCCTAGAAATCCATAGCTGTCCAGATTATGACAACTAAATATGATATATATAAAATGGGTCCAAGTTGTAGACAATTAAATTTTAACGAAAAAAACAACAAGTTTATAATTTCCAAATGACCATGGATTATTCATGAATAACCTTTATATTTTATTACATGATCATTCAAAAAATAAATACAGTACACCTACCGGTCGTTCTTTCTTGACTTTTTAGTGACATAAAATAGTGTACTTTAAGTAAATATTTATTACACGTGAAAATCCCAAAACATTCAGCGATCATAACTAAAGAACATATATATTGTTAATAATGGTTTTGAAACATCAGATATGGAGACATATAAGTACGTTTAATTATGTAGTTCTCATCTTAATAACAAACATTGGATTTTACGCATGTTAATAATAATTAAAACAAATGATTTTTATTTATGATCTCAAAATCCTCACCGTCTATGATTGATATGATGCACCATCGCTCTTAAAGTTTCAAAGTACCACTCAATTTTGAATCAGAGAAATCAAGTGTCTTCTAGTGTTAAAAAAATAACATAACTTATTTAACAAGTTGAAAGAAAATGTGCAACCGCTAAAAATGAGGGAACGTTTACTGCTCCCTTAAACAAGTGAAAATAAATGAAAATTAACAAAGAAAAAAAAAAGTTAACTGTTGCAAAGTTGTCACAAAGAGACATGTGTATGTGTATGTGTATGTGTATACTATACGACCTCTATCTTTTCCTGATGAATAATATACATATGTTGCAGCCTTTCTCAACATGCATTAAACACACACACACTAACACTAAAAACATACACACACACACACTAACACTAAAAACATACACACACACACACATGGAGATGATGGATTAAAGTGCAGGAATCTTTAGATAACCCTTTTCTTTTTCATCTCTTACCATGCCCTGACCTCCATTAAAGCTCAAAAAGCTTCAAACTTTTTCCAGAACACATAACTGTATGTATCAGTGTGTGTTCAAGATAAAGAAAGAAACCAATGATCAAAATCTTGAAATAATCCCCATCTTGAATAGAGAAAACCCAGCTAAATTCTGAGTTGGGTTTCATGTCATTTTAGATTGAAATTGAAGTCAAACTTTTGATAATTTGACTTCATTTCAAAGACACTCTGTTTTACACTTTTTTCAAAATATAATTTTAAGTTGTTTTTGTCTCTGTATGCACATGAATTCATGTGGTTTTAAGATTTCACTTTTATTTCAGTTTCAATCTTAATTTTCCTACATTAAGAATTTATATTCAAGTGGTCCCACTAACCTTCATCTTCATGCTTCGTATCTCCAATTGTGAAGAACATTGCTTCTTCTGCACTCAAATTTAGAAAGGTAACCCTTCAATCTGCATAAACATGTTAACTTTATGTAATTCAAGGTTTTGCAAATTCACTCATCATTATTTCTTGAAATGGAAAAGATTTAAATTCTTCAAGTTCATCATAAAGTTTGATAAATACCTGTTCTTGTTTGCAGGATCTTGAACAAATCAGATGGCAATGACTTCTTGCTCTTTGCAAATAGTAGTTGTATTCCTGGCTGTTCTGTTTGTACCTTCCAAACAACATAATGCCTCTCAAGAACAAACCCTTTTGGCAATTCAACATCTTCTGTATTACCCTGCTGTTCTTAGCAGCTGGAATAATAATACTGACTTCTGTAATGCTGTTCAAAGTTCATCTGTTACAGTAGTTTGCTATGAAGATGTAGTGACACAACTTCACATAATCAACAGCGACAAATCACCACCGTTGCCAAAAGATTTCTCAATTGACATGTTTTTCGCGACACTTGTTAGGCTTCAAAGCTTAAAAGTCCTTAAATTGGTTTCATTGGGATTATGGGGACGATTACCCCCAACAATTTCCCAATTATCATCACTAGAGATACTTAACATTACTTCAAATCACTTCACTGGTACAATTCAGTCTGCAATCACATCTTTGATCAATCTCCAATCACTTGTACTCGATGACAACAAGTTTGCGGGTGGGTTCCAGCTCGTATCGGCTTCTTATCGCGTCTATCGGTTTTGAGTTTGAAAAACAATCTGCTAAACGGGTTGTTGCCTGAATCTTTGGGGAGTTTGGTTGATCTTCGGGTTCTTGTGCTTTCTCACAACAATTTCACGGGCCAAGTGCCTGATCTTCATAGTTTGAAAAACCTTCAAGTTCTTGAACTTGAAGGTAATTCTTTAGGACCCGAGTTCCCTCAGGTCACTAATAGAATTATCTCCATTGTGCTAAGAGATAACAAGTTCACTGCAGGTCTACCTGAAGAACTACATTTGTTTTATCAACTTGAAAGGCTGGACATAGCTTTAAACCGGTTTACAGGACCCTTTCCGACTTCCATACTGTCTTTACCATCGATAACTTATTTAGACATCGAAGGAAATCGGTTTACTGGGATGCTTTTTGAGGATCTTGCTTGTAATCCTGAGCTTAAATTCGTCAACTTGTCTGCTAATCTTTTGACTGGGAGACTACCTAGCTGTCTTGTGTCTTCAAAGGCCCGAAATGTGGTCTATGATGGGAACTGTTTGACCACAAACAATGGTGATGAAGTCAAAAGTCAAAAGCCGATCTGGTTTTGTAGAAACCAAGCTTTGGCAGTAGGCATCATCCCTAGACATCATAAGGATGGTAAGGGCTCGAAAGTAGCTCTTGCATTCGGGGTCACCGGAGGGATCATTGGAGGCATCCTGTTGGTTGGTGTAGCATTCTTGATTTTCAGGCATGTTCATGGTATAAAGGTTGTGAAGACGCCAGCACCAATAGCAGAAAATGCTTCTGCTTCTTCTTACACTTCAAAGTTGCTTTCGGATGCAAGTAAGCCTCTAAGACCTATCTTTTCATTACAACTGATTATCTGATTCTGAGTAGTCAATATCACATGATCACTTTTAAAAAGCACATCCAAAGAACCCATCATTTGATTGTACTAGTCTTAACAACTAAACATTGGATCTCAAAGGATATGTGACTCGAGTAATGAAGCTTGGAACACTTGGTGTCCCCCCTTATCGAACCTTCTCGTTGGAGGAACTTGAGGAGGCTACTAATGGCTTTGATACATCTACTTTCATGGGTGAAGGGTCTCATGGTCAGGTACATTTCATCACTTTCATGAACAATCTTCCTTGTTTCTTTAGAGGCAAATTCAATTATAATGACTCTTTTTGCAAAGATCAGATGTACAGAGGTAGACTTAAGGACGGATCATATGTAGCAATCCAATGCCTAAAAATGAAGCGAAATCACAGTACACAGACGTTTACTCGTCACCTAGAGTTAATCTCAAAGCTTAGACACCAGCATTTGGCAAGTGTTCTTGGACACTGCTTTGAGTTTTACCTGGATGATTCAAGTATCAGCAGGCTATTTCTGGTGTTCGAGAATGCACCAAACGGGACGCTTAGAGACTGGATTTCAGGTAAACTCAATAAAACCTTCAAACCATCAGATGAAGTAGAAACTACAAATGTGCCTGTTAACTGAAACATGAATCTCTGATAGGGAAGAACAGTGGACGAACGTTGTCATGGAGCCAAAGACTAGCAGCTGCAATCGGCATAGTAAAAGGAATTCAGTTCCTTCATTCTGGCATTATTCCGCGAATGTTCTCAAGCAACTTGAAGATAACAGACATTTTGTTGGATCAGAATTTCAATGCAAAAATCAGCTGCTACAATCTGCCGTTATTAGATCAGAACATCGAAAAGGTATTTACAATCAAACGTTTAGTGATCAAACAACTTAACATCTATATCAAGCAATATAACTTATAACCTTATGAATCACTATATTCAAGATGCAACAGGACAGTGTGAAAAGCTATTTCAACAGATTCAAAGAACCTAATCGTGCAAGGTGAGCGATTGAGCGATTCACAAACACAAATCTATTTCACAATCAATTCATACGTTCTTCCATTTTCTCCAATTTTTAGGGTTAGCAATCCGGAGAAAGTCGATGTATACGACTTCGGTGTTATACTACTCGAAATCATTTTGGGGAAACCGCTATGCACACAAAAGGAAGTCGAATCGATAAAACAACAGTTTCATACCAGAATTACAGCCGATGATGCAGCAATAAAGGACATAATCGATCCAACTGTTCGTGATTCATGTTCCGATCAATCGATAACAACAATGGCGGAAATCTGCAGCAGATGTTTAGCAAATGATCCATCTGAGAGACCTTCCGTTGAGGATATGTTGTGGAATTTGCAATTTGCTGCACAAGTGCAGGATGCTTTGCATAGTAGTGAAGGATCTCCGATTTCATCTTCACAAGCTGTAATAACACAACAGTAGCATCGATTTCAGTATGTAATGAAGTGTATATCAACATCAACCAACAGATTTCGATTTGTAAAGAGGATTAACTCACTGTTTTCGATTTGTAAGAGTAGATAGCTTTCTGATTTATGTAAGTTTTGTGACATTTAGGTGTAACAATAATCTGTAATAACGCATTATGTGATATGTTATCTAAGTTAGTACTCAAACTCTAGTTTTTCATTGATTCTGTTAATGTAGTTCATGAAAACTAGAAATGACAAACAATAAAAGGGAGACGGATGTTACTTCATAATCGAGAATTCAAAAGTGATTATAATTCGTCTTATAAATCGTTTTAAAGTTGTGGGGTACTAATGAACTTTGTCAATGGTTTTGAGACAATCTCCAACGGGTGTCCATGAAGACGTCCATGAGTTTGTGTAGAGAAGAGAGGGACATGGTGGCTGATGTAGAGAAAAAAAGAAGGAAAAGATTAGTGAGGATCGGCTATTTGGGCGAGTGTGTGAGAGGAGTGAAAAATCGTTCGTGTTAGTGGAAAATTGGGAGAGAGGGGTGGGTAGGGCAACACTTGCCACCGTGAAGGGGCCATGAGCTACGTTGCTTCAAATGGTAATGTTTTTTATTATAACGGTTTGTAAAAAACAATTATAAATTGTTCAACCTTTCTTTGGTAATCGCCACATGAATGGGCATGAACTAATCAAACCATGGATTGGTAAAGAAAGTGTTAAGTGTGTCATCAAAATATCATATTACACATGTTGCTCATTGTGGGGTGTCACTGACTTATTATTTATTCGCCTCTCTTCCATTGATCATGAAAGTAATAACACGCTAGCAGTCCCACTTAATGATTCATCTTACTTTAACATGACACAAGAATTTTATCATCAAAACTAAGCCGGGCAAAATGAGGGTCGTTCGGACGGGTAACAAAACAAAACAAATTCTAACTTAATGAATTCAGGTCAGAATGAATTGTTTTAAGAAAGTATCAATTGGACTATGATGATGACCAACATGAGTTCATCTTACAATTGATCGTTTTAAAGGACCTATTAAAATAACAGGTTCACTTTTTATCTTAGCGTTTATGAAGGCTTGAATTGATGGAAGTTAGTGATGTCGATGTCAGCAATGAAGGTGGTGACAACAATTGGGGGTTGTTGGCGGCAATAGAGGTGGAGATGGAGGTGTCGAATATAGTGGGATGGCAGCAACAACAATGGTGTAGGAAAGGGGTGTGAGGCGACAATGAGGGTGATGTGGCAGCGGCAATAGTGGTGTGGATAGCGTCGACAACGGTGAATAGTAGGTGGTTGAAATAAAGAATTGGTGTTGGGTGGTGCTCACCCAATTGGAACCATTTTAAATTGTGTCATACCTCGACCAAAGCGGCGGAACATACCGGGGCGCAACTAAGATTGTTCAAATGCACACGACACTATTAAAATGACAATATTTAATCAACTCATTCATTTTATAACATGTTCTTACAAATACAAAAAAATAAATAGTTTTTAACTAATACAATATTTAATCAACTCATTCATTTTATAACATATTCTTACAAATACAAGAAAATAAATAGTTCTTAACTAATAACCTAACGGTCCAAAATAAAGTAACGTCTTTAAATCTTTAATCAACCGACAATCAAACCTGTACATTGCATAAAATATGTTTTGTCAACATGTATGTTGGTGAGCAATTCCATGACTTTATAAATATAATATAAGGCAAAATTCCACAACTCAAATATATGAAACCATAAATAAAAGCAATAATTGAGGTATATAGATCATAAATAAATGAGGCTCGTTTCTAATTTATAAAACTACCATATTACAAGAAGCGTATGATCATACTTATTGAGGATGAGGATGAGGATGAGGCTAACCGATCAAAAGCAATAAACATGTAGTAACTAATCATATGAGGTATATAACATACAATTGAACAATTATTTTAAGCAACACATAACCTAAAGGTTGTGGGTTAAGGATCTAGGTGTTAAATCATTTTTTTGGTTAAGTATGCTTGCTACCCCCAAAGTATAAAAGAGAAAATGGGGATGAAATTACTCACTTGGAAAAAAATTAACGTTGATGAATAAACTTAGAATAAAATCCTCAAGTAAGCGAGTCCGACGGTTTAACGTGTGTGTCCTAGATTGAAAGATCTTGAGTATTGAGTCTTGAAGATGAAATATAAATGGTATAAAAGTTCATAAAAATAAGGCTTGGGTTTTCGGGAGTTTTAGTTATATTTTACAAAGTGTGTTTAAATAACGTAAGTATAAAATGAGTTTTACAAGAAAACAGGTCCTTGATGTTTAGTTTTACTCAACCATTGTTAAGTTTTACATAGGGGAGTTGGTTTAGTGCTAGTGTGCACGATCCCGTTAATGTAAGCATCAAGATCCGACTTACACTCTCTTAAACCCGAGTTTGAAACTTTAATTAATAAAGATATTCGCTTAAACCCGATCTTAGTATAAAACCAAGTTTGGTTCCTTCATACCACAATCTTATTAATATAAATAATATAAAGTGAAACATAAGTTTAAAAAAAGTTAGGAAAGATTTTTTTGGCGTTATGAACGGTGACTAGCTCGTTAAGACGATAAGTTCGACTTTTACTCGGGTTTATTTTTACCCGTAACTTGGTTTGACCTAATATTTGTTCTAACACTTCCAAAATCTTAAGTAATATGAGTAATATAAAGTAAAACATAACTAAAAAGATAGGTTGAACTTTTGGTGGTTTGAACATTGACTAACTTGTTAAAATGTGTGTTCGGTTTTACTCGGTTTTTACCTAAAACTTGGGTTCAAGCCAAGATTTGTTTTACACCTCCATGTCAACTATATAATAACTAAAATATCAAGAAAAACTCAGATCTAAAGTGTTTGATTAACATAGTCGCTTAAAAGTTATTTAAAGTGCTTAAATGAGCGTTCAGTTTGGTTCGGTCTTTGACTCGATATGAACCCGAGGATGGTTACCACATGTCGAAAACCATTAAACTAAAAATAAGATAAAATTTTCAGATCTAAACTCAAACAAGAAAGTTAAGCGAGTAAACTTCCCGAAAACGACCCAAACGGGTCTAAAATGCATAAATATGAGTTTGAATGCCCACAAGCCTTAAATAAAGATGAAAATGATTTTGTACACATAAAATAACTTAGAAAAACTGAAAATATCCAAAAACACATACCCGAATTGATTTGAAATGCAAGATTCGATTTTGTTGACTTTTTAAAGTCAAACTTAAGCAAAACTAGCTAGAACAACTTACAAGATCAAAACTTTTGGGAGAAGAAGATAAAAATGTGCAGGTGAATGGTTGAGAATGAGTGGTATTTATAGGGAAATATTAGGGTTTGAGAAAATGGGTAATAAGTTTGTCCGGTGGGTAAAAGGGTGCACTTTGATTCATTTATTTAAAATTAATTTTGATTTAAATAAATTATGACCAGGTATAAAAACATATTTGAAGGGTTCTAGAATATTATGGGTTAGGTCTTGGTTGGTTTGGATGGTTAAAATACGAGTCCGGACCTTAAACGAGCTTAAACGTTAAAAAAACTGATTTTGCTTAAACGAACTGTGGGTCACGTCACGATAAGTATGAAACATGATTACAACATAAAATCCATCATTTTATTAATATTCAAAGATTCGAAGACCAAAACGAGTCGCGTTTACAATATAGAATAACAAATACAAAGATAGTCGAAAATGACAAATGTCACAAATGACATATATTACAAAGGGTTATTGGATTTTAATAATCTTAATTTTTATATATTGGCGGGATTAATCCCAGTTTAGCAGATGTTTACAGACAATCTCAACTTTAAACTTATTTTCTTACAACGATACTTTGTCAACTAAGAGTTAACATACGTTAAATTTTTTATGAAATGGGGCAAACTTGACCCATTTTTTAACTCTGCTGCCTTTCAACCTCTATCATGTCTTTTTTTAGGTGTCTAGCCTTCATCTTCACTTGAAATTTACCTCCAATGAGTCAAATGATTCAGAACAAAAGGTGAAAATTAATGGGTTTTAGAGTATAAAAGTTTCAAATTGACGGAGCTGATATTTGATTTCAACATTCTGCTTAGTGTTTTGGCCATATAAACACATCATAAAAAAAACTAACGATGTTAACTCTCAATTAGTAAGAGATCCTTGGAGTTAAATAAGCTTAAAGTTAAGAATGTCTGTAAATATTTCATAAGTTGTGATTAATCCTGACCAATAAATAAAAGTTAAGATTATTAAAATCAATAACCCTATTACAAATAGGATCCAAATTAACATGCAATATGAAAGTTAATCCAAATGAACATGTTGTATAGTTTAAGTATATTTAAGTTTACCTGTTACATAATTTAGTAAATAATAGATGGGTAATAATTTTCACCTAGATCAAAACCCTCTAGTTTTAGAAGAACCAGAAATACTACTCATTTATTTATCGTTTTACGTTGAATTATTAGGTGTTATTAGACCAATCTACTACTTTAACTAAGAATTATGTCAAAATGTTGCTTGTGAGTGTGGGCAAGGCACCACTCGGGTACCCTCTTCGGGTATTTCTTGTTCACAACAACACCGCCACTTCCCATTCGAATAGGCCATGCGGGTTGCATTCACAGCTACTAGTACCGATGAAAGATTTCAAAATGTGAACATTGGGTGACTGTCGGGTAGTTGAAATGATTTAGGGTATTTGAAAGAAGTAACGCCACTAATTAAAATAAAATAAAAATAAGATAATATTATAATATTATAGATCGATAGAAATCTTAGGAAATGGTAAAGTAGGAGGGTCCATTCCACCTTAGTACTTTATTTCCTAAATGGTTATATGATGTAAGTTGTTCACATTTTCCATGAGACGTCTATTTATAGATATATATGCCTTGGAAATTGAAATATTCTATACCATTTTACACGTCAGGGGCTGCATAAAATTTGTGCCATATCATGTGAAAATAATCACGAGGAATGTTTAGTAACCTTCACTTTAATGAAAATTGTCATGTTTTTCAACTTGTGATGACACAAAGAACTAAAGTTAATGAATAAATTCAAAGGGTATTTCAGACATTTCATGATCCGTAAGCGAGAAGAAACACACTTGTCGAACTACTTGTCCATATCCAAAAGGTTACGACTCTCACTACCGTCTTGCCAAACTCGTGTAGTCGTGTGCTTCCTTCCCTCTTAAGCCTTCATATAACCAAATTCACAAGAAACTTTCTTTGGACTCGCATTTGCACCATGGCAGAGCTAAACACCATAAGTGGTTCAACAAATGGTCGGCGGAAGGAGATCAGAAAGCGGGCTGATAGGTCAAATGAAACAGCGTCACCGGAATCAGGCTCGGCCTCGGGCTTGGGCTTGGGATCTGTCTCAAGCTCAACTAACGGGGTCCCTTGTGGAGCGTGTAAGTTCTTGAGAAGGAAGTGTGTCAATGGGTGCATCTTTGCACCTCATTTTAGCCCAGAGCAAGGGAGCCCTCTGTTTGCTGACGTGCACAAGGTGTTTGGAGCCAGCAACGTGTCAAAGCTCTTGATGTGCCTTCCGGTGAACCACCGACAGCATGCAGTTGATACCATAATTTATGAAGCTCAGGCTAGGTTGTCTGACCCTGTTTATGGCTGTGTCTCAGTTGTCATTGGTTTGCAACAGCAGGTACAAACTTGCATCCCAAAACAGTGTTGTTCTGTTATGCAGTCAACATTTGTTTCATTCGCAATCATACAAACCCTCTGAATCATTCAGGCTTTTGATTCATTCAAACGCTAAATTTTTCAATGTAGATTGCAGCTTTGCAGATGGAGCTAGCAATGGTGCAGAACAAGCTGATTAACAACAGACTCCTGGTGGCAAATGCACTCCACGGTTCACCACAGCAACCAGAACCGGTGCACCACCATGGCTTGCGGCCAATGTATTCAACGGGTTCATCTTTGAATTACAACATGAACATATATGATTCTAGACGGCATAATCCTGCAAACGACCATCAGACTGCAGTTCAATCACAGCTGACTAACAACCCGCTTCAACTTTCTCAACCTTTTTGCAAAAGCAAAGATGATAACGAGGATGAAAGTGGGACCCATTAGCATTTACTGACCAAATGGTTCAATCTAGATGACTAGAACAATTACAAAAATACATTTTACTTGCTTTTGATATAATTTGAACTTACATTTTGTATGGTTTTTTGTTCTGTTGTATTTTCTTTTAAAACGTGGTTACAAGACCAATACCCAACTCTTCTGCAAGCTCATCCCATACCGGTAGCAGTATTAAAACAACTAGAAATATGGCCACTGTAACCACGGTTCTCCTCCATGTTCCAACCTCTGTCACATCATTCAGGCAAGGTTTTTCCGGTGACCTCTGTCAAAATATAACATTTTAATATCAAGAAAAACTCGTATTGACGATATTTAGAGTAAATTTGGCAAGATTAGTTGCAGCTATAGCTACGAGCTATAACTTTAAGCTGTAGTTTTAACATCTCGGTTGTAAATATTCAACATATGGGAGGTGATTTGTATACAACAAAAGGTGATTCAAGTGCGAAAAAAAATTGTCAAATACATCGCAAGAACAAAAGAAAAATTATAAGATATAAGGGATAAAGTTGTCGAAATAGAACTATTTGTTGTGTATAAAATAACAATGCCTAGAAATATACAAAAGTAGTTGAAGGTGAAAAAAGTAAGTGAATCTGCAAAACTGAAATTATTATATATTCGAGAAGAAAAATCAATTTCAAGTATTAGAATAATATCTTTATATTAGGCAGAACTTTAAAATATTAGTTTTATATATAAGGAATTTATGAAGAGTTTTTTTCCATTACCAAATAAACTTGTATTGAGCATTTAATAAGAAAAAAGCATAAAAAAACATATGATAAACAAAATTAATTAGAAATGTCATTATGTAAATTAGAAAGATTTTCTTTAAAAGTAGTCACTTTATCTATACATATGTAACAACAAAAATACATGTAATTCATGAAACAAAATTGGTAAAAGTAAAATTTTGCATTCGTGGTTACTGTAGCTTATTTTTAAAACTTCATTGATTAGCTTATTTTGGAGCATTTTTTTAATTAAAATTCAAAGCTAAAGCTTTGTTATCCATATAAGCCTTTTTTATACTTCCTAATGACTGCTTATTTAAAAAATAAAAATAAATGAAGGTAAATGTGATAGGCCATATGTAACATGGCTTCATGATGTAAATGTTCCTTAAAGCTGTATGTCAAAAATACCACTTGTAAGGGTAGTTTTGACAATTTCGCACCTGGCATATCAGCACATACAATCCCCAAGGAAGCGATAAAGGTCCACCAAGCTGCATTCACAAGAATACACCAAACAATATTTATATGTTAATACTGTTTTTATTGTAATATTTTTGTGGCTACAATAACGAATTGTTGAATAATATTTTACTAAGTTAAAAGTAACATTTGGACAAACTAAGAAGTTGACATACCACTCCAAACCCAAGTAATGAGTAAGTTGTCAAACCAAATCCAACAAGTGCATCCTTCCCAAAAGCACCCTGTTAGATGCATAACGGTACTTTATATAATTGGATAAGTATGCATAATCCATTTAGTAGTTCAGTCAGCAAGAGCATTGGGTTTTTAACAAATACCTGAACAACTCTTCCACCATCAAGGCATCCAACTGGAAGCATATTGAAAGCCGTAGTAGTCAAACCACACCTGCAAAGTCAATTCCCCAATTTTACAATAAGACAACCAATTTTCAGATGATTTATGCCATACAAGCAGTTTTTCATATATAAAAATAAAATGCATCAATCCTTCTTTTGAAAACTCAAAACATCAATCTTGCTCTTTTTAAAACTCAAAAGATCAATCTTTATTTTCACATTGGTCCTAAAGAAAGGAGTTACCAAATTTAAGTTAAATGCAACCTTTCACTCCAGATATGACAAGAAGTGAAATTAACTATATATATGTTGTAACAACTAACTAGGCATTGGCTCATTGCTGAAAATAAACCAAAAAAATGGATTGGAATATAGTAGCATCCAAGAACAGTACATCACCAGCCAGCAATTACAAGCGGATGGATTGACACTGTGGCTCCATGCATCGCACTGCATAGACATAGTAAACATTAAAATAGCAATTAAGAAAGAAAATATTATAATCTTGATAAATAAAAGAATGAATAATTATAAGTTCTATATAGAATAAAAATCAAGCACTCAACATGGTGAAGTAGGAAAACATACGTGTATCCTAATGTGGCTCTACTGATGAGCCCAAGAAGTAAAGAGCCCTGAAAAAGCATGCTAGGAACCTGCACCATATCAGCTGCAGCATCTGGTTTGGATGAAAGCAGCAGCCCAACAGCAAACATTGAAAGTGATAATGCGGCACCAGCAAACGGGCCCGCTAAAGAGACATCTACTTTTGTCTTTCTGTCAGGAAGAATCGATTTAAACTGCAACAATTAAGAAACATATAAAATTTATTTTTTCTTCATGGTAATGAAACATACATCGGTTTAAAGATCTAGAAAAATAATTATATGAGTGAACCTGAGTGATTGCACCAAAGCTTCCAAGAGTGATATTGGGAATAAAAAAGGGAATGCTTAACTTTACTTTCTTTGGGAAGGCAGCAAGGAAATGCCCAACTTCCTGCAGGCAAAAGTATGGAAATAATCACCATAGATCATCAAATTTCATTGCATGCTAAATCACTATTTGTGTTAAAAAGGAGAAAAGAAAGAAAGAACGCTATGCAAGAACAATAATGGTATCTTTAAAACAAAGAAAATGAGCATGGTTGTTGGAAAAGCTAACTACTGTTCAAGATCTTTATCATACTAACAGGTTGAACATTACAGCTTTTAAATTTTTACACAGAAAAAAAAATGAAGTATTGATGAATTTTAAAAATGGATTATCTTACGTGAAACAACTGAACACCCAAAACGCCATATGCTAATGGCAATGCAGATTCTACAAATGGATAAAGCAGTTGCATATCTGGCGGGTCAATGGCATCTGGATCTGTAAAGTACTTAACTACTTCAGGAGGAAGACGATTTATCTGCACGAAAGAAAACATCAATTAATAAAATATAATCAGTAAGATTCATCAGAAAATAGAAGTAAAGAAACGAGAAATGTAGTTGTTTTCTTTACAAAGTGATTGCAACAATATATTTTTTGGAGTTCGTCCCAAAATGCAAAATTTCCCTTTTAAATAAGGTTGCACTCATAGTTTACTTTCTTGCTCTTTAGTAATCACTACAATTTATGTCCGTTTGGATTTTGGTTCAAAAAATTCCCTCTAGTTTGTTCCACAGAGGTTACAAGAAAGATTTACCCGTCACATGCTTTAATTCTCAAATTGCAAGTTACACAATTTTCATCCTAGTGAGGTAGGATCTCAGATTACCCAAGTGCTATAACAGTCAATGGCTTATGCTTTAGCTCATAACAATGTCCAATTTATTGGCTAATTAAATTCCCTAAAACTATTTTTTTTAAAATTTTGTCGATTTGGATGACAATTGGACAATTTGATGCAACTAATATGATTTGATAATCTAAGCTATACGACAAGTTTATTTTATAGTATTAATATTAGTAATAATAATATTAGTAATAATAATTATAAGATAGTGGCATGTTTAGTATAATGTTTATGCATTAAAAAGACACTTTGGATGACTTTCAACACATACGACCCATTTCCTATCTAGCAATTCTTTGTTTTATCCAGTTTAACCCACTTCTATATAAAATGTTGTCAAAATATATTGAACTGTAAAATACCTGAGATGCAATTCCTAGCTCCACAGAGGAACCAATTGTTAAAACAAACAACAAGAGAGCAATAACATACTGCCAAAGTGTTGTAGGCCCGGGTTCTGAGACCTCTTTCCTCAACATACCGAAGCTAACCCGTGGACCACCACGTGGGTCTGGACCTTCTGAATTGGGTTCCTCTACCATGAATAGGTTATACTTATCTCCCATTATTTCAGCCAACTGACTCTGAAGTTTGGCAAAAACTTCTTCTCTATTCCCCCTAAGATTTCCAAGAAAAAGAATACCCTCACCCAAATCTCCAAATGGTTCCTCCTTTGTTACCCAAAAAGTTGAATAACCGAAAAGCGTGTCCTTTATGAGCTTTACATCAGCAGGGTCAACTTTTTCTGGTCCAAGTAGTTCCATAAGTTTAAAAGAGTCAACTTGAAAGTCATTATATGCAGGCCCAAGTGGAGAAATTGCTGGCGGCTGCAGAAGCAAAAAACACAGCATTAGAACAATAGTTTTTCTTTTTAGTATTTAGATTTCCACAAATAACCCAAAATAACTTCTGCCAGCAAGATATAGATCACAAGGGAGAAATACTTATAGTGCTTCATAAAGTTCATTATTCTTTCCTTATCTAACATTTTTTCAAGTTTCAACATTCTTCCACATATATATCACACTCTTATCACTTTTAGAAAACAGAGCTTAATCACTAGGATTGATATCCTCTTTTTGCTCTTTGAAGGTTTTTGGAGCCGGAGGTATCAGTGAGAGCAGCCTCTCTACCACTAGGATGGAGGAAAGATTTGCCCTCATTCCAGTATCACATCCTCTCCATAACCTACCAACTGTTGGTATTGATAACTTATAGAACACACAAGATAATCAAAAGCTCGAGTGATTTTTATTACTTTTGAAAGAGATACATAAAGTTGAGTACACAGGCCTTTAAATAGTAAAAACTAAAAACCAACAAGAAAAGCTCAACAAACTAACGTAAACTATGAACCACCGGATACCCAGGTGGACTCATTCTTATTCCACAAACTATGCATAAACTTAGGAAACATGCATTACGTGACTTTATTCAATTGATCAGCTTTATGCACATGTGGACTTGAACTTCCATGCAGACATAATATTTGAATCACACTTCATCACCCTCCCATGATTCAAATTCGCGAACACCCATATGCCACCCGAGGTAAATGAATTTTTCTTTTGATAAGGACTTTGTAAGAACATCTGCTACTTGATCATGGGTACAACAATATTCCAATGCAACTAACTTTCGATCCACCATTTCTCGAATAAAATGA
The DNA here is from genome assembly GCA_025506515.1 of Flaveria trinervia. Classification (NCBI taxonomy): domain Eukaryota; kingdom Viridiplantae; phylum Streptophyta; class Magnoliopsida; order Asterales; family Asteraceae; genus Flaveria; species Flaveria trinervia. Next base: position 101,790,520 of record CM046443.1, on the reverse strand, counting down.
TACCGCAACTCTATATGCTTGGACCTGCTGTGATGAGTAGGATTTTTTGACGAGCTAATGGCAGACTTGCTATCACAATAAATGATAGTTGGACACTCCTGTGTTATTCCCATATCTTCTAGAATTCGCCTGAGCCAAATAGCTTGGCAGGCTGCCCCGGTAGCTGCAATATACTCCGCTTCGGTACTAGATAGTGCAAACGTAAGTTGTTTCTTAGAACACCAAGCAACAGCACCACTTCCGATAGAGAAAAGATAGGCTGAAACGCTCTTGCGGTCATCAACGCAGCTCGCCCAATCACTGTCATTAAACCCATGAAGAGAATTGTCCCACCTTTAGAGTACCATATGCCAAAGTTAGTTGTACCAGCCACATACTTTAGTGTCCGTCGAACAGCACCCAGATGTAGCTTAGATGGACAGGTCATAAATCGTGAGACCAAGCTCACAGCATAGGCCAAGTCTGGCCTTGAGTGAGTCAAATAAATAAGACCACCAACCATGCTACGAAATAATTCTCCATCTACAGTTTCAGCACCATCTTGAGCAGAGAGTTTTTCATTTGAATCATAGGAGTGTCATCGGGTTTGAAAGTGCGGATAGAGAATCGTTTAAGCAACCCTTTAGCATAATTTTCTTGGTGTAAAAAGATACCATTATCAACCTGAACTACTTCAAGTCCCAGAAATACTTGAAGTAGACCCAAATCAGTCATCTCAAACGTTTGCTTCATTCCTTCCTTGAAAGTTCTTACTAGCTCATCACATGAAGAAGCACATATAATGTCATCAACATATAAACAAACATAAATAATATTACCGTTAGTAGTTTGTTTGATATACAAGGTGGGTTCACTGGTGCTTCTTTTGTACCTGTGCTTATTGAAATATGCATCAATCTTCGAGTACCATGCTCGCGGTGATTGCTTCAATCCATATAGAGCTTTATTTAGTTTGTATACCATCTCAGGATGAGCTTTGGACACAAACCCATCAGGTTGTTCAACATAGATCTCCTCAGTAAGTTCACCATTTAAGAAAGCGGATTTAATATCTAGCTGATGTATCTTCCACCCCTTTTGAGAAACGACAGCCAGAAACACTCGGATAGTTTCGAACCGAGCAACTGGAGCAAAGGTTTCATGAAAGTCTAGGCCAGGCTATTGAGAATACCCTTTCGCCAACAGCCTTGCCTTGTGTTTGAGTATATGCCCGTTCGTGCCAGCTTTGGTTTTGAAAAGCACTTAACACCAACCGCCTTTCGATCAGAAGGAAGTGGGACAAGTTTCCAAGTGTTGTTTCTTTCTATAGCATGAAGTTCGGTTTACATAGCCTCAATCCATTTAGGAGAGTGCATGGCTTGGGAGTAAGTGATGGGGTCACAAACACTTAAGGCAAAATGACAAGTTTGGAGCTCATTGTCACTATCTGATAATCCTTGTCCGCTGTGGTAGTCTTGTAACCAGGAAGGGGGTCGAGTGACACGTTTAAAGGGGCCAGGAGTTGGTTCTGGTTCAGATGAATCATTATTTTGGTTTTGAGGAGAAGATGAGTCAAGTGGAAAAGGAGTATCGGAAGTAGGTGATAAAGTGGGTGATGTAGTACTGGAGGGAACATGAGGTACTTCTGCAGTTGGGTTGTCTATTTCAATTATGCTATTACCACTATTTTCAACAGGAAAAGGATCAATGAACATTGAGGCTTGTGCATCAGGAGAGTTGTTCTCTTGAGTTTTCCACTCCCAAGTTTCTTCTTCAAACAACTCCACGTCACGTATAGTACTAATTTATTTGTTTCAGGGTTGTACAACCTATAAACACCATTTGTTGTATTTGAGAATTGAGTACCCTATAAAAATGGCTCTAGCATATCGATTATCCAGCTTTCTTCGTAGTTGAGCAGGAACAGCTCCATACGCAATGCAACCAAAGGTACGTATGTGTTTCACAGAAGGTTTGACTCCAGACCATGCATGAAATGGTGTTTGATTTGCAAGTGCCTTTTTTGGCGACCTGTTTATCACAGCTTCAACCCAGAGGAAGTTAGGAAGGTGCTTCCCATGCAGCATGCTTCTAGCGAGGTTTATCACGGTTCTATTCTTCCGTTCAACGACACCGTTATGTTGATTGAATGGAACTGTCACTTCTCTTTTGATGTCGGCTTGTTCACAGAAGTTATTGAACTCTATGGAGCAGAATTCCCCGCCCCTATCGGAGCGAAGAACTTTGATTGAAATTCCGCATTCATTCTCCACGAGGGCTTTAAAGCTTTTAAATTTCCCGAATGCTTCACTCTTGTGAGTAAGGAAATAGACCCAACACATCCTGGTGTTATCATCAATAAATAGTAAGTAATACCTGCTATTTCCAAGACTAGCACTTTGAATGGAACCGCATAGGTCGGTATGCACAAGTCCTAGTTTGGACTTAGCTCTCCATGATGTGGATTTAAATGGTTTACGTGATAATTTCCCAACAACACGACTCACATCTCAATTTTTTTTTGAGTTTAGGTAACCCATCAACCATATCTTTTTCATATAATTGTTTAAGACTATCAAAATGAAGATGGGCATACCTGCAGTGCCAACGCATGGCTTCCACTTCAAGTTTGCTTGGTTGAGTAGTTATAGTTGAGATTAGACAAGAGGTGTCTACAACAAACATGTTGTTAACCGCAACTGGAATCTTCATAAGTACTTGGCCTGTAGCTTTGTTACGTACCAAGCATTTGTCTTCATCAAAAAGAATAGAATATCCATTTTTCATGAGTTGTCCTACGCTCAACAAGTTGTATTCCAACCGTGGGGCGTAGTAAACATCCTCGAGAAGCTTGTACATCCCTTCGCCGGTCCAGATACGCATTGTGCCTTTTCCTTCAATGGAGAGTCGTTTTCTTATCACCGAGTTTAACTCCCATCTTAACACTTTCATCTAGGGTGGAGATGCTTGACTTCAACCCGGTCATATGGTTCGAGCAGCCGAAGTCCACGAACCATCTACGTGAACTTTCATGAATGCTGTCTTCGTGGATCATTAATGCATGTTGTTCAGGGGCTGAATCATTGAAAGCAAGTAGCAAGTGCTAAGCATCTTCATCGACATCTTCATCATCATTTTCTACCATGTTCATTTGTGGATCATCATTGTACCAGCAATCTTTCTTCACGTGTCCAAACTTTTTACATACATAGCATTGTGGTACTTTACTCCGATCAAGGGATCCTCATCCTCGACCGAAACCTCGTCCTCTCGGAGCACCACGGCCTCTGCCTCGACCACGTACAGCCCTTGGTTGTTCTGGAAGAACTTGAAGGGCATGTTCTTCTAATGGTTCAGCCTTCTTCACCGGACTTGATAACTGAACTCTGTTGTTTATCCGCTCTTCTTGGGACTGGAGTAGTCCCATTAATTTCACCGGTGTAACATCAGCAAGGTCGAATACCACTTCGATAGACGGGATAACGTAATCATATTTGGCTGATAGACTTCTTAAGATCTTCTCCACGACATTCTGATCTGTCAGTTCTTCTCCGTAGGACCGTTGTCTTCCTACGTTGTCCATAACCCTAGAGAAGTAGTTCCCTATGGCTTCGTCTTCTTTCATCGAGAGATTTTCAAAATCTCGTCGTAGTCACAGATTGGACTTGTGAGTCCCCCTGAAATTCAACCCTTAAAGTATCACATGTCTCCTTGGCCGATGCAGCAGCAGCAATTCGTGAAAACAGTTGGTCATGGACCCCCTGTTGAATGATAGCCATAGCTAGTGCATCCTTTCGTTTGGTTTCATGATGATCTCTGGTTCCATCGTTCATAGCAGTAACACCCAGGTACATGTCTTCCCACAGATCCCGTGACTTGAGTATCGTCTTCATGCGGATACTCTAGTGTTCGTAACCTTCTCCTTTGAACACAGGAATAGTGACTGCAGAGGTAGGGTTTTGGGTTGGGTTTGAGCTCTCGCCTATAATGATAAGTTGTGGTTGAGGGTGAAATGGAAGCAAGGTAGAGCCAGATGGCTCTGATACCAAAACTGTTGGTATTGATAGCTTATAGAACACACAAGATAATCGAAAGCTCAAGTGATTTTTATTACTTTTAAAAGAGATACATAAAGCTGAGTACACAGGCCTTTAAATAGTAAAAACCAACAAGAAAAGCTCAACAAACTAACGTAAACTATGAACCACCGAATACCCGGGTGGACTCATTCTTATTCAACAGACTATGCATAAACATAGGAAACATGCATCATGTGACTTTATTCAATTGATTAGCTTTATGCACATGTGGACTTGAACTTCCATGCAGACATAATATTTGAATCACACTTCATCACCAACAGCAGTTTATGTGTGGGATTTTAGTTGTGTGTGTGCATTTGTTTGTTTGGTTTCCTTTTTGAATCGTCATACTCACAATGTAACCATCTGACACCATAGCTAGAATGAATGGCCAATGATCAGTTGTTGGCAAATTGACAATTGTAATTGCAAATATCCATATTAGATCCAAAATCAAATCACACTATTACAATATATTCGCAAGAACAATGACTCAAATAATCTATCACTTGAAAAAACAAGTAAATCTAAAGCATAAACAAGACAATGTGGCACCAAAACTAATGTGAATCAGAGGCACTCACCCTTGAAGAAACGGAAGCAGGAGGCTCCACAGGTTTCTCCTCACCACCAGCGGCAGTCTCTTCAGGCGAAATCGTAGCCAAATTTGAATCCTTAGACACATCATTATCTTCTCCTCCATTTCCACCACCATCATTAATATTATTATTATCATCACGACCACTAGCAGAACACTCAAACCCACAGAGAAAACCCCTGTTATCACCATCTAACCCTACAATTCGAGGCCACTTTTTCAAACAAAACTCTCTACTACACAAACTATAACTGTTCTTCCCATAATCCCTTCTATCGTAAAGTCGAAATCGCTCAGCAAAATCAATACGATTAGGTCTTAAACGGAACCCTAAGTTCAGTGTACTCGTGAAACTACAGCTCGTGAGTGTACCCATATGAACTGGATTCAATTCAATGCTGCTTTCTATCACACTTTCAAACAGATTAAACAGTTGAAGATGCTAATGCGATATAATAAATGCGTTTAACTTACAAATAAAGGCTTTGAATCGAATTGAAATATGGATTTGGGGAAATTTTGAGCGATGAATGAAGTATCAGACCCTTTGTCAACGATAAAAGCAGCTAAATCTTTATTTATGAAAAGAAAATCAAGAAAATTGAAGAAACAAATCTTTATCTGAAACGATGGGCACAAATCGTTTAAAGGGCCTCGTCTGCCCGCATTTAACCAACTATAATATTTATGGATATGTTTGATACTCACTATAATATTTATGAAATACAAATTTTTTTAATGAGTTAATTACGCAAATGGTTTATGTGGTTTATTGAAAATAATAGGTTTGAGTACTAAAAATTTTTTATAACAAGTATGGGTATTGTGTTTTCAATTTGTAACGAGTTAATGTATTAATACTTACAGACGTTAAGTTTACAGTTAAATATAAGGGCATTTATGTATTTTTACCTTACAAGGACTATTCATGTCATTAAAACATAAAAAAGGACTGGTTTTGTAACTTTATATATACATGTAAATATACATATATAAATGCATAGAGACACACACACACACCCACACTTCTTATGTTCTGAACACCACCACCACCGAACACCATCCCTGCTACCCTTACCGTCGGAGACCATCCCTGCTGCCCTTACCGTCGGAGACCATCCCTGTCGCCCCCACCGCCTATGACCATCCTTGCCGCCCCCACCACCTGCAACCAGCCCCGCCGCTCTCACTGTCGTGACCTACCCCGCTGCCTGCAACCTACCCCGCCGCCCCGACCACCGACGACCATCCCTGCTGCCCCCACCGCTGACGACCAACCACTACTGCCCCCAACACCACTAAGCAATGGACACCCGTCGGAAGTAACCCCCGCTAGCCCCCACATCATCACTATCAACGCATCATCTCCACCACCATCACATCATGACCATCACAACCTCATCACCACTATCACACCATCATTATCATTTCCACTTCCACCATTGCTCCATTATCATCATCTCAACAAACCCCCATTTCTTATACCATGTTACCCTTACAAAAGTTTAAAAAAAACCTAAATCGCTACTTGGTCATTGAAATCAAGGGTGGTGCAAACATGGGTGTTCGCGAGGGTTCAGATCTCAATTACCCAATTTCTTGTAACCATTGCTCAATTAGGGTTCAGATCTCAATCAGGGGTTTCAAAGATGGTTGGGTGTTTAGAGCGTTAGCGCTAGAAGATAAACGAACTGGTATTGAACAAGGTTATGGTAGGTGGTGATGGCGATGGTGAGTGGTGGCGGCAGTGAATCTTATTATGGTGTTTTTTTAAAGTGTGAGAGGAAAGAAAGCGAGGAGATGACGATAGGGGTGGTTGGGTTATTTTATTTTTATATTTACTAGTTAATTACACAAGTAGTCCCTGAACTAAAAGAGAGAAATAAAATTACAAAAGTGATCCCTAAACGGGTATTATAGTCATATCATTTAAACTTACCAGAAAAACTAACGGCTGTTAGTATTAATACCTAAACTTGTTACAAAATTTAAAACACAATATCCCAAATTGTTACAAAAAACCCTTAGTACTCAAACTTGTTATTTTAGATAAATCACAGGGACCATTTATGTAATTAACTCTTTTTAATACACAAAACTAATAATGACATTACTTAAAACACAATATTTAAATTAAAAAAGAATTTGGAGTGTTTAGAACTAACAATACTTTAAAGCAAAAAGAAAATTAAGACAAAAGTTTAATTTTTTGTTTTTAAATGTTTTATTACCAAAAGTACTTAGTTATACGTAATTTTTTATGTTTTGTCTTAAAATTTTGTTTTATAATTTTTAAATATTATTTAATATTTTCATTCAACCTATGTAGTATACAAATTCTAAACTATTACTAATTATATAATTCATAGCTATATAAAAAAATTCTTAGGGCGGCAGGAACGGCGTCGCGTGACGACAACGCCATCGATCCCTCACACTACTTCCCCCCTCTAATTCACGGCATAACTATGTGACACCACATGTGTCACACCTATTGTGAGTGTTGCCAAGAGTTGAAAAAAGTGTCACACCCCAACCGATGGCGGAAACATCGGGGCGCGAGAAGTGATAGATTATTCAAAGACGTCATAGAACTAAATTTCATTTTCATTAATCAACATAACATTACAATGCTTCAAATAAACATACAAAAAATTTGAGAAATACAAATCTAAAACAAGCATAACAAATAGTAGATTTGGTGTGTTTCTAAATCCACCTAATTGAGTTTCTTGATAAAACTTCAAGCATTTCCTGCAACATGTAAAAAAATATAGGTCAACATATGAATATGCTGCTGAGCATACAAGTTTGAATACATAGTATCATAATGAATAAATCTCAATTCAACATGAGTAAAGTATACTAAAGTTTGTACATTGCTAGCATGCAAAGCCAGTAATCAAACCAAAGTGTCCACTAGCGTAATTTTAGCATTAAAAATGACCAAGACCGTAAATATTGAATAACTTAACATAGACCCATCATAATAGGGTGGATGTGCTAGTCCTATAGCGCTATACATGTTAATGGAGGTTTAGATTGCTTGTAAGATAATGTATTCTAGAATGTATTCACAAATAGTATAACAAGTAAGCATGTTTGCATGAATTGAGTTTTAGAATGAGTTTGGTTGAATACATAATTGCGTGTATTTGATAAATGGTACATGTTACAACCCAAATAGTGTTAAAACAAATGGGTGAAGTATGACTCACGGTTTGGCGATTAGAATCCACAAGAATAGATGATTGAGTTTAAATGATTCACCAAAGTCACCCTAAAAGGTAAATGAAAGTGTGTAAGTTTAGGATTCAAAGTTTGAGATTTTAGCAATTGGAAAGTATACAAAAATTACAAATACGAGAGTAAATGAAAGTATATACCACTTAGACACTTACTTGGACACCATGTATTGTGTGTGTTCTTTATGAGTTTTAGTCACTCATTGGAAGTCCAAAATAAGGAATCATAAGATTAGTATAATGTCTACCTTAACACATAACATTCAACTATGGTTGATTGATATTATGGTTTGGTTTTGACTAAGTATTATGTAAATATAAATATAAGTCATGCATTAGAGGTAGGGTAATCTACAAACCTCAAGTGTTGTATTCATATAGGTCATGTATTAGAGGTAGGGATATCCAGAAACCTCAAGATTGTCACCATTGCACAAAGTCTCCACATAAGGGTGATTCGGATGGTCATGAGTATATAAATGAAAATATTAAAGTAATTGACTAGTTTGACTAAGTGTTCAAGTGGGGTATGGTGGATAAATTAGTTGTAGAACTAAAGTTCAACATCACCATTTCATACCATAACACAAGCCTTTCAACATTGGTTGGAGGCTCGGTTTGGTTTCATCCACTTCTTGATTTGTAGATCACTTAGTGTTTTGTAAAGATGAAAGAATGGAGTGTAATAGACTTAAAATTTCAAAAATATAACTTCAACACAAGCCTTCCAACATTAAAGTTGTTGGTGACTTGGTTTAGTATGTAAAAGGTTTAAAAATAAAACAAGAAAACATGTATGAAATAATCAAGTATAATATTTCCAACTTGGACCTCAAAATGGGGGTTACCATACTTGTGTCACCTTGGTGACTAAGTGGTTATGTCCTAGAGCTTATTCCAAGTGGTAGAGAAAATGAAGAAGAAAGTAAAAAAGAAAGTATAAATATAATAAATTGATTAATTAATTAAAACTTACAAGTTGTTCTTGAATATTTCTTGCTAAAAATATAAAGTTCTTGGATGGATTGAGAGAGTTTAGAGTGATGAAAGTGATTAGGGAGTGATTTGAGTTAGTATTTATAGATAAAAATTATGGTTGGACATTAATGAAAGTAGTTGGGGAAACGAGTGAAAGTAAATTCAATAGTTTCAAATTTAACACTTCCACTTATGTTATTTATCAATTTGCATAATAAACTAATGATTAATATATTTTGGGTATTTTAACATATGAACCATAAAAGAAACCTTATAAAGAATTATCAAAAAAATAAGTCTCGATAAATTACTTGGTTTTGCATTAAAATGCGTATTCGTAATTGTTTAATTGTTAAACAAACATATAATGAATAAGAATAATATAAAATAAATATTTCCATTATGATCAAGTCTTGACATTACAAGGATTAAAGAAAAATGAGAATTACAATAAAATAAATAAATGAAAACTACGAAACGTTACAAAAAGAACCCCCCCTCCACCCACCCAAAGCACACACAAATGGTTATATCAAATTCTTTTTAAAAAATTACACTTTAAATACTAACTAATAACTTTTTTTTACATCATTCTCAAACACCTCTCATCTTCTCTTTCAAAATATACACTATTTTCAACAAAATATCCACAAAATCCCCAGCCCAGACCATCAAAAACATAGAACGAATATGCAAAAGTATGAAATAGGCCTTGTTCAACTTATAACGAGAGATATTGTTTCGCGAAACACTAGACCTGAATATGAAGATTTTCCTTAAACCGCATGATGATATTTCCAACCCGATGTTGAAAAACGTCCTTTAAGGCAAATATCAAAAAGTCATAATACATGGTTGGGAGTTTTACTTGAAGATTTTTAGTTTTAATATTTTAATATTTTCATTTTATGTAGATTTTACTATTAAGTTGTAATTTAGTTATTTTTATGAAGTAGTTTTTAAAAAGCCTTTGTGGTGTGTTTTGTGTGAGTGCATATTTTATCTTAAAAAATATTTTATAATTTTTAAATATTATAAGCCTAATTAATTAAATATTAAACGAGTCACATACCCCTTCTGCATTCTCGGACTCTCGTCTCTCAGTCTGTCCGCCTGCTGACTGTTGTGTGCTTGTGTTTGCACGTTAAAAAGGACCAAATCTGAGCTGAAACAAGTTTCTTAAAGAATCTCAATAATCTTTCATATGATGTGCAAGTGATACTAATATCACCGAAGAATTATTTTGCAAGTTCATAAGGTCATCATATAACTTTTTTAATGACTATTCTAGTCTCCACTATCCATGGAGTTCTTCTAACAAGCAACACCTTGACTCATATTTTAATCTATTTGAATGTAATTGATGAATTCTATTTAAGTGCTTTAGTTTTTTGAATCTTTAATATCTTGATAAATCTGTGTAAAATTGGAGCTTTGGAGGCTAATGCTGCTTATTAGTTTTGTTAAAAGTTTTGATAATTTGATTTGGTAATTGGTATTAGTCTAAAATCATTTTGGTTTTACGTTAGGTTAGAGCCTTGGAGGTTTAGAAGTTTAGGTAATTAGATAATTAGGTTTAGAAGTTAATAAATTGATTTGGTACTTTTGTGATCTTTCGAAAGTATCCTTTTCAGTGCATCAAAAAAGGCAATGAAGGCAAAACAAGAAGCTTTAAATAAATCAATAAAAGGATCACTATTTAAGTTCGTTAAAACCTCGAATACAAATGCTACAATAAATCAAGATGAACCTACAAACCTACATAAACCAACAAACTTTGATGAGCATATTAATTTAGATGAACCTGAATGATCCTACACATAATGATGAACACAAATAGTGATAATACTATAAATAGTAATAAACCTACAAATATATTGATCCAAGTCAATGGAATAATACTAGGTTTTTTAAGAGATCTTATTATAAAAAAAGGACCGGTTAAAATTCATAATTATAATTTTCCAAAAGATAAAAATTCAAGACCGGATTAAGGATGAGGGTTTTTATATTATTGCCGGTCCCAAACCCGGATAAAGGATGACTGTTTTAATAAAAAAAGTTTTGATAGGGCCCCATTTTTTTCTAGTTTGATTGGGGCCTCTAAAAACGTTAGGACGACCCTGTTAATATGATATTATGCCTGTAAATGAACCCGATGGACATGAACATCAACATGTTCGTGTTTATTCTTTAAACTTTTATTGAACACGAACATATTCTCGAACGTGATATTTTGATGTTCGTATCCGTTCGTTTAACTTTTACTGAACACAAACATATTGTCGAACATGATTTTTTGTTCATGTTCGTTCATTAAAAAATAAGAAAGATTGTGTTTGTTCATTCTGTTCATGTTTGTTCGTTAATAAGCTAAATAAACATTTCATGAACATAAACAAGCATAAATGAATAATATTAAACAAACATAACTAAACACAAAAAAAACTTAAATGTTCATTTTGAAACTTTTAGGTGTATTAGTAAAATTGAAATCAAACTAAACTCATAAGTTTCTTGTATAACATAAAACACTTATGCTTCGAGTATTAACACATAATACCCTTTTGTTCACACACACACACACACACATATATATATATATATGTATATATATATATGTATGTATGTATGTATGTATGTATGTATGTATATGTATACAAGGGATCAAATGAAAACTCAGTTTATAATTAAAAACCATGAAAACCAGGGGTTACATATATGCAAGTATGTGTTACCAAGTGTACAACTAAGAGTTACGCACATATAGCTCCTGCAAGTTACGTATACGTAAGTCGTTTCATTATCATCAACGTTACTTGGAATATATATGAAAAATATATAATGACCTTGAAAAATATGGTTGAATTTTATTTAAATATACTTTAGAGTTAATTACATGAATAGTCCCTGTGGTTTATTCAAAGTAACAGGTTTGGGTACTAAGGGTTTTTTGTAACATGTTAAGGTATTGTGTTTTCAATTTTGTAACGAGTTAGAGTATTAAGATTAATAGACGTTAGTTATTTTGTTAAATTTGGTTAAAATGACTAAAATACCCTTTAAGGACTATTTTTGTAACTCTATCTTTCTTTTTTAATCAATGGACTATTTGTGTAATTAGGTAAAACATAAAATAAAATTTCAATCCCAACCAACACCTATCTTCTTCTTCTCATTTCACACCACAAACCCAATAAATCCACCACCGCCGCCGGCCACCATCACCGCTGCCAACCATCGCCGCCGCCCACCTTCGCAGCTGCCTATCGGTGACTGTAGTGGTGGGGGGTGGCGGTAACTGTAGTGGTGGGGGTTGGCGGTAACTGTAGTGGTGGGGGTGGCGGTAACTGTAGTGGTGGGGGTGGCGGACCGGCGGTAACTGTAGTGGTGGGGGTGGCGGACCGGCGGTATTACTACTGAATTTCAGCTCATTTCGTTTGTATTTTTCTTCTTGTTCTCTAAGGAAGAAGCTCTGTTTGTTTTCCTCAACAATGGGAATGGGGATGATTGCAGTGTCTTTACGAAAAAGGAGCTTGCGTTTTCTACTGTAATGGTGGTTTTGCTTCTTCTGCTTCCGTACACTGTGTCTCTCGGTGACGAAGGCAATTTCTTTCATCTTGTTTTTGTTGTTTACATACGGGTTTGATGAGTTAAAATGTTGATTTCCGCCGTTAACGAGTTTCTCAATCGTGCATTTGTGAGTTGGGTTCTTTTTGTTGTTATCATCTTCAACAAGGTTGGTGGTGACTGGTGAGATGTTGAGATAACATATGGGTGAAATGTTTCACTGTGGAGAAAGTGTTGAAGTGAAAACGAAATGAAAATGATGGAACGTGAAGAGATGATAGCAATCGTCTTTTAGCCATTTTTTTAACATTTTCAAATCTTTTTCTCTTTTTGTCCGATTTGCTCTGTTTTTTTTTGCTCTTTTGTGATGGTGGTTATTAAAAATTTGTCGTCAATTTGTGTAGGTAAAGCGTTAATGTCGTGAATTAACTCATATATATGATTACTAAATTACCCAAACAACCCTTTATTTATTTAAATGACACAAACAACCTCTTCAAGTTACATTAGTGACTGATATATAATAAAAAACAAAAATACCATTGAATTTAACAGAATAACTAACGTCTGTTACTCAACCTTGTTATAAAATTAAAAGTGAGTACTCAAACCTGTTACTTCTTTTGCTTAGTACCCAAACCTGTTATTTTGTATAAACCACAGGGACTATTCATGTAATTAACTCTATACTTTAAACAATTAGAAAGTTAAATCAATTATAAATTATTTGATTTAGTAGCGGTGATTTTTACGGTTTTTAATTATAAACATGGTTTTCATTTGATTCCTCCCATATATATATATATGTATATATATATATGTATATATATATGTATATATATATGTATATATATGTATATATATATGTATATAAAATATATGTATATATATATGTATATATATATGAACATACATGAAAAGAAATAGACAAACGTAAATGAACCAATATAAACAAAAATTCATGAACGTAAACGAAAGAGCAAAATATGTGTTTATGTTTGTTCATTTAAATTTAACAAATACAAATTTTTTTGTTCATGTTCGTTCATTTCCTAAATAAATGAACTTCCAGCCGAACAGTTCATCAACGGTCGGTTCATTTGCAGGCCTATATGAAATTATGAATATATATTAAAAAATTAAAAAAAAGAAGACATATTATGTTTTGATTGAAAAAAAGGAATACGGTAAAAAATGAAAAAAAATAATTAGATACTTTACTTGCATATGAAAAAACTAAGAACTAACTATGAAAATATTTAATCTATTAAGTTCAGTTTTAAGTTAAGGCAACAATTGGTTTGTTATTGGAAAAAGTTTAATCAATTCACAAGTTAAAAAAAACAAATATGGTTTTAATAATAAAACGTGAACACAATTTTTAAAGATAAGTAAAACAGTAAATTACAAATTATTTTCTTTATTAATATACGAAATTACATGGTATGTCTTTTGGTTTTAATAATTACATCTAATGTCCTTTTTTTAAAAATATGTGCACACCTATTGTCCTTTATACTAACATTCAATTAAATGTACAGTTAACTCAGTTATGTATCTCTCACATAAGGTGTATTTTTGTTATTTTCTTTCCACATCTAATATATTAAACAAATAAAAAATTAATTATTTTATATAAAAAATAAAATTAAAAAATATCGGACCGTTGGGTAAGTCGGTGAACTCGCGTTCCTTTTACATTCAATACCATTAAATTCATCATCTCCCTCTATTTGATAACTAAATATTGGTCATCTTTACCACCTACAACATCCCATACACCATTGAAAACTCTTGAATTAGAACAAACAATAATGGTAAGATTAAAATCCCTAATTCATTTTTTGTCGTTGCTCTTTGAATTTTTGGCTTATGTTGTGTGATTAACGAGCGACTCATAGTTGATTTTCTTGTTTTGCAATTATATAAACAATTCAAAGAATCACAGGTAATCTCCAAGTTTGTGTTCCTTGATGATATTTTACTATTTGTTGGTGTGAATAGTTTATAAAGTAATTACGCGTATTTTTTGGTGTTTATTGTTGATTTCCCAAACTTATAAATGTTTTGTGACTTAAACTTCTTACTTTAGTAAATGTTATTGAATGTTGTTGTCATTAAAAGTATTGACGATTAGTCGAATGAACACGCACCAAGAATGATTGGTTTCACCTCCAATATCTTTTATTTTTATTTTTTATATAAAATAATTATTTTTTTATTTATTTAATATATTAGATGTGGAAAGAAAGTAACAAAAATATATCTAATGTGAGAGATACATAACTAAGTTAACTGTATATTTAACTGAAAGTTAGTGTAAATGACAAAAGGTATGCACATATTTAAAAAAAGGATATTAGATGTAATTATTAAAACTAAATGACATATCAGGTTATTTCATGTATTAATAAAAGACATAATTGTAATTTACAAGCGTTTGGTTGGAAAAATGGAATGAAATTGAATGGAATTGAAAAACTAGTATAATTTTCAAGTAAAAATATGTTTGAGTGGGTAATAAAATGTAAACTCAAATGAATGTTTCATCTCAATTCCCTTGGTTGTGGGATTTCAAATTCCCTCTCTAGGTGGAAGGATTTTGAAATCCCACAATCAAAGAAATTGAGGTGAAACATTCCCTTGTATTTTACATTTCATTACCTACTCAAACATATTTTACTTAAAAACTATACTAGTTTCTTAATTCCATTCCATTCCATTCGATTTTTTCAACCAAACGCTCCCTCAAGTAGAATTAGCTAGTAACTTAAAACTTTAAACAACTTTAATATGTACTAAAACGTTCTATAATTCCGGTAGTTTCTTGCAAAATTGATTTCTAAATTAAGATTTAGGTAACTAATCAAAATTTTGTTATAAAACTAAAAAGGAAAAAAATCATAATCGAATGATGACATCAAATGAGACGGATCAATAGTTCCACGTGTAAGATATTGCAAGTCAACATTTAAGACGGGAAAATCACAAATTAATGCAATTATGTAATTTTACAAACTTAAAAAGGAGATATATATTAAATATCTTTGATTAAAAGTGTCCCAATTTAAATATTATTAATTATGAAGCCAGAGTGTATCAATTGTTACGTCATAAGAGTTAGACATGGGCAAACCGGGTTTTGGGCCGGACCTGGAACTGGGTTCAAACCGGGTTTGGTCCGGCCGGTTTTTTTGTAACCGGGTTGGGGTGTACCCGGGTTCGGGTCGGGTTGGGCATACTTAAAACCCTACCCGGCCTACCCGGTTAGGGTCGGGTCCGGACCGGGTCGGGTCCAGAACCGGGTACAACCGGGTTTCTTTTTTTTTTTTTTATTACTATTATAATTGCTATTAATATTAATTTTTAGTATTATTATTATTATTATTATTATCATTATTATTATTATATATTATTATTATTATTATTATTATTATTATATAATTTATAACAACATTAAAAAAACATTTAACTCATTAATTTATTATTTATTTATTAATAATTTAAAAAATACATTAACGAATCAATAACTAATCGACTATTTTCTTCGAGAGGCTTCATCAAATGCTAATTCTGCGTCGGATACACCAGAAGATACTCCTTCTTCTACCTCTTCATCGTGTACTTTACATTCGATTGCAATTTCGTCTTCAAGATTTGTTTTGTCTTGTATACGATCCATCGCGTCTAAGTGGTCTTTTAAACAAATACACATCTCCACCGTTCCGAAGTTAATCTTGTTCTTCGTAATGATAATACTCTGCCACTAAGAGAAAACGCAAACTCGAAGCTACCGTAGAAACTTGAACGCTTAGTAAATCACAGGCCATAGCGAAAAAAATTGGAAATTGGGATTCCTTTCCTTTCCACCAAGCCAAAATATCAAATGCATGATAATCTTGAGTACTCATAGTTGAAATAAAATTCGTCGTACTATATATACCAAGTTCGCTTGTTGGGGTGTTACCCCTTTGACGTTTAGCCGTCACATCCCGAACAACATTCAACATAGTCATAACGGGGTCTTTAACGAGGTACTAGCACTTGAGGTTGATTCTCTTTGCGTAGTTATATTTACGTTAGGTCCATATTTATTTAAATAAAAGTTATAAATAATTTTCAAACTTGTATTAAAAACTTCTTTTGCCTCGGTTGAAAAATTGGGGTTTTCGTCATGTATATCCAAATTGTCATTTATCTCGTCTATTAAACATTCTACCCCCGCAACATTTAAAAAGGATTTAAAGCAGCGGCACAAGTAAAAACGGGTGGTAACTCAAGAAAATATTTTTAAACTTGTCTTTTATTGGTTCTATCATTTCTCTAAACATACTATTTTTATTTTGAAAATTTTAAAAATTCAAAGCCATTAAATATAATTCTTGAAGCACCGAATAACTAGTGGGATAATAACTCCCGATAATTTTGTAGTTGAGTTTTAAAACACCTCAAGAAATTCGGATAAATGTTCAATACAACCCAAATCCGAAACAGGTCGGCTTCGCAATTATCCGAAAGACTATTATGAAAAGCTTTTAAAGTGCCTTTTTGTTTTAAAGCACAATCAAACATATGACAAGTCTAATTCCACCTAGTAGGTACATCCCAATTAGACCCTAAAAATCTAGATTCTGTATCTTTACAAAGTTGTTTATAATCTTGATATCTTTTTCTACTTTTTTTAAAAACGTCGTGTAACATAAATCGAAAAGCTTTTATAAAGCTATCAACAAATGGTACGGATAGATCATTTTGTACTACTAAATTAATAATATGTGCAACACAACGAGTATGAAAAAAATCACCGTTTGCAATCGGAAGATATTTTAATTTTAATTTTTCAACCGCGGTTGTGTTGTTGGAAGCGTTATCAAATGCCATTGAAAATATTTTATTTTGTAAATGAAAAGTAGTTATTACATTATCCAAAAAGTAAAATAAATACTCTCCGGTGTGTGGATACGGAATAGATCAAATGCAATCGTACGTTTCATCATTTGCCATGAACTGGGATCTACCCAATGAGCGGTGACGCAAATGTATGATTCGGGCAAACCGTGTGGCGCCGACCAAACGTCACTAGTTAAGTTTACACCGGTATTTAAATTTTCAAATAATACAATTAAATCATTTTTTGCTTGCTTCCACAATTTTAAACAATAACGTCTAAGTGTAGTACGACTTACGTGAGTGTAACGAGGTTGAAGCGTCTCTCGAATTAAGTTGGTTAACCGAGGGTTGTCGAAGTGATTGAAAGGCAAAGCTTCTTGAATCACGAACTTTGCCATTCGATCTCGAACCTCATTAACGTTGTAATAAAGATTCCACCGTCTCCACTTAATTGTGTTTGTTGCGAATCCGGATTACTTTTCAACGACTTACAAAACTTCTTGGTAATGTGTTTGTTTAAAGTCGTGTTAGAATCTTTAGCAAGTAAAGCTCCACAAAACTTGCAACGAGCCTTTACAGATCCGTCACTCAACTCAACCATATCCAATTGCACAAACATCCATGTTACGGTTGTGTGGAAGAACACGAACGACGGTTGGAGAATTCGATGAACCTTGACCAACGGAAGATTGAGAGTGAGCCATATTGAGATTTGAGAATAAACGAGAGTAAACGAGACTAAACGAGAGTATTGTTTGCGTTTTTTGCATATGTTTTTTTGTGTTTGAAGCTTGGGTACCTTACCATATCAACCCACACCTATTTATACTTGTTTTAGAGGCAAAAACAACCAAAAAAACGGTCACATTTCGTCCCCAACGGCTATATAGCCGTTAAAAAACGGCTAGAAAAAAAAACGGTCGAAACCGGGTCCGACCCGGGTTCAACCGGTTCGGGTCCGGGTCCGGTTCCTATGCTTTCCAAACACCCCAAACCGGTTTGGACCCGCCGGTTTTTCCCGGGTACGAACCGGGTACACCCGTATCGGGTTGTACCTGGACCCGGGTCCGGGTCGGGTACACCGGGTCGGTTCCGTACCCGGTTTTTATGTGCATGTCTAATAAGAGTTTTACATATTTTTGTGGTTTTCTTTCTTTAGAAATCTTATTTTTAAACCCAATTGGTTTGTTATTTCATTTTTAATAAGAGTTTTTGGTTTTGGCGGTCGCTAACGATGGTGTAAAATTGGTGTTACTTAACACGGTATAACTACCCCCTGCAACGCGAGGGATTATTACTAGTTTATTTTTATTTATTGGAATAAAGATTACAATTATTTATCTGTTTTCATGTGTAGACTGGTTTAGTGAAAGTTGTTTTGGCCTCAACTAAAGTAAAGATTGAATGGGCTTGATTCATAGATCCAGAATTCTAGATGGGTGCTTCAAGATCCATGAAAAACTCGTTTCATATTTGTTTTACACATGGGTCATGGGTAGACCCATGGATGGTCCGGTTGCCGTTGGAGTCTACCAAGAGAAATAGTGTTATCTCTTGAACACTCATTCGTCTTGAACATTTGGAAAACACTCTCGTTTGTGTAGAGACCACTTAACATTCATAGTATTTTGTTTACATGATTAGAAGTTCATATCTTTAAATTTAATATTCACAAGTAAAACAAAACTACTAAAAGATACAGTTGTATATTAAGGTTCGTTTGGGGGAGACTTATCATAAAAACATTACATTTTATAGTAACTGTCTGTGTGTTTTAAGCAACTAAAAAGCATTTTATTACATTCGGGCTTAAGTAGTAATTAAATTTTAGACTTATAATTCTAAATGAAAAATGCCCTTAATTTAATTTTTAACGGGTTAACCTTTTTGGTTTAGTGATTTAATTTAATTTTTAACGGGTTAACTTTTTTTGGTTTAGTGATTGTAAAGGCTTTGTGGGGTCGGCTTTTAAAAAACACAGGGTTGATTAATCGTTATTGTATATTAAACAAAAAAACTTTTAAGGGGTATGTTGACTCCTTCTCTTTCTTATTAGGCCCGCTCATGGCAATTAAGTTTCATACGAAATATCACCAATGTTTATTATGAAAATTTGTTTACTGTATAGTAAGCAATTATGATGTGGGGGAATGATTTGGGGCAACTCATTTAGGGATTTGGAGGAACTAATTTTGGGAATGATGTGCTATAATTTACTTGTTATAATTAAAAGATATCAAAAGGTTATAAAAATAATTAAATCAAGAGAGTTAAATATAAGTTTCAAATGTTGGGACAACAACTGGATAGTCGTAAATGTTGCGACCACAACTAGACGATCTCAAGTCGTAAATGTTGCAACCACAACTTGGCGGTTGCAAATGTTGCGACCGCAACTGAAGGGGCGTAAATGTTGCGACTCGCAATGGGACAGTCGCAAATGTTGCGACCGTTCAGCAACTAGATCTTGTTTGGTTTCTAAGTTTGCAATCATTTTGCTACCGAATCTTGATTGGTCGCTAATTTTGGTATCGTTTTGATATCGGTCGCAAAATAGTTGCGAACTTTACTGTCGTTTTTTCGGTCGCAAATTATGGTAGCAATTGCCTATGTTTCTATAGGTATTATACCTATACTTCCAGGATCAATTTATAGCATGCATCACATCCAATTTCTCAAGACGTGACTTAAATGTGATTTACATATTTGTTCGCACAGAACATATACTTTACTAAACAATGTATTTCTAAATAACATTCTTACAAATGAACCTTAACATGTGTTAAAGTTTCAATAAACAAATCAAAGTTCTATAGAAAAGGAAATATAAAGTTCTTTTCAGCACCTAAAGCTAATTCCTTTGTGTTGCCACCCTCTTTTGGAAATATATGATATGATGGTTCACCTTACGATGTCGAGTCTAAAGTTTAACTTACATAAACATCCATTTTAAAACAAAATGTCACTTAAATTATGTCTAAATCACATTCATTCTATTGTCACTTCAACTTGTTGTTTTATAGAAACATTTTCACATATTCATGAAAATATTTATTCGCCCACCCTCAAATCGAAAGGCCTTTTGTGTCCGCTCGATCCATGCCTATGTCAACTCTTTCATCATTGCGTCATCATCCAATAATCTTAAGAGACGTTTGGTTGGAAGGATTGAAATAGAATAGGATTGACAAACTAGTATAATTTTCAAGTAAAATTATGTTTAAGTGGATAATGAAATATAAAACTCAAGGGAATGTTTCACCTCAATTTCCCTTAGTTGTGTGATTTCAAATTCACTCTCTAGATTGAAGGATTTTGAAATCCCGCAACCAAGGGAATTTGAGGTGAAACATTCCATTGAGTTTTACATTTTATTACCCACTCAAATATAATTTTACTTGAAAATTATACTAATTTCTCAATCCCATTTCATTCCTTCTAACCAAACGTTCCTTAGGGGGTGTTTGGTTGAAAGAAATGGAATGGAATTAAGATTCTAATATAATTTTCAAGTAAAATTATATTTGAGTGGAAAAAAATGTAAAACCAAAGAAATATTTCCCCTCAAATTCCTTTGGTTGTGGGATTTCAATTTTCACTCTATAAGTGAAAAGATTTTGAAATCCTACAACCAAGGGAAATTGAGGTGAAACATTTCCTTGGTTTTACATTTCATTATCCACTCAAACATAATTTTACTTGAGAATTATACTAGTTTTTTAATTCCATTTCATTTCATTCCGTTCTATACCTTCCAACCAAACGCCCCTTATAATTTAATACAAACTTATTGATTATACGCATGCACACACACTCAAACTTAGTAACATACAAGCAACGATTTTATAAACAATCCTCAATACTATAATTGGTATTTTTATACTTTATATATATCAGAGTAAATTATAAATTTGTCCTTTAAGTATGTTTAAAATTATGAATCTTGTCTTTAAACTTTGATAATTATACTGAACGTCCTTTATTTAAAAATTTATCACGTTTTATATCATTTTTACTAACCGAGGTTAACTTTTTCAGTAGTTTTGTGTGCATGTACCATTTTACCCTTATCCCTTAAAGGACAAAATCTGTAATTTTCCTTAATCTTTTACTATTTCGATTTTGTTTTTATTTTATTTACTTTATTTTTTTAATCAATTTTTATTTTATAAACTTATCTGAATTATGATTACTTAATATTTTTTTATAAAATATAATTTTATCTATAGGTTTTTTTTATTTATTATATTTTATTATTTTTAAAAGTTAGTTATCTATCTTTCTAATCATACGAGAACAAGATGGAGAGTTGAAAATATTTTTATGATATAAAATTTAAACTAGTAATCGATTTTGTTTCATCATCATTTTTCTATTATCTTTTTGTTATAAAAATTTTCAATTATTTTAAATAGTTTGACTAACGATTTATATTAGAAACATATAAAATGATTTTAATATATGGCTGTATTATAGTTGAAAACTTGATGAACATGCCAACCAAATACACTCTCTTTGTAGTAAAACTAATTCAACTATACTACAAGCACTTTAAGATTAATTTTCGTGAAAATGTTTAATAAAATATCTAACTTTTTATAAAATATTTAACTTTCAAATTAAATGAAATATATAGTAATTATTAAATATTTTTTCTAACTTCACTGCATTATAATAATTATAAAACTTGAATAATTTAATGAATACTTCGTTGTTTATAAATATCGTATACTCCAAATTATAATTGAAAAAAAGAAAAAGAAATCTAAGTTACTATGGTGCAATATTGAAGGATAAAAACCTTTGTTTTTATTGAAGGGAATATTCTCTTATATTAAAATATTATAAGTCAGAGGGAAGATAAATAAAAAAATAGATTTCTTGTAATCAACACTTTACACAGATTCCACTAAATATTGTCCTCATGCCGTTAACGGTGAAACGCTTTATCACGTGTGACGGTGTGAGATAAAGGATACCGATATCAAGGTTCAATTTTCGACCGAAACACCCCTATACTATAGAGATAAGACAAAACAACCCCTCCAGAAAACACACTATACGATTAAGAATATGATGGTGATGTTCACTCGTAGAAAAAATCTAAAATGGAGAGTGGAGACTAATAGCTCACTAAAACCCCAAAATGATTTGAATACAAGTATACAACATACAAATAAGCATGGTTTATGTTGTCGTATCTAACATGTTTATAACAAGAAGTTGTGTAGGTTAACAAGTTTAATTTAAACTGTTGTGTTCAGATTGACATGTTTAATTGAACATGTCACCTGTACATGAGTTTTTTTTGTTGTAAACAGACTAGATGCTATAATACAAAATCTGCTCAAGAAAACATTACTTATATGTAGAACACGCTAAGGATTGCTTAACTTTTACTACAACTCCATAACCCGTTTAGCACATTTAGAAATTATTAGAACACGATAACTCATTAATTTTTATAACTCATTTAGATAAACGAGTTTAAGAAAACATTACAACCCTTACTCCATGATTCTTACAATGGAGATGAAGATAATGTTGTTCTTTTAGTGTGTTTTGCTTAATTACAAAATTATATTAAAATAGGATAGACCGATAGAGTAATGTTCTCAAGTTGGAACCTTTTATGCCTAAGACCGGTATTTTGTTTGTTCAAAGCAGATTTTATGGTAAGTTGTTTAAAGCTTAACTTTTAAGATACAAAGTTTAAGGTCTAATAATATTACAACGCTTGAATTGTTTTAAGCGTATTAATTAAACTAAAACTTACCGTTTCTTAAATTAAACTTACAGGTAAGGATGGATATAAAGCTTTAGTGGGGTAGTAATGATTTAATGTTTGAATAACAAAATAAGCTATTTGACAAAAGAAAAAAGAAATCGGCATTGTTCATGCCGACCACCGTGGATTTTATATATTATATTAATTACGAAGTCCAAAACTTTATAAATATAATAATAGAAACAAAACATTATCCCTAAGAGAATTTATCTAACTTTAAATATTAACAAAGATTTTATAGATTATTTCACACATTTTCCTCGAATCATCTAGTCGGATAACGTCACGTGCATCTCAAATAACTTGTCAATGCGTTTTAAGTAGTATAATAAATAGAAAACCATCGGTCATGAAAATTTTCATAAAATATATTACATTAAAAAAAAGATAAAGCGGCATTATGTTTAAAAATTATTTAAGTCGTCTATCATACGTTAAATACTTATAACCAATAATAAGAAAAAATAATTTCATCTTAACTCTAATTAACCGTGTATCATTATTTTAGACATATACATAAAGAATTATATATGTATATATATTTACAACGATAACAATGAATATTACTATATCAAAATTATACTTACTTATATAGTAATATATATTATGCAATATTGATACAGGAAAGCGTTAATTTGAGAACTCGAGGGTGAGTTGCGAAAGCAAAATCCAAGGAGTGAGCGGGTTATGAAAGCACTTTGTTACACATAGCTTAAACAAATAATTTTAATATCATAAAACATCACACTTAGGGCTGTTTGATTTCTCTTACTCGGTTAGAAGGTGATGACCAGACAAAAGTTTGTTTCAAAATTGACCCGGTAAGGGGAATAAAAGACATGGGTCAATGGTGCCGGACCGAATCATACGCGAATATATGATAATCAAACACGTTGACCGGACAACGTGTTGCTTCAAGCCCACGTTTAATTAAACTTAAACTATTATAGCAATTTGTTAAATGTTAAGGGTATGTAATGCAAAATCCGAACTTCAACAGTTCACATCATCAACCATACTCATATGTGCCTCCCCATCTCCTTGGACCATAAAATCACAAATCTTACCCAAATCATTCACACTTTATTCATCAATTTCATCTTCAAATCATGGAGTTCCTGTAACCCTCTTCATATCCTCAATCATCATCATCATCATCATCATAATCACCATCTTCTTCTTCATCTGCAAATGGTGAATTCACCTTCACCATCATCACTTTTCAAGCCCAAAATCGCACTCACCGTCTTCCTCACCATCATCTCCGCCGCTACCGCCACCACCACCACAACCACCACCTGCACCAACATCCATCAACAAAACTCTCCAATCTCCCGATGCAATTACATCAAATCCACCTCTGGTTGTGACCCAAAAGGCTACATCAATTACCTCCGATTATTCTACTGCAATTTCGCCCCATTTCCCCAAATCGCCTTCGTCTTCTTACTCCTATGGCTCCTCATACTCTTCTACATCTTAAGCAACACAGCGTCGGAATACTTCTGTCGGCGGTCGAACACCTCTCGAAATCGCTCAATCTCTCACCGGCGATCGCCGGAACCACTTTACTCCCCTTGGGAAACGGATCGACGGATGTTTTCTCCAGCGTTATCGCCTTCACGAGCACCGCCGACGGCGGCGATATCGGCCTCAACAGCGTTTTTGGTGGGTCGATCTTCATCTCCACCGTCGTCGTCGGAGTTCTCAGCCTGTTGATCACATACCGTCGCAAAATTGTAGTGATTGATAAACCTAATTTCATACGTGACGTTGTGTTTCTTCTCATCACCCTCACAAATGTCCTCGTGATCATCTTAATCGGTGAAATCACCTTGTGGGCATCTGTTGTTTTTGCTTCCACTTATGTAATTTACATACTGTTAGTCTCCTACATGCATTTCATCACCAAGAAGAAGCATAATGAAGATGAAGATGGTGATATAATAGTTCCATTTTTGTGTTCGGTTGATGACGAAGAGAGCGTTGTACGTTGTGCAGAAAAGGGTGTACATTGTGAAGAAAAGGTTGTACCTTGCAACAACAAAAGGTGGATTTTTAAGTGTTTGTGTTATGTTATGAAGTTGCCTATATACTTACCAAGAAGGGTTACAATACCAGTGGTAACAAAAGAAAGGTGGTCAAAGCCCTTTTGGTAATTTCAATGGTGTTGGCACCAATGATGGTGGTTTTAGTTTGGAACACAAAGGTGGGAAATCTTGGGTTGAAAGCTAGCTTGGTGACATACTTTGTGGTGGGTTCAATTGGGGTTGCTTTAGGGACTTGTACATATGCTTTCACAAGTAGTACCATGCCACCACAAAAGTGTTTGGTTTTTTGGTATGCAAGTGGGTTTTTAATGAGTGTCACTTGGACATATGTAACTTGTAATGAATTGGTGTCTTTGTTGGAGGCACTAGGGAACATCATAGGAATGAACTCTTCAATCTTAGGGCTCACTATTCTAGCTTGGGGGAACTCAATTGGAGACCTTGCATCCAATGTGGCTTTGGCTATGTATGGTGGGTCCGACGGGACTCAGATTGCGATATCAGGTTGTTACGCTGGGCCGTTGTTTAATGTTCTTATTGGGTTGGGGTTTTCGTTCGTGTTTGTTTCGTGGTCAAATTATCCTTCTACATATGTCATTCCAGAAGACCCGAATTTGTGTGAAACTATAGGGTTTCTGATGGTCGGGTTGCTTTGGGCTCTTGTGATTTTGCCCAAAAGAGATATGCGACTAGATCACATGCTTGGGGGTGGACTTTTGGTGATATACTTTTGCTTCTTATTCATTAAGCTTTCTAGAGCTGTTGGTTTGCTCAGCTAAATTATTTGTAAGTAGTGGCTAGCAACGTGTTTAAAGACTTCAATTGTAATATAGTAGCTAGTTAAGTTGTAGCACATCATTTGACTAAGGAATGTGTTTAAAGTTTACTAGCAACAACACCGTGATTGTTTCTTGAAATACATAAACCTATTGTGTGCCCTCAAGTCCTTAACCCCTAGTGTTAATTAATTTAAGACTTTTCTTCATACATTGAACTTAGATAAAAGGTCCATCAAACAGTGACTAGTCATGCAAATGATGACTATAAGATATCAAATTGTCTTTGGCTTGATAGCATCACTCGAGTCCCTATAATTTATTAGCCGTCAGATTAGATCTTTTTATAACACACGTGGAAGATTCCTTCCAGTTAAAGAAAAATCATGAAGAACGAAAGAATATGCGTGCGCATACCTAAATTTTGTAGTATTAAACATAAAAATTAAAGGATGCTCCTTTTATGTGTAAGTGATTCTTTTGAAGTAGTACTACAATTAAATAATTTGGCTGATTTGTATAAAAAAAATTGTCGACCATCTGTCAGTTAGTTAGGCGATTGAATTCTTGTCTTGATTTATACATGTTGAACATTGTGCCAAACCATTCATGGGTATTGTCATATAATGTGTCGACATCAATAGTACCAAACTTGATGTCGAATGGCTCTAAAACAAGATAAGTAGTGGAGTGTAGCAAGTTATTATTAGGTCATGGGTTTGTCCATGTATTTGTTCCACACCGCACACTTGTTCACTTTTTATATTTTATTTATTTTTATGATTGAATAAATAAAGAAAAGATGTAAAGTTTTAATTTTCTAATACGTGTATTATACACTAGTAATTTTGAGTTTTGTTATTTAAAAAAAATGAGTAAATATATTTATTCCTAATATTCATAGGCCATAATTTTTGTTAGGCATTCAACGATGAAACTAGATAAAAATGTATGAATCTACTTTAATTTTATTTTTCGCTCAATTTGAAACATGTCAAAACGTGCCTCTCACTTCTACTCCAATACAACCGTCGCACCCACTTGGTTATATGTTTTTTTTTCAAAGATAAAATCTGCTGTTAATTAACTGATAATAAATAATATATGTGTGACCTACTCGAATTTCGTCTATATATGTATTGGTAATTACACATCGATGCTTGAAGTATCAAATATATTTATTTGATACTTAATCATAACCTTAGGTGTTACAAAAATCTTCGTTTATACTTATTAATAAAACAATAACTTTAGTGCAACATGTCATTCCTTTAAGCTTTTATTTTTTTCAATTCTCGCCTAAATATGTATTTATTCATAGTGTTAGTGTAGATTCATTTAATTAAAAGTTAACTTATATACAAGAGGTATTTAAGGAAAATTTAGAAATTTAATATTAAATTAAAATACATCTTTTTCTGTCAATTAAATCATACCCAATATTTATTCTTTTTTTAAATAATTCATCAACAAAAACTATGCAAATTATTTATGATTTTCTTTATCTATAAAATTGGTTCTTTGATTGTGTTTTTCCATTAAATACTCGATTTATATTCAAATCTTGACAAAAATTACGGTATTTTTTAATCGACTTCACTCAAGTTTGAAAGAATTCATAGGTATGTTTTCTTTAAAATAAAATCATACTCGATTTTCAAATATTTCTCAACCATCCCAGGTTTACGACCTTCACAATTTGTCTTTATAAAGTCTGATGGTATCGCATTCGAGAAACTTCATTTACGTTCTCATTTTGGCTTCGGTTTTATTAAGTTTTCTTTAACAAAAGGTATTTATTTTTTGTTATATTTGAACTTTTATCATTTGCGATTATGATTTAACCTATTATTATCTACAATTGTGTTTTTGTACTAATAGTATTTTCCTTTTTTTAAAGGTGGTCTAATTCAACAGTCAATCTATAAAGAGGTATTACATGTTTTTATTTTCTAAACTTTTTATTTTTTATGTGTACTACCATATTATTATTATTATGTTTGATATAAGTTCGTTTGATATGCATAAATTGTTTTGATGTATCTGGAAGTAATATTGAAAATCATATTTATTATTTTACTGTTGGCTTTGACACCTTTAGACAAAAGAATTTCTTTGGAATTAAAAAAAACAGTTGTTATTATCCGTGTGTTATGCAATGACAATAAAACAAGAGTCAATGATAATCGATATCCAAAGTTAGTTTGTTTTTAAACATGAATAATGATCAGCTCTATTTTGCATTATTACGAGTTAAAAGTAGATGGATATTAAAATTATTAATATTAGATCATGATGGAAAAATAACTAACAAAACACCAAATGTTGTATACAAATAAATTTTTGGATGTTTATTAATTTGAAATATTGTTTTTCATATTCAATTTAATTTGTTTATTAGTTAAAGTTCTTATTTATAATTTATTTATTTATATTATACATTATTTAGATGTATAAATATTAATAGAGAAAACCTACTAATGTTAGATATAGTTAATGTTAAAAACTATACATAATAATCGTTATACAAAATATTATCAATAACATTATTACTTACGCATATTTTTAAACAACAATAATATTTTTTGATCTAATCCGTGTGTTACACGGGACTTTAGCCTAGTTTACTATATAAAAGCATTAATCAGTAACGGTCATGGACATGAAAGCCAATTACACACATAGTATAGAGACACATACACATTATATATTTTTACACCGACCAAACATAATTCACAAATATGATGAGTGTATAATTTAAGAAAAGAAGATGCATGCATATGCATCTAAACATAGAAGCATTTAAATACATACAGAGAGATGCACACACACAAACACAATTTACACCAATCAAATTTAAGTTCACAATATTGCAAGGGTGTATATTATGTAACAAGTGAATAATATACACTTACATGCATACATACATGTATATGTGTGTGTTTACACGAACCAAATTTAATTCACAATAGTGTAAAAGATGTATAATATACAACAAATGAAGATTTATACACATATGTAAGCATAGTTGCGGTATTGTGAAGTCAAGTAAAGTCATCTCAAGTTGCTTTGCTTAGTTCTTGTAATGAGTTTCAACCGTATTAAGGTTTTGGGTGTTGTGTGTCAATAATAAATAGTTCAGGGTGTTAAGTGAAAGTATGTGGATTAGGTTGTTAATTTCGGTTAACTTGAGATTTGGGAGGAATATATTAGATTGATCTTGTACCGGAGGAGAATAGATTAATTCCTTGTAATCTTGTTCATCATAATAGATTGTTGAAAGGAGTTCAACACTTTTCTTATATTTCAATTCTTTCGTGATCTAACTACTCAACAAGTGATATCAGAGCCTGGTTCGGCTCAATCATGAAAGAATTGAATTGGATTGAGTGGACAATTGTGAAGACGATGGTGTCTAACAAGTTCGAGATTGAGAAGTTTGATGGAAAGAACGACTTCAACTTGTGGAGGGTAAAGATAAGATCCTTGCTGGTTCACCAAGGGCTGGCAGAAGCACTCGCCGGAAGAGAGGCGAAAGTGCCGGCTGGTGCTACCGAAAAAGAACGAAAAGAGATTACAGATAAGTGGAAGGAAATGGGGGTTAAAGCTCATAGTGCGATCATCTTGAGTCTAGGTGATCGTGTTCTCTGAGAGGTAACCAAAGAAACAACGACTGCTGGAGTCTGGGTCACACTAGAGTCATTGTATATGACCAAAAGTCTAGAAAACAGATTATACCTCAAGAAGCGGTTGTATACGTTTCAGATGAGTTCAGGAAAGTCTATTGAAGACCGTACAGACGACTTCAATAAACTGATACTTGACCTAGAAAACAGAAATCGAACTCGATGAAGAGAATCAAGCCATCATATTCTTGACGTCTCTCCCAGCACATTAAAGAAATGGTCTGACCAGAATTTAGAGATTAAAGAAATCGTCTGACCTGAAAGAAGAAGGTGGAGAGGGTTTGCTGGTAAGAGGGAGACCAGAATTTAGAGATTCAAAGAACCATATATCAAGAAGGTCCAAATCAAAGCAAAAAAGAAGATGTTTTTGTGACACTTCAAGAGACACTTAAAGAAGGACTGTCTTGAGTGGAAGAAGAGACGTCCAGAAATGGGTGGGCCAAAGAGTTCCTATAACTATACTCCTTCTGATGACAATTCATATGGATATGAGAGCTCGGATGTGTTGATGACCATTAAGTCAGATAGTCAGAAGGGTGGGTATTAGACTCTGGGTGTTCGTTTCATATGACACCCATTCAAGAAGTATTTGATGATCTCAAGATCAACAAGTCTGGTACTGTCAAAATGGAAGATGATAGGATTTGTGAGATACTTGGAATGGGGGCCATGAAGTTCAAGTTACACAATGGCGCGAAACTAAAGTTACAAGATGTGCGGTACGTTTCAGAGTTAAAGAGGAGTCTGTTATCCATGGGAACCTTCGAGATATTGGCTATCTGGTTGTGTTGTCTGGTACAAGAAAGGAGACTAACATCTACATTTTAAATGGGGATGATGTGATGGATGGTGTATCAATGGTAATTGCCACCAATGAGCATATAGTGTTATGGCACGGAAGAATGGGGCATATAAGTCAGCAAGGGCTTGTTGAATTAAACAACCAAGGTGTATTTCCTGGACTACTCAATTGCAAATTTGGTTTCTTTGAGTATTGTATTCTTGGGAAGGCACAAAGGGTCAAGTTCAATAAAAGGACTCATAGCTCAAAGGGTCCGCTTATTATGTTCATGAAGATATTTGGGGTACTGCCCAACATGTATGCTTGGGTGGTGTAAGTTATTTCCTGTCCATCATTGACGATTACTCCCGAAGAGTATGGGTTTACCTGTTAAAGAGGAAAAGTGAGGCATTTGAACGGTTTAAAAAGCGGAAGACATTGGTCGAGACTCAGGTTAACAAGAGACAAAAGGCCGAGGACCGATAATTGATTAGAGTTTTGTGGTGGGGAATTCTTAAAGTTATGTAAAGATCATGGGATTGCCAGGCATACTACAGTCCCAGGTACCCCTTAGCAGAATAGATTGGTAGAGCGAATGAATAGAACATTGTTAAACAAGGTTAGGTGCATGCTAGCTTGTTCAGGCTTGCCTAAGTCATTCTAGGCTGAGGTTGTGGCTACCGCAACCTATCTATCAATAGATCCCCAAGCTAAGCTATAAACAAGAAGACTCCAATGGAGATGTGGTCTAGCAAGAAATTGAACTACAACAATATAAAAGTATTCGGATCCTTAGCCTTTGCTCATGTTAAACAAGGCAAACTTGAGCCTAGAGCCCAAAAGTGTGTATTCCTTGGCTTTTCTAAAGGTGTAAAAGGATTTCGATTATGGATAATAGATGATTCAAAAGTCATAATGAGTAGAGATGTGACGTTTAATGAGGAGATTGTTTATAAGGATATTGTTGGAAGTTCAAATAAGAAATTGAACTCAGAGTCCAGTTCAAAGGAAGTTTATGTGGAGGTGAAGCCTATTGTGTCTCGAGATAGCGATCCTGATAAAGGAGCTGAAGATGAAGATAATCCTACTCAAAGCAATTCATATAGCCTAGCCCGAGACATGCCTAGAAGAAGTGTTCAACCTCCATTGAGATTTAGAGATGGAGATGACATTTCTGCTATGGCTTTTATGACAGTTGAACATGATGCACTACTTGAGCCTTTGACCTTTGAAAGTGATGTTGCTTCAAATGAAAAATCAAGTGGATTGCCACCATGGAGGAAGAGATGGAGTCACTTCATAAGAATGATACATGGGTGCTAGTAGATAGACCCATGAATCAGAAGTTAGTTTCTTGTAAATGGCTTTATAAGCTTAAGGATGGAGTTACTCCTGGAAAGGGGCCAAGGTTCAAGGCTAGGATAGTGACAAAACGGTTTACTCAAAAGGCTAGAGTTGACTACACTGAGATATTCTCTCTAGTGGTTAAACACTCTTTTATTAGAGTGATATTGTCTATGGTAGCTCATGATGATTTATGTAACAACCGTCATCTTCTGAGATAAAACCTAAACCTGAACTCATTTTGAGTTTCTAATATTAAATTATAAAATAACTCTAATGGATCAATTACATTAAATATAAATTAATATTAATTAATATGTAATAACTCATTTATTTATATTCTTTGCATAAAGTTATAAAGACTCATTAAGCATTTTGTAATAAATAACTAAATGGATGATCTTATTAAAATTTATTAAATGAATTTTAATAAATTTGTAAAGTTTTATTAGTAGTTAGGAATGTTAATAAATAATTTATTAGATTTATAAGTTAAAGGTTTAAATTGTAACTTTTGAAATTTAATATAAAGGTTTTTAGCATAAAATAACAACATTTTAAAAGCTCAGGGACCAAATTGTAAATTAAATCAAAAACCACCCAAACCGTTTCCCCCCTCGTCGGCCCCCTTTCCGGCCACCTCCGGCTACCATCTCCGGCGACTCCTCCAATCTTAAAACGCCCAATTAAAAACGAAATTGAACCGATCTTAAACGTTTGTGCGTAGGTTTCGAATCAAGCACCCAATTTAATTTGGGATTAACTCATGTTAAACAACATTAACTCGAAACCGATGTTCGCATTCAAATCTTGAACTCAAACGACTTGCAATCAATCGAATAATGCCTCATCAGTCGAGTGTAATCATCAGCTCAATGTTCCTAAACTAATAGAACTCTCAATTACATCTTCAACACAAAATCTCATCACCATCGAACACCACTTTTTGCTTCGACCTGCATCTAATCGATAACCATGGTCGAAGCACTTTTACACAAAATTGGTTGAGGGCTTTCACTTATCAACATCATCCGAAGCTTCACACGAGTTTAATTTTATATCATTGAAGATTGCTCATCCTTTGCACACCTATGGCCGCGACTTGTTCTTCGTCCGTTCCTAGCATCTTATCAAATCAAATCGGGTAATTGAACACATCCATACACTCGATTTCACTTAGGGAACAAAAGCTCTAAGTTTGATTTCATTATCGTTATCGAATTGATGTTCAATTTGATGCAAACCGAAATTAGGTTCATAAGTATTTGGGGTTTCTAAAACAAGGTTTTTAAAATATTATTCCAACATCTTAACATAAAGCAGGCTTTAGCCCACTGGTTGAATCCATGTACTAATGTAGCAGGGGTCCCGGGTTTGACCCCGGGCACACCCAAATCATTTTTTTAAACCTTTCTTTTATTACATTAGTTCACAAAAATTACTAGTATTCTATATGGATACTTAAATTTAATTTATAAATAATTAATTTAATTTCTAAAGAAATTTGGTAATATAATCTACTATTTAAAAACAAATAGCTTAACAAAAACTTTGTTAACTTTTGTTAAAATGTTATAAAATATATAATTTATAAGTTTAAATATTTATAAAAATTATTTTTAAAAATCTTTATTTGATTCCTAATACTTCTAAATTATATAATATTTTAGTTCTTTATCTTGAAAGATTTTAATATTATAAAACCTTTATAATAACCACTCAAAAGTTTAAAAACATTATAAATCAAACTTAAATACTTTTAAGTTATGTCGCAAGTCAATTAAATAAATAATTATCAAATTAATTATTTTGATAATGTTTTAAATACTTAACTTTTAGATTGATTACTTATTCTATTCTCAATCATTACCTATACAATTGTTATTGACCTTTAAAGGATATTACTATTCAATTTTACTAATGATTTATTATCAAATTAAATCATAATTTTTAATCAACTTATTGCATCTGTATGGAATCAAAATATAATTAGTTATATTATTTTATTTAAGCCTAATTACCAAAACCCCAAATTCCAAATGAAACCTTAATTCATGTTTACTCTTGAATTATATCTTTATTTTAATCCTAAGACACTAAATCTTAGGTCGAATCGTGAAGAAAACATTGGGATACTTTTATCTTCGTATTATTATCTTAAGTGCACTTTTGCACGTGAGTCTTCCATGTGAGTTCTCCATGCCCCTTTTTACTTTATTCCACACATTTTGGGGTGAAACATGTTAACTTTATCAACTTACACTTGTAAACATCTTGATACTTGTAAATGCACATGCAATTCATCTTTACCTTTTTGTTATGGTTATTTGTGTTATTGCAAGTCTTATATGAGATACATATTTTGTTTACAATCATTAACTATTGCTAGCCTGGCGACGTCTTAGATCTTTGGGCCTGACAAGCCTATTTGGTGCTAAAGTCGATGTATTGTCGACTCCTGATGACGTATGCTTGTTCATCATAGGAACCAAGTACACTTAGCCAATCTTATATACTTGTCACCAAGTAGAGGTTTGGTTGTAACTGTATGTGTTCTATAAGTTTGCTAACTCGTAACCATTGACATGAATTGCTATTTGTAACCCTTTTTGTATATATACATGTATGCGTATGTTTAAACCATGGGAACTCACCAACTTTATAGTTGACCCTTTATTTTTAACATGTTTCAGGTTTTCTACTTGAAGATCTTCTTGTGCTCATATAGGATTTTTGGACCTAGTTTAAATTGAAAGTCTCATGTTATTGGTTGTATCTTGATTGTTTTGTAATTACTTATTTGTCTTGTAATGTTTAATGAATAATGACATTTAATATTATTTCAACTTAATTAGTTCCATGTGCTATGAGCAATCGTCTCCCATTCGTCCGCCCCGATGATTCCGTCGTCGGTTGGGGTGTGACAATTTAGAGTTAAACAGTTGGATGTTAAGACAATTTTTTTGCATGGGTACCTAGATGAAAGGATTTACATGACACAGCCTAAGGGTCTTGAAGAAAAAGAGAATAAGGATAAGGTTTATCTATTGAAAAGATCATTTTATGGTCTTAAGCAGTCACCTAGGCAGTGGTATAAGCGATTTGATAAGTATGTGACTAATCATGGGTTTAGAAGAAGCCAATATGATAGTTGTGTCTACTTGAAAGAAGTAAGCAATCAACAGTTCTTATATCTCTTGTTATATGTAGATGATATGTTGATAGCTTGCAAGGATAAAAGTGAAATTGAAGCTGTCAAATTCTTTTAATGAACGAGTTTGAGATGAAGCAACTTGGGGAGGCCAGAAGATTATTGGGATGAAGATTACTAGAGACAGGTGTAGTAAGGAGCTGAACATCTCTTAAGGTTCTTATATTTTAAAAGTCTTAAAGAATTTTGAAATGAATAGGAGTAAATCAGTATGCACTCCCTTGGCTTAACATTTCAATTTATCAAACAATGACAACCCTCATACAGATGAGGATTGTGATTATATGACCAGAGTTCCCTATCCCAATGCCGTTGGGAGTCTTATATATCTTATGGTGTGTAGCAGGCCTGGCATTAGGTATGGTTTAAGTGTGGTGAGCATGTATTTAGCAAATCCAGGGAAAGGTCATTGGTATGCAGTCAAATGGTTGCTAAGGAATCTCAATGGTACCAGATATTATAGGCTTGTTTATGGTGGTAATGATATTAATGAAAAGGCAATGATTGGTTATGTGGATTTAGATTATGCTAAGGATTTAGATCGGGGAAGGTCAATTATTGGGTATGTTTTTAAAGTCTTGGGAAATATGGTTAGTTGAAAGGCCAGGTTGTAGCGGTGGTGGCATTATCTACCACTGAGTCTGAATATATAGCACTCACTGAAGCAGTAAAGGAGGCTTTGTGGTTAAAATGGTTTGTATCTGATTTGGATTTGTCAGCCGATGCTGTTGTTTTCCATGATAATCAAGGTGCAGGACAGTTATCTAAAAACTATGTTTTTCATGAAAGAACCAAACATATCAAAGTAAAGTATCATTTCATTCGTGAGATGGCTAGCTCTAACGAAGTTAGTGTGGTTCATATTGAGACCGAGTATAACCCTGCAAATATGTTTACAAGGCCTTGCCTGGTTCAAAGTTCCAATTTTGTCTTGATGCTCTAGGAATAGGTTAAATGGTTATGACTTGAGTTGTCTTCAAGGTGGAGATTGTAAGCATAGTTGCGGTATTGTGAAGTCAACTAAAGTCATCTCAAGTTGGTTTGGTTAGTTCTTGTAATGAGTTTTAATAGTATTAAGGTTTTGGGTGTTGTGTGTTATTAATAAATAGTTCAGGGTGTTAAGTGAAAGTACGTGGATTAGGTTGTTAATTTCGGTTAACTTGAGATCTGGGGCGAATATATTAGATTGATCTTGTACGGGAGGAGGAAAGATTAATTCCTTGTAATCTTGTTCATCATAATAGATTGTTGAAGGGAGTTCAATACTTTTCTTATATTTCTTTCGTGATCTAATTACTTAACAAGAAATTTAATTCACAATACTGTAAACGATGTATAATATACAACAAATGAAAATTTATACACATACATCCAAAAAACAAAAGCTTAATTTCTCGTCATAATTCATAATACAAATCTACTAATCAAGACTTAGTATATTCCTAAATAATTAAATCATACAATATCACCTTTATATCCTCATTGGAAACACCATATTCGGATTATAATTGAGAAGTATAGTGTATATTTCAGAAGATACCTATTTGATATTGAATGGCATGCTGTCTTGCTCATTAGCATGAATTAATCTATTTAATTTTCAAGTTTACATCGTTTACCCATAAACATAAACACATTAAGTGGATGCGTAGCAATTAAGACACTTAATGTTTCAACTTGATATCAACTTATGCAAAAAAAAAAAATAAAGCTTATTGCCCTCACAAAAAATGCAAAAAAAGTGTCGCATTTTTTTGCAAAAATTGGCAACAAATTCACATGGTTGCATCATTTGGCAGTTTAAAAGAAAGCACATTGACAAAAATAAAAATAACTATATAAGCATTATCAAGAATGAAATTAATCAGCTATTCCTGATTATACTTATCTCGAACATTCATTATATGTTAAATTTCTAATTACACCAGTAATATGATGAGATATTGTTTTAGTGAGGTATATTAATTAGACTCTTCAAACCAATAAAACATGTTATTCTACAGATAAATCAAAATTGAGATTGAATTTGGTTACCTTTTGAACGCCTATGATGTTGATCGATTTGTCATCATCTATAGTACCCAAATTTGATGCCGACTAGTGGAGTTTAGCAAGTTGTTATTAGGTCATGGATTTGTTCATGTAATGTTCAACACCACATATTTAGTTGTTCTTATCAAAAGAAGGTTAAGTTTCTATCATGCATATTTATTCTTGTAATCATGAATTTTACTACTTGAAAAGCTAATAAGGGAATTTATTTTATGTTAGGCATTTTCATTATTCCACGTGACCATAAAAATTAATAAAAGTCAATGAATCTACATTATCTTTAAATTTTTTAGATTATGACAAAACATATGCCTCTCAATTCTACTACACTCTAACCATTGTGCCCACTTAGATGTATACATTCAAAGACAATTCTTCTGTGTTCGTTAACTAACAAAAGGTTAATATCTACATTATCTTGACTAGCTTGTCATCCGATTTTGTCGTATATCTGTATCGGTAATGACACACCAATGCTTAAAGATATCAATCATATATATGTGATACTTGAACATAACTTACATATCATGCACAAATCAAACCTTCGAAGGCATTGTGCGACACACACATCTAGTAAGGGTGTATAATATATAACAAGAAGATTTATGCCCATACATCCAAGAAAACAAAAGCTTTCTTATCATAATTTATAACACAAATCTAGTAATAAAGACTCCGAAGATTCATAAATAAATCCTACAAAATTACCTTGATATTCTCACTTGAAAGACCATGAACAATTAAATATAAGGAGTTTTGTGGTGCTTTATTTCCGAGATGCCATGTTTGTTCTTGTAGGATAATTTGTCGTGCTACAACATGATCTTCATAATGTCATGTCCACATGTTGCGTCTATGTTGTATATTTGGTGCTTCAACCCGTACGTAGGATGTTGTATGACACAAATAAACCTACATAACTTAATCTATTTAATTTTATAATTGTTAGGTTAATAGCTAAATATTGCAATTAAGTG
This sequence comes from Flaveria trinervia, assembly GCA_025506515.1. Lineage (NCBI taxonomy): Eukaryota > Viridiplantae > Streptophyta > Magnoliopsida > Asterales > Asteraceae > Flaveria > Flaveria trinervia. The sequence continues at coordinate 101,752,512 of CM046443.1, read as the reverse complement.
GATGTGCCACCAGTAATTTCAGCCATGTTTTAACTTGATATCGGTTTAAGCAAAAAAGTTTTAAATTTTTCATCACAACTTGCCTTTTTATAGTAATTCTTATTACCAAAATAGTGATCACAAACTTACCAATTGGAAATTTTGAACCCACAACCAACTGGTTGAAAAATATATTTTCCAAGGTAATTGTTAATAAAAGATATATTTGCCAAGGTAATTGTTAATAAAAGGAGAAAGCACAACAAATTCTTTGTGCATTAACAGAAGGAAAACAAACAACGTTTTCTAATCAAACATATCTCTAGCATTGATTATGGTTTATTTACTTAAAAAATTAATTGTCTCAAGTAATACATTTTAGTGGTAAGGTGTCTTTCATTTATCAAAGAACTTGATGCTTCAAATCATATATATGTAGGATATTAGTGGTTAGCAAGAGTTTACAAGTTGTTGAAAAAACTTGAGTTCTAATTATGCCAGAAACGTGATGAAATCTTGTTTCGAAGAGTTACTGTAACCTTTCTAAGAACATAAAACAATATTATTTCCATGTTAAATTAAACTTAAGAATAAATTCAATAACCTATTAAGGTCCATATGGTGTTGAACGACGAAAAGGGTTGAGGACCTGTGATGAAATATAAAGGATCAACCCTCGTTTAACGATGATCAAATATACCTGAAAGAATCGAATTACTGAACATAAGGAGCATGTGAAATGTAACATAATAACATAATCGTAGGGAATCACGGTTCACTATAAGAAAGTAGTAAAATAAGAGATAGAGCTCGTAATAAACTTTAAAGGGGGGGTGAATTTTTTGTAACCGAAACATGAATAACAACTGGGCCTACGTAAGTGAACCACTGAACCGAATACCAATCACATGATCTGGGCCTACGTAAGTAAACACTTACTACTACCTATCACATGAACTGGGCCTAAACAAGTAAGTAATCAAAAGTTTCGGCCCAATTACCCCACAACATCAACCATATATAAACCCTAACATCCTCATCCCCACACACAAACCCTAAGCACCCTATCGTCATCGTCGTCGTCGTCGCTGGAGCAAACACACGCCGCCGTGAACCATGGGTCGCGTCCGTACCAAAACCGTGAAGAAGTCATCTCGTCAAGTAATCGAACGTTACTACTCAAAAATGACTCTCGATTTCCACACCAACAAGAAGATTCTGGAAGAAGTCGCCATCATCCCCTCAAAGCGCCTCCGCAACAAGATCGCCGGATTCTCAACGCACCTGATGAAGCGGATTCAGAAGGGACCTGTGAGAGGCATTTCGCTCAAGCTGCAGGAAGAAGAGAGAGAACGACGTATGGACTTTGTTCCTGATGAATCTGCTATTAAGACAGATCGCATTGAGGTCGATAAGGAGACGATTGATCTTCTTGCGTCGTTGGGGATGAGTGAGCTACCGGGGATCGTGCTTAAGGAGGATACTCCGGTGATGTCAAGCTCGATTCCTGGTGGTTATGGTGGTGGCCGTGGTGGATTGGTGGTGGAAGGAGGTACTGATTGCTGAATGATGGTAAGTTGTTGTTTACAGTTTTTGTGTTCTTTATGGTTACTCTGTTAGGGTTTTGAAGTTTTGATAAACTGTTTGTGAGTTCTATCGTTTAAGTTGGATTGAAGTTCAACGTTATCAATTTCTGTTTTGTGGTTCTATTGTATGTGATTTGTGGATAGATTGTAGTTTTGAGTGTTGAATTAGGGGTTTAGATTTGTTTTTTGGTGTTGTTGGGAGGTGATTTGTGCAGGAAGTATTGTTAATTGCTTTTAGAATTAAGAAACTTATGAGGGTTTAATTGAGATTAGAGTAGTTAGGGTTGTTTAGATTAGGTTGGGTGACAATTTGGTGTGTAGATGATTTTGATTGAATGGTAATAGCTTTTGTTAGCAATGAGGGTTGACGGTTAACTTGATTTTTAGACGAAAGCTCCAGAGTCTTAACAGCTTAGGGTAGATAGAGTTGGTTTGGGGTGGGTTGGGCATCACGGGTAACTCGTGAGGAACTACGTTCGGGTTGATTTAAAGACGGTAACTATGGGTTCTGATAGTGCAGGCAATTCAGAGATTTATTTGCGTGTATTAATCTAGTTTAAATGTTGTAAAATGTATAGAAAGTTAGATTCATTTTAGTCTTTTAGGATGGTCTATTTGGGGTCTACATGGAAAAGAGTTAAAAGATGGTGATGGAGAAAGATGCACCCCCTCATCTTTACTTGGAAAGCATGCAATGATAAGAGGACGCATAGTGGGGACCGTAGGGGTGGTCTGGGATGGGAACACCTTCTCTGATTCCGGTGAAAAAGTTTAACCTGTGAACGGAATAATCACAAGGATTCACCAGATGGGTTGGTGTTTTGAACGTTGTATCGTACCACAAACATAGCACACTAAGCATATATGGGAAAAAACGGGGGAAAGGGGACGATTTTTTGCAAAACGAGGGAAATTTGAAAAAATCTGATGGGGTAATTAGGGGAAACTGAGGAATCCAGGATGACTCCTCTTCTAACGTTACAAACTTGTATATATAGGTGTGTCAAATAGCTCATTTAACCAAGATTTTGTTTCTAGTATTTTTATTTTATTGGGATGATAAACCACAAGGTATTGGTGTTTCTAATTGTGAGCCTTTTTTCATGTGTTGGTTGCCTAGTACGCGTTAACCGTGGGGCTCTGCGGGTCTTCTTCCCATAATTGGGAATCCTGTTCATGCACATACAGGGTGTAATTTTTCTTGGATTACATTATTCGAAACCTGATTCCACACTCTTTCAAAAACTTAATCGGAAAATTGATTTCATTTCTTGTTGTTGTATAACAGGTAAAACTGGACTATATAAACAAAAATAATCATTTTTCTTGAATGACGTTTACCTGGGTAACAGCCCAGTGAACTTTCTTGACTAATCTAGGAATATTATCAAGAAAGAAATATAGTACTATGATTAAACCTCTTTGGGTCTGATTTGAGCATGAGACGATAAAAAGCTGAAGCTCTAACCATCATTCTATTGTCATCTGAAAAGATGGCCAACTGCATTAAACAAATCATTTAACCTTTATTATTTCTTTTTCTATTTATTTATTGTTCATCTTATATAATATAAGATCATTTGAAAACCATGAAAACCATGAAAAATAAATGTTACATATATGTAAGTGCATGTTACATAATGTACAACTAAAAATTACGTATATGTAAGTACGTGTTAACAAGTGCACCACTAAGAGTTACACATGTGTCTAGTACAAGTACGTATAAGTTAGTAGTTTTGTCATTGCCGTCGTTCCTTGGAATTTATATTAGAAAGTATATAATATCCTCAAATAATAAATTTCAATTTTACTTGAATATATTCTAAATAAATAAAATTAAATCAATTATAAGTTATATGATTGACTAATGTAATTTTTAGTTGTATACTTAGTAACACGTACTTACATATATATAACTTATACATGTATGTAAGTTTTAGTTATACATTTTCTAAAACGTATTTATATATATGTAATATTTGATTTTTATGCTTTTTAATTATAAACATGATTTTTATTTGATCCTTTCTTTTTATTTATATATACATAGACACACACAATATTTTAACATCTTTAATATGGTTGATTATTTCTATGAGTTAAATGCGTTTTACACCCCTGAGGTTTCATAAAAATTGTCATTTGAATCTAAAAGTTTAAGATGTTGCCATTTGCATTCAAAGGTTTCACTAAAATTGTTATTTGAATCCATTTGGCTACACGTAACTAACACGGTTAACTTTTTCGTTAAGTTTTCAACATGAGAGTTATTTAATTAAAATAAATATAAAATTAAAAAAACTCATATGAGGATTTTTATATATTTAACTTTTTTTGATAATTGTGACTCTAATCATATTTTATTATTTTGTCTTGTTAATGTATTTTGATTTAGTAATCATGTTATTTTTGCCCGTTTTATTATTTAAACATAGATATATTTGGTTTAAAGCTTAATTATGATTACGATTATTGATGTTTTATTTTATTATTCATGAATAGTTAATGTTATTATACCAATTATTTTCATACTTTTATGATAATTTGTTTTTGATGGTTATTATTCAAATAATTTATATTATATGACTTGTTTGTTTAATTATATATATATATATATATATTTGTTTTGTATGTTTTAGTTAGTTATACTTATAAAAGTGATTTATTTCTAACTTTATAAAATATACAAAACAAAAATATATAAATAAACAAACAAGTCATATAATATAAATTATTTAAATTATAATCATAAAAGACAATTATCATAAAAGTATGAAAACAATTTGTAAAATAACATTAACAGTCCTTATAAATATCAATAATTGTATTCATAATTAAGCTTTAAATCAAGGAAATCTATGTTTAATTAATAAAATGGGCAAAAGTAACACGATTACCAAACCAAAATACTTTAACAAGACAAAACAATAAAATATGATTATAGAATCACAATTATCAAAAGAGTCTAAACATATAAAATCCTTACGTGAGTTGTTTTTTATTTTATATTTTTTTAATTAAATAACTCTCATGTTGGAAACTTAACGGAAAAAGTTAATCGTGTTAGTTAGATGTAGTCAAATGGATTCAAATGACAATTTTAGTGATACCTTTGGATGCAAATGATAACATTTTAAACTTTTGGATTCAAATGATAATTTCTATAAAACCTCAGGGACGTAAAACATATTTAACTCTTATTTCTATAGAAAACAACTCATAGTGTTAATTTTTCAAAACTATGCTAGTAAAACCGACTGGATTGCGTTGTGACCGAACGAGTACATGAACTTTGGTGTAAACAGCATACAAACACAACCATCGTTGGTTTTTTGTTTTGAGTATTAATGAAGTAAATATAACAACCGTTGTCAAGTCTATAAATTTTCAAACCAGTAAAGCGGATTGAAAAAAATAGACTAATGGGCCAATAAGCGATCAATTTAATGTCTAGTCCGATTTTAAAACATTACTATACGAGTGTGTGGCTTGTGTTTAAAGTGGAGGGAAATAAACATGTAAAATGAAGCATTTTGCATTTGTACACTTGGGTTTGCCCGCTAGCCACCTCGCCCTACTACTCCGACCATACCGCCATTTACACTACATATAACCATATTTGCAGGCAACCAGTTCGTGTCTTGTTATTTAAATGTTTAATTTTGATTTTTCTTGGTTAATCTTGTTCAATTGTTTTGGTAAAATTGTTTGATTTTATTGTTTAATTTTGCCAGAACGTTATTACTGTCTTATCACATGTTAGTTGTTATTGTTTTAAATTTATGTTTTACGAAGTATTGAAATATTTCTTTCAAGTTATCAACTAATATAAATTGTAAATATAAAATATAAACCGTTTCCTTTCTTATAAAAACGTACTTTTCAATTATAATATTCGTCAATTGAATTTCATTCATCTGATAGAGCATTTCAACATAGAACCGTTTAAAAAAGTTATTTTCAACCATTAAATATTTGCCACTTGGCTCATTAATGCAACACCCTGTAACTAGCATATCTGGTCGACAAAAGTTATAAAAATAAATGTAGCAAAAGGTAGCTGCTAGACTATTTATAGGAGTCTTTAAGGGGATAATTTGATGGTATATGATAGTAATCTCTAATTAATTGTTTGTTTGTTTAAATTCTAGTATGTGATGATTATTTTTTAACATAAGAATTGTTGAATAAAAAAACTCATAAGAGAATAAATCGTGGAATGTTCTGATTCCAATTCAATGAGATGTTCAAAATTAGAATTTCAATTTGACTCAAAATTGACCTAACAAAATACGTTATCAATTTTAACAAGAGTTCAATTTCAATTTTAATTCCGATTCTAATTCCATCCCAATTTCTTTGAAATATATCCTGCGAACTACCAAACGACGATAAACGTTTTTCTCTCCCTCCATAATGTTTCCTAATAATATTATAACTTTGTTCTTATATACATAACCTTTTTGTATTTGACCTCATTCAGTTAAATATTACAACTGAATTTTCTATTCAGCTAAAATTTCCCACTTCATTAAAGCCAACGACCAACCACTATATTATAAATGCAAGGGATACCACCTTAAGCAATGAACATCGTATTTATTCCATTAAATAAAAATACATGGTCACCTTGGTTTATAGTTGTACGTTACTATTTTAACACGTAGTGTGTTGCGGTGAGATAATGCACAATATGATAAAGTATAAATTACCATAATCCTCGACTTGTTTCAAAATAAATATAAGCCTAGACGTATAATAGTTCGAATTTATATTCTATGTATGATGAAATTATTAAAATGAATTATCCCATAAAACACGTGAAACTAAGAGTCAAACAAAAAAACAATCGGAAACAAAAAGATTCAATACTCAAAGAATGCATAGTTTAAACAGTACTCCAATGTCCATTCCACCAACCAAGCGGAATTAATTTATTTGATAGGGGCGAAATCGTTATATTTTAAAAAACTTAAACTACCTAACCAAAATGTTACACTACGTTAGCACTATTGACGAAAAAAATAATGGGACGGAGAGCCTCCCAATCCCTAAAAGGCTTCGCCCATTAATACAAATATAATTTCAAACCTACTAAGTATTTGGTAAGAACATGAAAAAACCTCACAAATTCACCTGCAGACTGCAGTTATAGGTTTATCCATTGACAAAACAAGCAAACCCTTGTTGTTACGACCGGATCGAATTGACCGGTCCGACTGGTATTCGGCTGGGCCACCGGTCCGATCCACCCCAAATTGTTTCCTTCTTCAAGAACCGGCCGGTTCGAACCGGTTCGGCGTTTGAACCGGGAATCGGACCGGATTTTCCATTTTTTAATTTCCTTTTAGCTTTTTTGATTTTAATGGGTTTAACGGGTTTCTGGATGTATAATTATTTTTGAGTTTTATATATAATTATAAAATACACACATAAATTACTTATATATATATATATATATATATATATAATATATATATATATTATATATATATATATATATATATAATTATGATGTCATCTGGTTTTGAAATCCGGTCCGACCAACAAACAAATAAGACACCCGGTTTAACGTCCGATACGGTTTTGAAAACATTGCTTTAAAGTGTTATCTCGGTTCCAGACTTCCAGCATTGTGTTATACTCCTCCGACTCTGGTGTGGGCTGCAGAGGACCCCAAGACATAGTTGTTATCATAAGGACATAATTGCACCGCTTTTATATTTGCTTCCATAACACTCATCATTCTCTCTAAATTCAGACTGAGGTATCACCATCCACCAATCGTAATGGGGATAATTTCGTTGATTACCGGATGGCCAGGCCCTAGTGGCTACGGATCAGCCACCACCGCCGAACAAGTTACCGTCGGATTCAACGCCTCCCATCTCACTGTACTCATTACAGGTATACATTCATTTGTCACTTTCATATTTCGCTATTATGGCGCATGAGGTTGTGGAACTACTTAGTCGAGTTTAACGGGTCATTGTTGTTACGACCTCAACATCTATGAATGTAGTTTTTAAAAGACTAAGTAATGCTAACCAAAAAGAGTTAGCGTCGCAGTTGGTTGAGTTTATTGAGCATTTGCCTTTTATCTAATAGAGTTAAGTAGTTATCAAAATAATACAACAAACAATGTTGCTTTGGGTTATAAAAACCAATGTTTTCTGAACCGGATCGCACGTCGAACCCAACGCTTTACTGGTTGGTGGTCGGACCGGATTTAACTATATTTATATATGTAATTAAATATAAGTAATTTATATATGTATTCTATAGTTATATATAAAATTTAACTATACTTGTATATCCAACGTACTAATTTATGGTTTAACACCCTGTTTTTACTCATTAAAATCCAAAAAATAAAATAAAATACCAAACCGGTCCGAACCAGTCCGGTTTCCCAGTCCAACCAGCGGTTCAGGACGAACTGGTATGTTCAACCACTAAAAAACGATCTGTATCAGAACGGACCGCCACCGGACTGATCCCCGGTCGAACCGGCCGGTCCAATCCGGTCTCCTAAACACTGATATAAACTCACTATCCTAATGTACTAAAATTTTTAGATAGAGAAGGGGTTGCATAGAGGAGTTATATTATGAAGTTTATATTATGAAGTTTATATTATGAAGTTGAGGGTTCTAGTTCTGATGATCTAAAAGAATGATTAAACTAGTGTCTTTTTAGTTTTTACCGTTAAATTGGAAACATTTGAGGGGGTTGGGGGTACGGTTTCGGTTGAGAAACAGATAGATGGATCTGACTAAAATAATGTTTTTTTTTTCGAATTAGAGTCGTACATTTGTCGTTAAAAGAAACCCGAAAACATTTGATTTGATGGCCATGGGTGAACAGGACCGAGCATTAAATTTATCATTTTAATATGCATTATTGTGGGTCCACGTATGATATGGTATTAAGTGATCCCGATCTGATTATTCGAAAATTCCAAAATCAATAATATAAGAGTTTCGAAAGCATATATGTATATTATATGATACTAAAAATAAAATAAACAAAGATTTGTATTTGTCAAGCTGTTAAAAAGATTGAAATCAATAGAATTATATTTAAGTATTGGGGTAATTTTGTAGAAAAGTAATCAATAGAATTATATTTAAGAATTGAGGTAACTTGTGTATTTAACCTAAATAGTAAGTAAAATGGAGGGTATGAGAGGAGGTAGTGGTGGGTGGTGATGGTGGGGGACTAAGGTGGTGGTGGGCAACAATGGTGGGGGACGAAGGTGGTGGGCCGACGGTGGTGGTGGGGGGCGATGGTGGTGGGACGACCGTGGTGGCGGGCGGAAATGGTAGAAAACTCATAAAACTTGAAAAATAAATAATTACCTGTTAATTAGGTTAATTACATAAGATTCGAACACCACCTCAAAGTTAAATGACCTCATTGAAACAGTTTGAATCTTGAGTGATTTGATTGAAATATTCATAAAACTTTGTTATTATTTTATGAAAATTTTCTTTTATAAAATTTAGTTTGTGATTGAAATCTGCTCATTGTCATTCTAGATGCATGTGAATATGTGATCACTTCAATAATGAAGTTGGTAATTTGTTAAACTTTACTGGCTAAGTTGGATTACTTATAAACATGTAAATGTAGTATAACTTTTTTGAATTTCATAAATATTTATGTTAAATACTAGTTACACACACACACTGGCTAATACTTGTAAGTTATGATCTAGTTCATTTTGAGAGTTGACCCTAAAAAGTCAAATGGTTAATTGTGAATTTACAGGAGGGGCTAGTGGGATTGGATTAGAGACATCAAGAGTATTGGCATTGAGAGGAGCTCATGTTATAATAGCAGCAAGGAACATGAAGGCTGCAAATGAAGCAAAACAAATCATCATTAAAAACAATCAAAATGCTAAGGTTGATGTGCTTCAGCTTGATCTTTCTTCTCTCAAATCAGTCAAAGCTTTTGCAGATAACTTTTTAGCTCTTAATCTTCCCCTCAACATCTTGATGTGAGTCCTTAATTAACCTCTTTTTTACTTCACATTTACACGCCTAAAATGTGTAGATGATGTTTGGATTCATGTATTTGAACTGATTATACTAGATTATTGTGATATGAAATGTTCAGTTTGGAATAAGTAACATTGAATTGTTTATTCAAAAGAAATTATTTTATACAGAAATAAATAGATATGCAGTCTCAAACACCTTTGAATAAAGTTTTAAATATATAAAAGTTCGATAAGCAGACACACAGTTTTAATAAGCAATCTCGTACACCTCACAGTAAATTTTTTGAGATATCAGTATCTAATCAGGGAAAGATTTATGAAATTATTAGAAACAATGCTGGTATTATGTTTTGCCCCTACCAACTGTCCGAAGATGGAATCGAGATGCAATTCGCGACAAATCATTTAGGTACATAACTGTCCCTTATTTTAAATAGTTTGATGATACATTTTAAGAGATAATAATTTGGTGAAAGTATTGACATTTTATTATCTGGATCACTATGAAATGACCATTTTCAGGTCACTTTTACTTGACAAAGCTACTCCTTGACAAGATGAAGTCCACTGCTTCAGCTACCGGCATCGAGGGTAGAATCGTCAATTTGTCATCTGTAGCTCATCTTCACACTTATAAAGAAGGGATCAAATTTGATGCTATTAATGATAAAAACAGGTAACATTTCAAAACTTCTTCTTTGACATCAATAGATCTATCAAGATCACCACTAACTAGTAACTACAACAAATTAGTTAAAGTACATATCTTTAGACATATGTACACACTTATAAATTTCCTATGGTCTAGCAGAGGTCTTATATTAGAATTCAGATTTTTCTGATGTCATACATTAACCCTTTAAAGATCACTTGTCTAGCATAAGCTGACCAGTATTCAACTAGCAAGTAATGGTGGGGTCTGTGAGTTTTTCCTAACACATTCTCATGATCACCAAAACGAAAAATAAATACCAAGTTGCTTATAAGTATGAGCACTTACTTTTAATTTCATAACCGCTGAAACTCTTGTGAAACCTTATATTCTACGTGTTTGTAAATATGAATTATCATGTACGTTTATGAATGTGAAGTTGACAAAAATTCTGATTGAACAGTTACTCGGACAAATTGGCATACGGGCAATCGAAATTGGCAAATTTATTGCACGCAAATGAGCTATCCAGACTCTTGAAGGTGTTATTAGTTCTTTATTTTGTTTGTTTAACCATTTTTTGCATCTTCTTAATTTTACTTGCTGTAAATACAGGAAGAAGGTGCAAATGTTACTGCGAACTCTGTACACCCAGGGCTGATAATGACTAATCTTATGAGACATTCTATAAATTTCATGAGTAAGTGTGTATCCATATGTGCGTGCACGCGTGTGACTATGAGTCTCTGATCATAAATTAATGTGACATGTGCATGTAGAAAAAACATAATATGTTTTGTGTTTAATTTCTTGCAGGAATTATGAACTTGCTCACTTATCTTTTGTGGAAAAATGTCCCACAGGTAAAATGCTCTTCAAGATTCTCACATATATATTTCATGAATAGAAATCTCGTCTTATAATCAACTTCAAATGGTTTAATGTTATTTGTTCAAGTGACAAAAGGTCATTACTCATTTCTTTTAAGTTTCAAATACTAATTTCCAGGGTCTAATATCTTATATCACGTGTATAACGATCATTACACCGAAATATAACTTACCCTCACCGTTTCGTCCTGAGGAGGCCCCGTTAGGGGAATCTCATGTGGACACATTGCTAACAGTGAGACCATGTAAAACACAATTCAAAAGGTTAAATGTAAAACTTGTACCACTGCAATAGAAGGTTATTTGCATATACCAAATTGGAAGTGTGTTGCATAAAATGGAAAACGATAACGTTTTTTCTTCAAAACGATGACAAAAAGGTGAAAGTATGTTACATTTCGGGGAAATTAACACGCGGATAATTGATGATGAAATAGGGTGCAGCAACAACATGCTATGTAGCAGTGCATCCAAATATGAAAGGTGTGAGTGGTAAGTATTTTTTGGATTGCAATGAATGGCCTGCAAGTGATTTTGCAAGAGATCCTAAATTGGCTAAGAAGCTTTGGGACTACAGCAACCACCTGCTTGATTCTGTTCTTCAACACACCTAGTTTCATTACCTTATTTTATATAATATTATGATCCAATCAGGAGTAATGTACAATGTTTGATGCATAAGTTACAAGTCACTCTCATTCAACTTGGTTTCTTATGTAGCGAAAATCACGAAAGTAATCTTTTTAAGTGTGTTACAACTCTATAGTCGTGTGAGAATAATACTGTGTAAATGTTTGGTTGTATTAGAGAGTTAGTTAAGATTGTTGAGTGGGTTGTTATAGTTGTTGAGTTTAGTTGAGATGGTTATAATCTAGTATAGATTCTCTAGAAGATTCTTAAGGCTCCTATAAAAGGATCTCTCTCTCATTGTTTTGTAATACAAAATACTGAAACAATACATACACATATACTCTCTCTCTCACTCTTTGTTTCTTTATGGTATCAGAGCTATAGCTCTACGATTCCGGTAACTTTTCCGGCAATCCGTACTGTAGCTCCGGCCAAAAATTCAGGCTACCAATCATGTCTGCAACCTCTTCTTCTTCTTCTCTGCAACAGTCAATAACACAACATCTGTTAATACCTTACCAAACATTGCAAATTTTCTATCTATTAAGCTTGATGACAACAACTATCTGAATTGGAAGCACCAAATTATAACTATTTTGAAGACTTTGGGATTATTGAAGTTTTTGAAGTTAGATCTACCTGTTCCAGCTGTAGATTCGGTTGAAAGAGAAGTTTGGGAGAAAAGTGACGGTTATGTTCAAGCCTTGATAACTGCAACTCTTTCACCATCCATTCTTCATCTTGCTCGAAATTCTACATCATCTGCTTCTCTGTGAAAAACGATTGAAGACTCGTTTGTTCAAATTGTTTTTGCCAAACAATCTCAACTAAGAACACAGTTTCATCTGCTCAAACAGAACACTAAATCAATTGTTGAGTTTCTAAACGAAGCCAAAGAAATAGTCGATTCACTAAATGCAATTGGTGATCCTATTTCAGATGAGGTGCTTGTTTTACAGATTCTTCACGGATTAAGTACTGATTACGAGCATTTTGTCATGAATATTGAAAATCAGGACACATCTCTAACATACTCTCTATTACGTTCTAAATTGCTTACCTATGAAGCACGTTTGAAGCAGAGACAAACAGTAACACCACCAGTACTTGCGACCATGGCTGCTTCCACTCAATCACCACCACATATTGCTTCTTCAAAGGATGTTACATGTCAAATCTGTTCTAAAGTTGGACATAAAGCTTCCACTTGTAACTTTCGTTATACTCCATCTGATACGTCTCACATACATCGCGGAGGCAATGGTGGTGGTCCGAACTGGCGTGGTAATCGGCCACGTGGATCTGGTGGCCGTTTCGTTGGTGGTTGTGGTGATTCACGATGACCTTCTAATGGTCGATTTACTACCAATTTGGCTTCGGTGTATGAGAATACAATGCCAGATGCATCTGTACGTATGTCGAATCTCAATCTAGGGCATTCCCCTGGTATTTTAGGTGTTGGGCCTTCACACTCGCATGGGCCTGCTGTTTTTGGGCATGCTGGTCATAACTCAAGTGTTGGTTTTGGATCTGTTGGAACACATGCATCTGGCCTAGTTAATTCTGGATTTGGAGATTCTTCTGTTGGGCCAGTTCCCTCTGGTTTTGGGCCTGCGCATTTTCAGTCTTGGGCTAGTTCTCCACACTATGGATTTCATGCTGATATTTCTCGCTCGTGTCAGGAGGTTGAGTCTTGGATTTCTGATTCTGGAGCAACTGCTCATATGACATCTGACCCGTCTATTGTGTTTGGCACCGTTCCATACACTGGTCCTGAACGTGTTATTGTTGGTAATGGTACATCTCTTCCTATCACTCATATTGGTTTTTCTTATCTTCGGTTACCTTGTTGTGCTTTGCTTCTTCGTCATGTTCTTGTGGTTCCCGGTCTTGCCAAAAATCTTTTATCAATCACCCAACTTGTGATTGATCATCCTATTTCTATATTATTCTCATGTTTTGGCTTGTCTATACAGACTCACACAGGGGAGCTCCTCCACCACATGCGAGCTAGGTCTCACCATCTCTACTCGCTGTCTGCTACATTTTCCACATCTTGGGAAATTTGGCATTCGAGGCTGGGGCATCCATCTGATCCTGTGCTGTCTAAAATTTCTGGTTTACCGTTGCCTAATAAATCATTAAATAAACCTTGTAATTCATGTTGTATCTCTAAATCTAGTCGTTTACCATTTGCTTCTAGTGTTTCTCATTCCACTGTTCCCTTACATATTATTCATTGTGATATGTGAGGTCCTTCTCCTATTATGTCTCGATCTGGTTATGTTTACTTTATCACTTTCATTGATGATTTTAGTTTTTTTACTTGGATGTATCCGTTGACTGCTCGTACTCAGGCTATTGACTGTTTTCATCATTTTCGACCTTTGGTTGAAAATCTATTTTCATGCACCATCAAACATCTTTAGTGTGATGGTGCACCTGAGCTAACTCGTGGTGCTATGGCTCAATATCTCTCTGATTCAGGCATCATTTATCGGATTTCTTGTCCTTATACACCCCAACAAAATGGGGTGCTGAGCGCAAAAATCGTCATCTTTCTGAGGTGGCTCGTGCTTTATTATTTCATGCACACCTACCAAAGAAATTTTGGTATGATGCTTATACTACCGCTGCATATCTTATTAATCGGCTTCCTACGCTGATTCTTTATCATTCTTCCCCATACGAGGTTCTGTTTGGTACACGGCCAGACTACTCTCTTCTTCGTACGTTTGGGTGTTTGTGTTATCCGTTTCTTGGTAACACTCGTGCGGATAAACTTTCACCCAAATCTACTCCGTGTCTTTTTCTTGGTTATGCTCCTAGTCATCGTGGCTATCTTTGTTATGATTCGTGTACTTCTCGTACTATCACCTCTCGACATGTTGTTTTTCATGAATCAGTGTTTGAGGTTCCTGGTTCTTCCTTCTCTACTGATTCCTCTGATTCCTCTTCTATTGTTGACTTCATACCTTCTTATCCTTTTTCTCCTGCTCACACTTCCTCTCTTCTTCCTATTCTCTGTCTACCCCTCCTGTTTGTCCTCCTTCTCCTCCCCCTCCTTCTCATCCTATGGTTACTCGTTCTCGTGATCATACTCGTCAGCCCAAACAGTTTCCTGATCATGTTCTTTTTCATGCTACCACATCTCCTACTACTGAGCCTTCTTCTTTTTCTCAGGCTCAGGGTTATTCTGTATGGTGGGATGCCATGCGTACTGAGGTTGATGCTTTGCATTCTAACCATACTTGGGATCTTGTTCCTTTGCCTGATGGTGCCAACATTGTTGGTTGCAAGTTGGTTTATCGGATCAAGCATAACCCTGATGGTTCTATCAATCGTTACAAAGCCCGTCTTGTTGCTAAGGGCTTTCTTCTGACTGAGGGGATTGACTACACTGAGACATTCAGTGTCACACCCCAACCTTGACGGCGGAAACGTCGAGGAGTGAGAGTTAAGATCGTTCATAGCCACATAACGAATTTATCCAAATTAGGGTCTTGGAATAAATAAGGATGTCATCACTAAACACGATCACGAATTTATCCAAATACAGTTTACATACTCGATTCATGAGATCCATGAACACAGCAGGCGCATTGGTCAGGCCAAATGGCATGACCATGAACTCGTAGTGTCCATATCGAGTACGGAAAGCGGTCTTTGGAATGTCATCATCATGAACACGTAATTGATGATACCCAGAACGTAGATCGATCTTCGAGAATTGAGTTGCTCCTTGAAGTTGGTCGAAGAGGTCATCGATTCGAGGAAGAGGGTATCGGTTTTTAATAGTAAGCTTGTTGAGTTCCCGGTAGTCGATGCACATACGGAATGACCCATCCTTCTTCTTCACAAATAGTACATGTGCACCCCACGGTGATGCATTAGGGCGAATAAAACCCTTATCGGTCAACTCTTGCAGTTGACTAGCGAGCTCTTGCATTTCAGAAGGTGCAAGACGATAAGGCGATTTAGCCACAGGGTTTGCACCAGGGATTAAATCAATCTTGAACTCAACTTCTCGCACGGGAGGTAACCCTTTAAGATCTTTGGGAAAAACTTCGGGAAAGTCTCGCACAACAGGAATGTCCTTCAACTCCTTACCCTTGGCTTTCGTATTAACTACATATGCCATGAAAGTCATGTAGTTTTTACTTAAGCATTTACGGGCCTTGATACAAGACATGAGTTTGAGTCTTTGGGATGATTTCTCCCCAAAGACCTTCAAAGTATCTCCAGTCAGTAACGGAATTCGGAGACACTTCTCGAAACATAGAATTTCCGCACGGTGCTTGGCTAACCAATCCATGCCAATGATAACCTCAAAGCTTCCCAATTGCATAGGAATAAGGTCGACGGAGAACTCGTGTTCGTTAAGGCTCAAGGTGCAGTCGCGTATCACGACATCAACGACAATAGATTTTCCATCGGCAACCTCGACCGTGAAAGATTTCTCCAGTTTTGCACGCGGTTTAGAAAGTATAGGTTCGAATTCCAAGGACACGAAACTCCTATCGGCACCCGAATCAAACAACACAGATGCATAATGATTATTTACAAGATACATACCTGTTTGGTAACAACCTATTATTGATATGATGGACATAGATAGGAAATTTTTGCAACACAAGAAAAGGACTAGGAAAAAAAATTTAACGACGTACCATTCACCACGTCGTTGTTGGCTTGCGCTTGGTTGGCGTTGATGTTGAAAGCCCTTCCACGAGCCGGTGGCACAGTTCCCACATTGCGAGGACATTGAGGGCGAATATGGCCAGCCTCGCCACAGTTGTAGCAGGTTCGGTTGATAAGCATGGCAGTGTTATTTGGTGCACGAAGACAAGTAGCTACCAAATGACCATACTTTCCACACAGCGAGCAGACTCGGCATGGCATGTTGCTTGAATGATGGTACTTGCACGTGTTACACATAGGATGTGGCCCAGCATAAACTTTAGCCATGGGAGCTTGATTTGCAACCACCATTTGTTTTTGGGGAGCATTGGGGGCGGTCACAGCGTAGTTGCGTGTTGGGGTGAACTTACGCTTCCTGTTTTGAGAAGATGACTCGGCCTTTACCTCCTTTGTTGCCTCAGATGTCACCTTCGCTATAGCCTTGGAGCCCTTTGCCGACATCGTGCCAGCTCTTATATGATTCTCAGTGAGCTGTACAGTAATAGTAATCGCCTCCTCCAAGGTTGTGGGCCTACTACCCACCACAGCATCTTGAATTTGAGGTGGCATCCCCTTGATAAAATTTTCAATGTTACGGGGCACGGTGTCCACCATGTGAGGTAGAAGCATACTCAACTCATGATGTCGGGTGGAATAAGCCAAATGATTCCCACCATCTTGTTTGAGATTCCAGAATTCCTCCTCCAGCTTTTGTAACTCGCTCCTTGGACAAAACTTTTGAATCATAACCTCCTTGAACTCCTCCCAAGACAAGGCCAAAGCAGCCTCAGTTCCACGGTTTCTCTTCTCACTATTCCACCATGTAAATGCTCGTTGTTGAAGAACACTTGTGGCATAGCGAACCTTGAACTTGTTGGGGCACTCGCTAACAATGAACGTATTCTCCATACTTTCAAACCACTCGAGAAGTCCAGTGGCTCCTTCTTTTCCACTAAAGCTTGTGGGTTTGCACGAGTTAAAGTGTTTGAAGGTGCAAGTACGGTTGTTCCCTTGTTGATTGTTCTCATTTTGATTGTTGCTATTATCTCCATTAGCACCACTATTGTTCCCATTGATGTTGTTGTTGCTATTAGCCATTAGTGTGCTATTGAGTTCAGCCACCATAGTCGGGAGAACGGCAGCCATTTGTCGTGCAATCATGGCAGCCAGCTTACGGTCGGAACTTCCACGCTTTCCATGGTGACGAGACATGCTGAATATATAAAAATGAGTTAGTTACAGGAGCGGGGATAACAGAGGATAGTAGTTTAACAAAGATAAGCTAAGGGTTTATAAGGTACACAGGATGTTTCCATTTGGTAACGCATTACCATTTGAAAACGTTGACACGTCAAGGTGAATTGACCTATTTACCTTAGAAACTTGTGTATGTTGACCATAGTTTATCACTCATCCCAGAAATCCCCAGGTAAGCATAACTAGTCCCGTAGGATTTATGCGATATGTTTGCCTTAGCCCGAGGGCCTTTTGCCAGGAAAACCAGGATACAGGTGTCTATGTGTCACACAACATTTCTTAGGTTCATAGAATCAAAACCTTGATGAGATTTATATAGATTAGACGTAACGTCTAAAGATCCAAGCCATAACATAAACATAAGATTCCATGTGTCGACGAGAATAAGATTAAGAGAGTTCGTGTTCGGGGAGAGTCAAAGAGTCAAAGTTAAGTTTAGGGAGACAAATAATAATGTTTAGGCAATCCTATGCTAAGGCATCAAATTGCACATAAGAGGCATAGCATTATGTAGCATGAAAAGTATATTAGTTACAAGATAGAAATGTAATTCTATAAGGTTCATGCATACTATAGCCTAGGTCACCATTTCTAATAACCTAGATCCCTATAGTTATGGGCTCTGATACCAATCTGTCACACCCCAACCTTGACGGCGGAAACATCGAGGAGTGAGAGTTAAGATCATTCATAGCCACATAACGCTATTAATAATCCAAATATATTTTACACATAATTTCATTTGTCACATTACAAATATAAGTCTCAAAGGATATAAAAAACGTAACATAAAATGCAACAATTCATCCTATTTTATTTATTAATCTAGGTCCATCCCTAGATGTGCAAGCTTCAATGTGTAGATAATCAAACTTGGGCATTTCCTGAAACATGTTAAAAATAAAGAGGTCAACAATAATGTTGGTGAGCATTTCATAGTTTTAAATACATAGCATATATAAAAGATGGCATTTCAAGTCATAAGTTAGTGAACATTGTGATTAGGGATGTCATGAACAATGCAACAATCAAACCTCGACAAAATTTTACAAGTCTCAAATGTTTAAAGTATATACGATCAGTTAAGTGTACTTGGATCAACCAAAGCAGGCTTGTCTTGCCCATAGATCTATGACTTCACTGGGCTAGCAATAGTTAATGATTGTACATATAGTGCCATAACATGGTAATCACAAAAAGTCCAACTAACCACAACTTACATGAGAAATTGCCATAACGTTTACAAGTCTCAAAAATGTGTGCAAGTGTAAAGATAATAGGATAACATGTTCCACCCCAAAGTGTAAAAATATGAAAAAGGGGTATGGAAGTACTCACATGGTCAAATAATATATATTTGATGATTAATAAGAATAATACAAGCAACGTTCAACGTAGACCTTCACAACGCACCTAAAACAAGTATATATTTACAAGGTTACAATTTAATATAATTAATAGTTAAACGAGGCTAGGGTTTCAAATTGGTATTTTGCGGTGTTAAATGACGTTGGTTAGAGAGATCATATATAAGCTTAATCTAAAGAGAAAATGTCATGTATCCAATTTTAAGGAAATTAAAACCTTTATAACAATTTGTGAAGGTTAATTATAAAATATATAAATTCTATAATTATCATATTTAATCCTTAATTGTATAGTATTTAAATAATAATTACATGATTTACCAATATTATATAAAGTCTATTCTTATAAAAATAACTTTGTTAAATTTTTATTTTATAAGAAAATTGTTAAGGTGTTTAAAGTGGTAAATTTGTAGAAAAATAATAGGATAGCTTTAAAAATAACCAAAGTTTACAAAATCTCTTTCTATAATTTTTAGAAAATTTTATATATTTTTTAAAAGGCTGAAAAGCCAAAAACAATTGAATTGGAGGTCGCCGGGTTCGAACCCGGGACCTCTAATTCGGAATGTGAGTGGGGAACCAGTGAACCAAGGCATCCAGCCGCGTTTAAAACTCCGTCTTAAAAAGCTAAATACAATAAACACATAAATCCCCAATTTCCTTAGAACCCTAGATTGATCAAACCCAAAATCAAAGATCGAAACGATACTGTTTTCGTGAATGATCATGGGGCTTTGATTCCCCATGTGATTACGAGTCTACGGACACAATTAATTACCCGATTCGATGTTTATGCAGACAAGAACACTTGCAGACGAGTTGCGACCGAGGCTTGAATTCGTTCAAGGTGCAATTGCTGATGTTAACCAAATTAAACTTGTGTGAATCTTCGAGTGATGCTCACTGTTCTAAGCCCTCAACTAATTAGAAGTTAAACGTTCGAAGACTGGAGTTCAGTCAGCCTCAGTTTCGCGATGGAATAGGGTTCTATGTGCGATGATTTCAGGTGTTTAGACTGAAATTGTACATAGGAATCGAGTAGAAACGGTTAGATGATTGTGTGGGTTCAATTAATTTGGTTATTATTGATCTTTAATGCACAAACGGTCCGATGATTGAAAGCAAGTTTAATGGAATGCTTCAAACCTGAAACCGAAGCTTTAACTTGATTAGACCCGATTATTACACACCTCTAGTGTCGAATCATGCCCATGAGCCGATTGGAAACGGTTTAAGGTTCGTAAATTGGCGTTTTAAAGGGTTTTAGGGCTGCCGGAGTTCACGGGAAATGGCCGGCGGTGGCCGGAGCCGGTCACCGGTTTTACGGGGGGGGGAACAATTTGATTTTTCGAGAATTTCACAAATAGCCCCTCAAGTTACAAATGTTTATCATTTTATGTAAAAACTCCCATATTAAGTTTTTAAAATGACAAAACACCCCCCTCAACTTTATTACTTTAAGTTTTAACATTTTTAAGTTTAATAACTCTTTATAAGTTATTATCATTATAGATATCATTTATTGTTGTTATTATTATTAATATTATTTTTATTATTAATGTTGTTATTATTTTTATTATAAGGTATTATTTACCATTTTTATTTATTTTTAAATTCAAAATAATAAACTATAACCTTTTACATTAAAAGGTTAAGACTATTAATAGATAAACACAACCACCCACCAGTTTCATGAAAAAGCATTAATATCCCATACAAGAATAAACGAGATTAACTATTGGTTACCCACAAATACAAGATGTTACATTCAGTCCTGTAGTTAAACCTACTACTATTCATCTAGTTCTGTCTGTTGCCTTCTCTCGTGGTTGGGTTATTCCACAGGTTGATGTCAATAATGCCTTTCTTCATGGTGATTTATCTGAGACTGTTTACATGTCTCAGCCACCTAGTTTTGTTGACTCCACTAGACCTCATCATGTCTGTCTTCTTCGGAAGGCTCTCTATGGCCTTAAGCAGGCTCCTTGAGCTTGGTTTTCCAAGCTCTCTTCAGCCCTCCTGATACGTGACTTTTCTCAGTGTGTTTCTGATACTTCACTATTTGTTTATCAGCATGATGGTGTTACATGTTATGTTTTGGTCTATGTTGATGATATTATTATCACTGGGAGCTCTTCAGAGTTTGTTACATTTTTGATTACTCAGTTGCACTCTCAGTTTGCCCTGAAAGATTTGGGAGATCTTTCTTATTACTTGGGTGTTCAGGCTACTTTTTCTGATGATTGTCTTCATCTTTCACAGCAACGCTACTTACTTGATTTATTACAGCGTACAGGCTTGGCACAGTGTAAACCGCTGTCTACACCAGTGGTCTATGGTCGTCAGTTGTCTCGTCTTACTGGTATTCCATTGACTGATCATGTGTTGTATCGTAGCACTGTGGGTGCCTTGCAGTATTTGGTCTTGACTCGGCCTGAGATTGCTTATTCGGTCAGTAAGGTTTCTCAGTTTTTACAGACTCCTACTGATCGTCACTGGGTTGCTGTTAAGCGTATTTTACGCTATCTTCGTGGCACTATATTTCATGGTTTGACTATATGACGTTCTTCATGTTATGATGTTCATGGATATTCTGATGCTGACTGTGCTGGGTGCCCTGATGATCGTCGTTCGACCACTGGCTATTGTGTGTTTCTTGGACCCAACCTTATTAGTTGGTCTTCTAAGAAACAACATACTGTTGCTCGTTCCAGTACTGAGGTTGAGTATAGAGCACTTGCTCACACTGCCGTTGAGATACGTTGGCTTATGTCTTTATTGCGGGAGTTGCATATTTCTTCCTCATGTCCACCTTTGCTTTGGTGTGATAATATTGGTGCCACCTATCTTGATGCTAATCCTGTGTTTCATCAGCGCACAAAGCATATTAAGATTGATTTACATTTTATTCGTGATATGGTTTTATCTCAGTCTCTTTGTGTTCAATATGTTCCGACCACATCTCAGATTGCTGATGTCTTGACTAAAGGTCTCTCTTCATCTCGCTTTGCTACTCTTCGGTCCAAGCTTCGCGTGACACCGTCCCGCTTAGCTAGA
The DNA here is from genome assembly GCA_025506515.1 of Flaveria trinervia. Lineage (NCBI taxonomy): Eukaryota > Viridiplantae > Streptophyta > Magnoliopsida > Asterales > Asteraceae > Flaveria > Flaveria trinervia. The sequence continues at coordinate 101,730,400 of CM046443.1, read as the reverse complement.
GGGGCCTATTAGAGAGTTAGTTAAGATTGTTGAGTGAGTTGTTATAGTTGTTGAGTTTAGTTGAGGTGGTTATGATCTAGTATAGATTCTCTAGAAGATTCTTAAGGCTCCTATAAAAGGATCTCTCTCTCATTGTTTTGTAATACAAAATACTGAAACAATACATACACATATACTCTCTCTCACTCTTTGTTTCTTTAGGTTGTGATTGTACTTTTACTCGTGTATATACTTCTATTTGTCTAAACCTTAAATATTTCTTTCTACAAAGAAACAATAATACATACATGAATTTATACGGAAATAAAGATGCATACACAAAACCATACAAATAACAATATATATGTGTCAATTTATACGTGATATGTGATGTCACTTGTCATATTACTTTACGTTGTTATTAATGGAAAAACACCAATACTCGAGTAAATGTGTCATTATTAATGGGAAATACATCGATACACAAGTAAAGCAAGATATGAGGCTCCTAATTGCATATCTCACGACTAAAGGGGTGATTTTTTTCTAAAATGAATGCATACGTATGTCACATCCAAGAAAATGATCATCATGATTTAATTGTATACATCTACGAACAAAAATTAAAATAAGAAATAACTTATGTTCTCGATGTGGCAACTATATGAAGTTCAAACAAGTTATGAATATCATTTGGAACGAAAAAATAAATCAAAATCATCATAAACAGCATGATGTTCACATGCAAACGCTTAATTTGATATAGTGCAACAATTTTGTTTTTGTGACGAATCTTATTGAGCTTCAACTTCATCCACCTCCCACAAACCCAGAGCTCGGACCAAGCACGCCGAGGCTGCCACAATGACCGCCGCGAAGATGGGCGGCACCACCAAATCCATCTTGGACTTCTTAAACATCTCAGCGGGAAGACAAAAGATATCAGACGGAACATCAAACGGAACCCTCACCGAGCCTTCTCTTTGATCTTGACATACGCGAGAGAACGAAGAATTCGGGGCTATGGCCCACACAAATGCAAACTCTGGTGCGAAGGAGGTCACCGCCACTGTGATTGTTAGAATGGTTGTCCAGGTGGTGGCATAGACCAGCAAAGGCCACCGTCTAGACAAACGTTCTAAAAATGAATTGAAACGATAGACGAATATCATTTTAGATTTTTCCTAGAAAAAATTCAATGATAAAGAATGTATGCACACATGTATGTATTTGTATTGGGGGAGGATAAGCTGATGAACCAATCCAACAACTTATGAAATGTGTATTAGTTATTGTGGGGGAAGGGGAAAGTGGACTAACTACTCTTACAAACTGCTTGATTGGTCAAATATTAGTTGGGATTCACTTGATTCAGTGATGTTGACTTGGACTTTTTTGTCAAAAATAATAACAATTCTTTGGTAGATTATGATATGATGTTAATAATCAGTATCAAATTAAATAATTTCTGTTATAACAGCTATTCAACTACCACCAGGTCTTAACCCCTCGTTCTATTGGATTGTTATTTGTTAATGTGTAAATTTATAAACTTCAAAGTGTTTATCTAAATGTTATACGTGTTTCTGTTTATATACTATGACGTTAAAGAGAAATGCACGTTTAAAAGAGAAGTGTTAGAGATGAGCACTAATCGAATAAACAAAAAATCAAACTGAAAAGGTTCAGTAATAATTTCTATAATAACTGATTTTAGTATTTTTAGTGTACAGATATTTGGTTTTAATAAACAACTAGTTAATTTACCCGTAGCGGTGTTGCAGCGCATTGATCGTGGCGTGATAAATTATATACTACAATTGATACAACTCATTTCCGAACTAAATTCACATCAAAACGTAAAATAACCGTAATATATACCGTTGAATAAAAACATATTATATTTGATTTTGACCCATGTTAAAAAATTTTGTATCAAAACGTAAACCGACTCAAAACATATATAAAAACACGTGTTATGTTGACGTATGCAGCGTAATAAAATATAAATTACAATCACCCCAACTCATATCTAAACTAAATTTACATTGAAATGTAAAGTAACTTGTATTTATATTTTATACCGTCAAATGAAAATGTATTATATTTCACTCTATGCATTTTCAAATAAAATTTACTCTGAAATGTACAACTCAAATCATATATAAAAATAAACATGAAAACATTTTATATTTTACCCGAGTCATTTCTAAACAAAATATACATTAAAACGTACGATAGGCGACACGTTAACCATGTTAAAGAAATAAATGAAAATGTCAAGTTCACTGTTAAGAGGGACAATTTGGTAAATTCACAAATGGATTGAGAAAAAGAAAAAAATAATCATAGATTGTAGCATTTGGGTTTCAAACCCACAACCTTAGAAACAAAAGACGCTTAACAGTTGATCTAGAGGACTATTCTTGTTATACTTTAAAAGTGATTATACTAAATACTAAAACAAAAAGTCGTGTAGCCCACTCCATGGCCACCAACCTACCTTTAACTTTGATTATAAATATCAGTAGAATATGTTATGTCGGAAACCTTTGGTTATATCTTTTAATAAATAGCATATTAGCTTTCTCTTATTTTTCTTTATGTATTAAGAGTATCTCTATCATGTTAATGATGCAATATATAACCACATACCAACTGAAATTTACCTGAACCACTGCATCCAAAGTCAACGATTATAACTAAACATCAATTTAACTAAACCATAATATCCACTAACCTTAACGTTTAAACCAAAACGGATTAGTTATAAAAATCTAAAGATAGAAACATCAATCGTAGGTTTGATTTTAACCATAATCGAACAAACAAACACATCTATAGTTAAGGTTCTTTGTGTGTCGCAATAACAAAAATACCACAATCATAAGAGCACCTTATCAAAAATACGCACACGCTTTAGATACGTAAATTGGCCTTTTCGCCCTCATGATCAAATAAGCCTCATTACATTGGATACAAAATGATAAAAGATGGTCAAACTAGAAGAAACAAAACAAAGCATAGCACCTCCAAGCAACTAACCAAAATTTCAGATGGCCAAGTAATCTGGGCCTTCAGCAAGAATAAGAGCACATAAGAATTCAAGAATAAAACGAGTGAAAACATGTTTCATGAAGCAAGATTAATGTCTTTTTCATAAATTACCTTGTTCTTCACTCGGGAATCATCTGCTCATTGTCGGCATCCCCTTCTGTCTCAATGGTGGGTTTCGATGGTTGGGTAGATCCAGGTGCTTGCCTCTTTTTAATTCCGCTAACAATATCATCGATTCTTAGAAGCATACAAGCAGCCTCAATGGCTGTCTTAAAGGTCTGTGCCTTCACGTTGTAAGCATCCCAAATCTACAAAAACATAAAATCGAACAGGATAAGAAAAATATCTCAAATATCAAGATTAGAGGTTGCAAGATGGCTGCATCTGTTAACGGGTCAAAATGGTTCCTGTTGGAACAGGCCAGTTTGACCTACAGACACTATTAAAACTTTAGTTTCTTTTAAACATAACTAATATGTTCGCTATGCTTACATAAATAAATTTGTTCAATTCTTTGAATAAAAACATTTAGTAGGTTGGATGCATTAAAAATAAACTTAAAGCTACTTCAACCCCACCCACTTGACTTGTTCGGTTATTCTACTTTTACCTACAAGAAATATTTCGATCGTCTGAGACTTAACACAACCCAAATCAACTCAATCATCTAAGTAAAAGTGAAATTTTTGCATGTTTTCAGTGACTAAAGTAAAACTAAATATCAGTAGAAAATCATCATCCGGTAAAAGTGTTGTTGAAAAGAAGAATGTTCACCTTTAGCTCTTTCATATCAGCAATTTCACCTGAATTTCCATCTATTCCTGTCCAGGCGTTCTCACCATTCGCATGCTGTAAGGAAATAACAAGTAAAAATTGTCAACATATTTCTAGAAAGAAAAACCAAAAGATATTTTGCTTTAAAATTATATGGAACATTGAAGTTTAAGAAAATTGTCGTTCAACGGAGAAATGACACAAGGAACTGGGTGTGGAACTCCATGTGGGACATCATTTTAAATAGAAGCAGAAATAAAACTTCTCTATTTAGAAAAAAGGAAAATGTTGATGGAAAAAGAAAGTAGAGAATATAGGTAAACTTGCCTTCCCCTGAAGAGCAGTCATAGTTCTAATGACATTGACACCACAATTCTGTGCCAATGTTCGTGGAATAGCCTCGAATGCTACGGCTGCAGCTTCATAAGGCCACTGTTTCAATTACAAAGAGATTAACATCTACAATACTCGTATTTTTTATTAGATGACAGGAAGAATGATAAAGAAAAAGAAGTTGCCTTCTCAATGCCTTCTATTGACGAGCTCTTTTGCTTCAGTGTAGCAGAAACAGTTAACTCAGTTGCACCTCCACCAGGAACAAGTTTTGGATGCTTTAGGATGTTCCTAGCAACTGACATTGCATCCTACAAACAATAAAATGATTTTACCTTGGATGTACTTCAATTGGCATGCATTACTAGGGATGGGTGGATTTTAGTACAGATTGTCAAAATATGATTTCAAATACATTCAAGGGGTTTTACACGTTAAAAATATACTTCAGATAACTTTCTACTCGTTTGACCATTGTCCTTTAGTTAGTTTTCATTTTACCCACTGACTCACTCAACCCAATAGGGGTCAAACATAACCCGAATCGAGTCATTGATCCATTTACAAGTATATATTGTTTAGTTATAGGGTCAGTGGGCTATGTCCTGTCCATAAAGAGTCAAATAAAAAACATTAGTTTAAAAGAAACAGGTCAACAGGATCCAGAGTCACCTGAAGATATGATTAAAACAAAAAAACTATTAAACCGTTCTCTACATAAAGTAAAACTATTATTGAATTAAAACACTTCATGTAATGTAATCATATTAGACACGGAATTTTATTTATGAAAAAAATTTAAAAAAGAAAGATGGACAAAAATGTTCCAGGTCAACTCAACCCATGGCCTATTTCAACCCGCTCAAAAAGGTTACACAATCCATGGTTGTAAAAATTCGCTAGGCGCTAGTCGGATACCGACTAGGGATTAATCGAAATTAATCAGAATGGAATTTTATATGTTAATTTACAAATTTATAAAAATATATACAATATTTTCAAAATTATACATATAACTTTTATATTTGACCCATTTTTATCAAATTTGGACTGATTTTCCCTAAATTTTGGCTGATTTTGACCAAATGTGATAAATTTTGACTAGTTTTGACCAATTTTCTTTGATTTTTGGCTGATTTTGAAAGATTTTGACATTTGACCGATTAACTAGGCGATTAGCTAAAATCGAATCGGTGGATGACCGATTAGTGATCAATCAGGGATTAATCGATGCTAGGTGGCGATTTTTACAACACTGACAGAATCTGACCCAACCAGTTTGATATGTTAGCCGGTCCATTTTTATTACCTGCAAGTTTCGTTCAACTTCATTCAAAAGATCCTTGCTGGCACCTCGGAGAAGAATGGTGCACGCTTTCGGGTCTTTACAATCCACAATAAATGCAAAAAAATCATCACCAATCTTTTTAACCTCAAAAAGCCCAGCCCCAGTTCCCACATCTGATTCTTGAAGTTCATCAGGCCTATTCACAATAACAGCCCCGCATGCTTTAGCAATCCTATTGTTATCGGTTTTCCTTAATCTCCTAATTGCACTAACTCCAGCTTTACTGAAATAATGGCATGCTAAGTCACTAAGCCCCTTTTCGGTGATCACCAAATCAGGCTTGAATTTAAGTATCTGTACACAGATGTTTTCTATGTATTCTTCTTCCATTTTTAGAAGTACTGCCCAATCTTCTTCTCTAACTAATTCGGCATTAGTTTGATTCTCACCCTTTTTGTACTCCAAAGGGCAATCTAGTAAAATGATGCGGGGGTTTATGATTTTTCTTTTCATTTTTCCAGGGACGACTACGTCTTTGTTGAACATAACACCTTTGAGGACTTTGGAATCTTCTAACTGGCCTCCAGGGATTTTCTCAACCTTGATATATTTTTTGATATCCACTTCTCTTATTCCTTGGCCTAGATCCACACCAACTGTAGTTGTGGCATCAAGTGCTAGATCCTAAAACATGACAAAAATCATGGTCAGCAACATAAAAATAAATAAATTTACAATTGTATACTAAAACTACAACTAAAGTTGAATTAAGTTGCCCCAAACACTTAATAGTCAGATCTTTTCAACTTTTATTGCATTGAAAATATATCAAAATTGATTACAGCAATAATATTTACTTTTATAATAATTATTTATTTTAGTGAAATCATTTAGCAAATATAATTTGGGCTACTTTAGACTTGTTACCTTTTTAATTGATTTTTTTTCCTTTTAGCTGTTTAACTGTTTGTGATAAAAATATAACCCAAAACTACCCGTTAATAAGTAAATGGGGTCGAAATACCAACCACTGAAAAGTCACAATTAGAGTTGAAAACGATTTCCATCTTATAAAAAAAATCATTTAATGTCACCTAGATATGCACCTAGTATCCACTCACTAAAGTAACACAAAGTTGGTAAATGTAAACTAAACATTAGAAACTATTACCAAACTATAATAAAAGAGAAAAAACAAATCGTTATTACATGTAAAAAATCAGTCATCTTTGCATATCAAGACAGTAGATAAATTCAATTACAGACTCGGAATTTATAAAGAGCAAAAAAAAGAATGAATAAATAGGATAATTACTGCAATAAGATCCCCAAATTGACTGGTAAATTTTGTGCCAATACAACTCTTCACCAAACCCAACATCATTGAACCTGCAATGAAAATTTTCCAAGTTTAAAAGTAAAGAAACAAATTAAAATATTGTTTTTCTGTAATTAATTGTATAATTATCAATGTTGATCTTATAGTATGTAAATTGGGAACACAAAAGGTCTAACAAATACCTACAAGATCCAAGGGGACTTCTTGAGGTTTGGAATAGAAAGAACATAACTAAAAGTGATAATAAATATTGGTTTTTGGAAACAAGTTTTAAAATTAGTTATGACACCCTAAAATGAATGTTTCTCAAGACCCACCCAAGTAAATGATTTACTTTCTCCTCCTCTTCCAAAGCTATACTCGTTCGAAATCTCATTTACAAACCAAAATCCATCTATGTTCAACTAATAGGCAAACATGTAAGTTTAAAGAGTCCACATAACATGTATGAAATATAAAAAAAGAGCTTACGGTCATTCACATCAATAGACATGGAGATTTTGTCCAACACAGCAAGAGCATCTTCAAGAGCCTTATTGTAAGCTGCAAATGTATAATTCCTTACTTGTATCTTGTAAATTTTGCAAGGGTTTGAGAATATAGTTTGACATCAAAAAAAGATACCTCGGCATATAACTGTGGGATGATACTTCTTGTCAATAAAAGCTTCTGCAACATGAAGCATCTCACCAGCTACAAAATTTCCATCTCAACAATCAGGAGCATGAAGTTGAAATATAATTAAACACCAAAGTCTTTTCAAGTTTAAGAAATTAAAACTTTAAACCATTTCATATACCAAGAACAATGACTGATGTAGTTCCATCACCAACTTCCTCGTCCTGTGTGCGGCTTAGTTCAATCATGGACTAAAAAATAAGCAAAAGCACACACCGTTTAGTAACTTCAAAACGTCTATATATGAGAGGGACAAATGAAATTTTTATGAAAATGAGACTTTAATAATGAGTAGTCATAATCAACCAAAGAGGTATGAGGGTTCCAAAACGAAGAGAAAAGCGCAAAGGGATGACTTAGATTTTCTAAATAAATAATAAATTCCTCCAGCATGAATACCTTTGCAGCTGGGTGAGCAATGTCCAACTCCCGCAAAATAGCATTCCCATCATTGGTGACCACGATTCCTATTAAATTGCATGTGAAATAATCAACAAAAATGTCCAATTAAAATGACGACAAAACTTGGCCAACACATTGAAAGATTATAAAAGGTAAGCACCTCCTTGAGCGTCTAGAAGCATCTTTAACATCGACCTTGGACCCAAAGTGGTTCGAATAATATCAGCCACGGCCTATGAATAAGAATGCGTATTTATAGCTCTATGATGAACATGGAAATTAAAAGTTATAAAAGTACTGGCAAGAGACCTCCTTAGTGATAATACTGCTGTCCAGTATCAAGTATGTTTTACTATTAGTCATCTAAAAGTAATAAAAATCCCAGTTGTGCATATATGACTTTAGATTATCAAGTGTTACAACAATCTATTTCCTTTGGTGTAATTGTTAATACAGATATGATAGATTTGACACTGATACCATCCCACATCCATTTGCTTGTCAGCGGTAAAATTTCATTACAACAAATCTTTTTGAAAATAAATAGAATGGGTGTTACATATAGTAGTAGCCTCCTTCAATATTAGGTCCTAAGAATCAAAAATTGATCCGACAAAAATATTAGGCCTGAACATAGCGTCAAAATTGATCATCTAAATCTATACATAATAAAGATTACACCAAATAACAAAATATATCAAGGTCATGCAACAATGAATTAGTAACATGGATTATGTGAAGCCAACATATAAAATTGTTTATGGTAGATATTGCGGTGAACGTGCTAGTGGTATGCACATGGTTATAGTAATGAGAAGGTAATGTCAATGCTCTAAAAAAACATATACACAGGAAAGAGATCAATCTCATCAACAAGTTGCACAAACAGTTTTGCATCCATGATCCCTCAAAGGCTAAATTCAACCTGTTTTGAACAAAACAATAATACTATCAAACAAACTTAACAAGCAATTCATGATCAGCCAAACAGTCAGCATGTGGAACCCTAAAATATGAATAGCTTTTATGTTTCTTTCATGGATGAACATATAGTCAACTGGTTTTAAAGAGGCAAATTTTTTTAAAAAATGACATCAGATTCACAGAAGTGAATTTCTGCACACCTTTGAAGCTTGGATATTTGCATGATGCACCTTCGTTCCAGATTCACGGGTGAGAGAATCCTCTGCAAATTTCAAATAGTATACACATTAGCTATCATTACTCAGTAAGCTTCTAGTCTGTTATGTGGCTTATGCCTCAATTTTCCAGTGATACGTATATATACATGGTTTAGTGATGTCCTTATGTGATATTGAATAATAATTTCCCACCATACCAAGATAAGTTGACCCTTCCTGAAGCATTCTCAAAAGTCTTTATTAGTTTATTTCGTTTTAGGAATTTGTTATTGTGTTCATATTTAAAGTACATCTATGTAGATTGAGACTACTTATAGAATGTGCCGAAAGAAACTGAAAGAAATTTGGGCCTAACCACAATAAATTCTATGCACATGATAGAAGCTAGTAGGTGTGTGCTATGAGGACTAACAAAACTCACTATGAAAGAAGTTATGCTCCCTCAGATCCAAAATATTAACATATTTCATAAAGTTGATTTTTGTTTTCTGGTAATGCTCTTTGCCTCTTTCTTAAACATACATATAATACCCAGGTTTCGCCACACATTAACTACAATCTTAACAGGGTTGAAAATTTGAAATTAGCACCACGGACCATGGCAATGAAACATTATTACAGCACTAACTATTATAGGTTCATTAAACTAGTAGCTTTTCAATCAATAACAGGTACGGATTTTTAAACTTATTAATAGCTGATAACCACATCAAACTAATCACAAGTGCTTAAATGAAATCAATAAAAAATATTCTCTAGACAAAATGTCAAATGTAGCTACAGACTTCAATTGTGAATCACGCAACCACGTGATTCAAATCCATGAGCAAATCCACACAACACGTACTCGCGTATTCGTAACATTTCACAACTGAACTTTAAAGGTCTCAAAATCCAGCTAAAAACATGTTTTCTCCTCACTGCACGCCAGCATAAGCAAATTTAACGCGTGAGCCATATTTGAGCCATATTTCGAATTCACAAAATGATAAACCTAATGATTTTTTAAGCTCTCGAAATGTGACAGCAGAATGAAAACATAAATCTAGATCACCGTAAGCTACCAGTAACACTACAATTACAGAAAAAAAAGCAGCAAATCATGAGATCACAACGTATGATGTTCGAAACATGTGTGTGTGAGTGAGAGAAAGAAGACATACTGAGCACGAGCACCGGTGATTGCATGTCTGATAACGAGAGTGTAAGAACCCTAGGGATCAGTTGTTGAAGCTTGTAGAGATTTCTCTAGGGTTTCTCCTTTTGCTTTCTTTTGGAACCGAGGGAAAATACGAGAAGAAACGTTTGCAGCAATTCTGTGCAGTAGCGTTGTTTTTTGGGCTGTAAACACACCAAAAACTCAAAAACGGGCTACAGCAATAGACCCATCATCTATGGGCTTATATCAATGGGCCATTTGTATTGGGCTGCATGAATGGCCACTACTATGGCCCATTAGTTAAAGATTATCAATTTTGATTTTTTTAAAGAAATTTCATCACCGAAACTTCTTACACCGGTTTGTACTTATACCCTTCGGTTTGCTTCTTCGAGATAACCTTATATCTGAACATTGTTATTGTTATAATTTTATTTAAGCAACAAGACAAATTAAATATGCACAACCGCTGATTTTTGTTAAAGTTTATTAATTTATAATAAGTTGGTAAGTTAATTCTGTTTTATGAAATTTGTTTAATTTATTGTGGGTACCGATGTAATTATCTAGTAAATTGGAGAATAAAATATATTATTGAAACATAATACTAGTTAGTAAAATATATTATTGAAACATAATACTAGTTAGTATATAATCTGTAAAGTTAATATAAGTTGAAGGGTATTGTTAAAATCCTAAGAGCTATCTAAACATATGGTAAATATAATTTGAAAAAAGTAAAAGTTCTAGATACTAAGTAAAAATAATATATTTGAGTAAAAACTTTTAGTTTTATAATAAACCTGGATGTTAACACTAACTTTTCCCTCCAACTTAACAATAAGTTAACAAATGATACGTATTTGAATACTAATATTTCACTTCAGTTCGATATGAAAAGTTAATAACATTTAGTTTTAATAGCCAAAATCGTTATGAAATTGAAAATTAACACTCAAACATGTTTTTTTTTTTGCTTTATCCAAACTACATGGTGCCACAAACCCTATACAGCATGATATTGCGATTATTCATTGCAATCGATAACGTAAATGTAGTAGTTAGACTATACGAAACAATTTTCATATAGGGAGAAAAGAAAGTTTGGAAAGTAAAGAGTTTATTACTTATTGATTTTTAAAAACTCCTCTAATTCAATTTTCTATTATACATCTCTATTACTTTTTATTGACTTTCATTACTTTTAAAAGTATGTTTTATAAATTAATCCAAACATTTTTACAAAAACTTTTTTAAAAAATAATAAATAAATAAACTCATTATATTAAAACTTATTTTCAATCAAAATAAGAAATCCCTAACACAACCTAAACAATATGTTAAGAGATGATTATATACTCCAAAGGTCGAAAAGTACAAGGTGAAGGGAATTAACATTAGCAGGGGGTAAATAGTAAATTACAGAAGGTAAGGGTGCATAATGGTGATTTGATAAGAACAGTGGTATGATATCGTGCTTTAACATGAAACCCTAACACCATATTCAAACTCAGCTTCGAATTGCCACTAGTGAATCGAAGATGGCATCTTCATCATCTATTCGAAGGCTTGTTAATGGATCTTCTTTGTTTATTACTTCAAGGATCAACAGCTCGCAGATGAGATCCAAACACTCACTCAGTCGTAAGTTTTTCGTATTCAATTTCGATTCGAAGGTTTCATGTTTAAGTGATATGAATTTGTTGAAAGAAAGTCCTTTTGCAATCTAAGATCGATTTCATGGTGTAAGTCTTCATTGTTTAATGTGTATTGTAAACGCATTTGTATTATTGTATCGTTGTTCGAAAGGTTAACAAGGTATTAAGGTAGTGTTTGTTATCAGGACTGTAAGTTGAGACTTGAGACTGTCAGTTGAGATTGAAAGTTTGAAACTCAATTTGCAGGATTGTTAATGGATTGTGATTGAATGTATAGTCATGTACTTGATGATAATGCTCGAACCCATAGATTGAGTGATGCCCCCTTTTTGGAAATGAATAACTAGTTTTTAGATGCCAAATTGTGTTTTTTGAATTGACAATGTGTTGATATTGAGAAAAGATGTTTCTAACCACTATAGTATTGGCTTATGATTTCACTATGAAGTTAATAATGCATTTGATAGAACCAGATCCGCCATCAAAATTGGAATGAACAAGGTTGGGGTATGTGAGCTAAGGATCAAGGAACAGACTATGTGCACCAACGGCTAGTTTTATTGGCAATTTGTTGTTTCCTATCTCCATTTCATCGCTAATATGCCAATGTGTAGTTTTTTGTCACAATTTATCATTAATTTGTAGCTTTTTGACTGATTATTTGTAGTTTTTATTAACATCATATCACCAGATCTATCACCTACAAACACAAATGTGGGCTACTCATTATTTGGGTTATTTTGGAAGGAACAGATTGTGTGTGTAAAAGGTTTTATTTTAACACAAGTTTCATTGGCAAGTTGTGGTTTTCTATCACCATTTCATCGCCAATATTTAGTTTTTTGTCACCATTGCATCACCAGTTTGTAGTTTTTTGACTGATTATTTGTGGTTTTTATTACCATCTCATCACATGTTTTATCACCTAGAAACACAAATGTGGGCTATTCATTATCTAGGTTATTTTGGTAGGAACAGATTGTGTGCATAAACGATTTTATTTTAACACAAGTTTTATTGGCAAGTTGTAGTTTGCTATCACCATTTCATCGCCAGTATGTAGTTTTTTGTCACCATTTCATCACCAGTTTGTAGTTTTTTGACTGATTATTTGTAGTTTTTATTACCATCTCATCACAAGTTTTATCACCTAGAAACACAAATGTGGGTTACACCTCGTCTGGGCTATTTCAGTTTGAAGCGTGTAAATTTCTTTTCATAATATATGTATTTATTTTGATTGATGATAATCGCCTATGGGTAGATTATTGTTCTCTGTTCATGCACAAAGTGATTACAGACAAAACTTGAGGCGTTAAAAGTCATTACATTTTAGGATTTGAACATGTAATTGACATCTAAATTCTTTTAAGCAAAATATTATTCAGTAACAAGATTGTATTTCTGTACAGGTGCTCATAGTATCAGCACCGAGAGACCACTTAGACAATTAGTCTCAGGTAAAGGGAAATCTGCTGGTAGAAATTCTGCAGGTCGTATAACAATTTTCCACCGAGGTGGAGGAGCAAAAAGGTCACAAAGAACAGTGGATCTAAAAAGAAATACCTCGTCTGTGGGTGTCATTGAAAGAATTGAATATGACCCAAATCGCACTTCTCGAATTGCTGTAGTCAGATGGGTGGAGGGTGCAGAGGTTGATCGCCACAAGAAAGTCAACATTGTTGAAAACCTTGCACCACCCACGCGTAAGTTCTCACCTACCATGACAGTGAAAGGTCAATTTTCATTCTGTTCTTTACCTGGGATACAAGAAGAAAAAAAGGTGATTTCTTCTGTGCCTAAAACTGATTATGTGGTAGTTGGGCTTCCAAAAGGTATTGCTTACGGGTCAAAAAGCTTGTTTACTAGCAAAGCCACACCCACACCTGTAGGAACCCAAATGACAAAGGTGAAGGATGTATTTCTATCTGCGCTTTTTTCTTCAAAAGCTGATAAAACACCCTACTCCTTTGTTAACTCTTTGGGTTTACCAAGAATGGCAGTAGCAGGCGCAAAGCCTGATTTTTTTGTTCCAAAACTGAAAGATGACATTGAAGATAACGAAAGTTCGTCACTTAATGAGATCAAAAGGTGGGACAAGGAAAGCATTTCATGGGCCCATAAGATGAAACGCCAAGCAGCTGTTTCTTGGCAGAGTGTTAGGGAGCACAAGATGTTAGGGCTTGTTGGAGTAGCTGGTCAAAACAGGTCAAAGTTGAACTCAAAGACAATGGAAAAACAGAAAAGAGATGGGAAGTTCGCTGAAGATTGTTCGCCTGTAACTTATATCTTAGCTACCCAAAATATGCAAGTGGGGAAGATGGTGATGAATCGCAGTCCATCGAAACGTTCAAATGATGAATTGCTGCATAGATATTGATATTGAAGGTGGGTTATTTTTCAAATATGTTAGCTGTCATGAGTCGTCTGCTTCGTAGATTCAAGATAAATACTGCTTTCATATCTTGTAGTTCTTTATTATGAGCATTGTATGTTTCTTTAGTTTTTTGAAACTTTTGGGTGTTCCCCGGTATAATGCACAACAATGATCTTATCTGTTGGCAAAATCTTTGTTGAACTATCTTTTGGTTATACAGGATCTATATTTTGATTTAGTTACTAGTTTGTATGATTCAAAACAATAGTATAATGTTTTTTTCAATGAAAGATGTAAATTACTATTGATATAGTGAAATGCTTTTATTAGAACTGATCAAACTTTACTGTTTTACCTTAAAACACAAGTTTTAAAGTTGTTTGCATTGCACATATATATAAAACTGTTTAACATCAAAATGTAAATTTTAAAGTCTAACAACAATGATGTGTTCAAAATTAAATGCATTTTTATACCATCTGCCAAAGGAGTAGCGAATAAGTAGCTATGCTTTGACAAAGCTAAATTATGGTACGGAATGCAAAATGTAATAATGTTTTTGCTAGTTGCGAATAAAAAACTTCTACTTCCATCATGATAAAACTGTATTTGTGCATATTCAAAGTAATTCTTTTGATGTTAGAGTCTAGCAGCTGTTAATTCTAACTTCAAATTTCTGATAATTTTTCCGGGGAGCTTTTATAGACCAAGTCTTTTAAACATGCTTCATTATATGTTACACGGTAATCAAATATACATCACTCAAAACTAGTTCTACCGAAAAAATAAGAATCTCTCATTGAAATAACATAATTTTAATTAGAGCACCTGCAGCACAAACACTAGACAAACAGGTAGTAGAGTGGCAGCAGACAAGCTAGCCAAGAACATGGACACCAAGTGGCAGCAGACGACCTAGCCAAGGGCATGAATGCCAAGTAGAGTGGCGCAGACAAGCTACCCGAGGATGCAACATTACACAAACCTATTTGTGGGCATTTTAGTCACCAAGTAGAGTTGGAACTTGAAACATACAAGCAAGCTGAGAACAAGAAGGCCATGTACGGTGGTTGGTAATAAAGTGATAAGCAAGCTGGCAAAGATCACCGTATCTCATGCATCTGTTTGTGCTCTTTTATGGACACCAAACAGGGGCAAATATGCAAACCAACCAACGACACGGGCACAAAATAGAGTCATAAGAGACCAGCTAACCATACAGCACATCACCAGAGTCTGTCAATAGTGTCAAACATAATATAACCCAATAACCATCTGTAGCAAACACAAATTATGCACGTTCTCAACACACATGACACAAGTCTTCAATTGTAGCAAACGCAAATGACAAGTCCCTCCGTTTGGGCAAGTTTTTTTCCCTAGGCAAAGGAAGTTTAAACCCAAGTTCCTTTGAGAGCCCTTTCAAGTAGAACTTACCATTAGGTCTATCTTGTAGCAATTACAAAATATAACTATCTCTAACATAGCACCATCGTCCAAACTACCATCTTATATAACACTAACATTTAAAAAAACATATTAACCTTTAAAACAATGGAGTACACACATATGATGGTTACACTTTAAAACATTTCACAATGAGAAAATTAACATTTTTCAATTCGAAAAAGAGAGATTCTTCTTCATTCTTACATCCTAACATGAAAAAACCAGTTTACAATACATGTAAACCAACCCTAACAACACCCTAAACTCCATTATCCCTATATCACCATAAAAAGACAAACAGATACATACAGCATCATCCTCATCACCTACACCTTCTTGGGAGATTTGGTCGACTTAGATGGCGATTTGGGTTCCTTAGTAACTTTATCATGAGCCCTCTTTGGCAACAGAACTGGATTGATGTTTGGTAGAACACCACCATGAGCAATTGTCACACCAGCAAGCAGCTTTCCAAGCTCATCGTCATTTCGTATAGCTAACAATACATGCCTTGGTATGATTCTGTTCTTCTTGTTGTCTCTTGCAGCATTTCCAGCCAATTCCAAAACCTAATTCCCAATTCCAAAATCGCTAAGAAATTAATCACAGATTTCAACAGTATCTTAGAACCTTAATCATAATTCAATGCACAAGATCAAATTATTGATCTTAGATGTCCTAAATATACTACAAATCAGAAAGCAACATAGATTAGGTCATCTAAGTACTATTTTGATAAGTAGCATATAATCATTGGCAATCATTAAACATTTTAACACAATTCCCAAAATCAACAACACCAAATTAGCCTAAGATATTGGCTGATTCAACCACATTTTCTCGACAAACTAGCAAACATAAAGCAAAAACAATTAAGTTCACGCATACATAAAACAACCTCTAAATTCACACAATCAAAATGTTAATCGAGATATCCTAAATACTGTAATTAGATAGCAAAAACAGTTAAATTTATATAAATAGTGTTAAAAAGATTACCCTGGAACCAATAGCAATCCTAGATAAGAATATTTACATTTCCAACACATTATACACCAAATTGAGCTAATATACTCACCGATTCAGCATTTCATCCACACTTCCTCAATAAACTAGTAATCAGACGCATAATCGATTGAATGATTTAACATGTCATTTAACAAAAACTAAATGCTAATATAACCTCAGCAGCAAGTAAACAAAATCAAATTATTGAGTCAGATATCATAAATACTGTAATCGAAAAGCAACAACAATTAGGTCATCTAAATACTCTTTCAATAACTAACATAAAATCTCGATTGCAATAATAAAGCAAACAGACTCGTAAACAACGCCTAAACATTATCATTACCTCAGCAGCAAGTAAACAAAATCAGATTACCGATTCAGATGTCCTAAATATTGTAGTCGGAAAGCAACAACGATTAGGTTTCGATAGCAATAACAGATCACTAAATTTCAATTTCCGACAACAACAACACCAAATTCACCTAACATATTCACCAATCCATCATTTCAACCACATTTCTCAACAATCCACCAAACAAACTCACAATCAATTACCAATTCAACAAAACGCGATAAACAAAACCTAAACGCCATCATTACCTCAGCAGCAAGGTACTCAAGCACCGCCGCAAGGTACACCGGAGCTCCGGTGCCAACACGCTTAGCATACCGTCCAACTTTAAGGTACCGACCAATTCTTCCGACGGGGAACTGGAGTCCGGCCTTGACGGAGCGGGTCACCGGCTTCTTCTTCGGACCTCCGGCCTTCCTTCCGGCAGCTCCTTTTTTCAACTTTCCGGTGGTCTCCATTGCAGATTTGCAGTGGTTGTTGGTGCTTCAATTTGTGAGGGAGATGAATAGAGTGATTGAAGAGGGATGATTGTTGAGGGTGATATATACGGTTTTCTTTTGCTTCGGTGATCCGAATGGTTTTTCTGTTGTGGGAGATTTGCCGTTGGATTGGGGTTGAGTGATGGACGGTGGAGATTGGTAATCCGTGGGATTGGGGCTTAGCCAATGAGACAGAGGCATGTGGAGGGTCTGTTTATTTATATGACATTCATTTTACATCCTTTGATATTTTATTGTAAGTTTCAGTTTTCGTTTTTAAATTACCTAAATAATAAAAATATATTTTGTATTTTTATTTATCACAATATAAGTTTAAGTAGTTGTAACCCATACATGTTTTGCGCTATAGAAATCACAATAACTCTGTCACGTCATGGTTTAGAATCGGCGTTTGGTATCGGCTACTAGTCATAAACGGCATTTACGATTAGGCGACCAACACAACTCTTGTTACATCATCATCACCCGTCAAACAACGGACCCAATGAAACAACCTTAATCATAAATGAGCAGTCACTTGACATAATCTACTTCCTAACATTTAAACAACGATATAGCCGGTCTCAGATGAGGCGGTTCATCATTATCAACACGTGTCTATACCAAAACAAACCTAAACGACTAAGAAACAACTAGAACAATGAAACCAGACATAAACTGTAACATTGAGTGGTCTCAAATGTGTGTACAATCATCGTCATCGACCATAATCATCAAATATATGGCCTCATATCGTTTCTATCCGATCATCATTGACAAAAGATTTCAGATCAAACAAACATCATCATCATGCCAAAGTAAACGTAAGCAAGCATGAAACAGACAAAAATGAAAACATCAAGTGGGCTCAGATGTGTATACAAACATCATCGTCGCCCAGGGCAATCGCCGACATAACTTGTCTCAGATCCGAGACTCAACATAGACCTAAATTCCAGATAAAACAAATCCGGTGAAGGCCTATAGCGGTGAGAGATGCAGAGATGGAGAAAATCCATAGGCATGCAACAACCGTCGGCGATGAAAAATTAGGGAAGCTAAGCCGATGACTACCAAGAACGGAGGTCGATGACTATCAAAGCCAAAAGCCCCAAATCAAATGCCTTAATAAAGACAAATCGCAAACCTGGATGCATCAGGCCACCACCAAAATCGCCAAAGATCAGCACCCAGCAGAAGGGTCGAAGACCAACGGCGACCGGTGCGACCATCCATAGAGCGGAGATTGGCGACCACGAAGCCAAAACCCAATTAAAGGCCTCAAATCTCAAACCAGGATGCACCGGGTCACCACCCAACTCGACGGAGATCGTAGGGAGACAAAGGCGAGTTGGAACACCATTATCGCCACCATTCACACCCAGAGGGCCACCACCTGGTCCAACCGAACCACAGAATGGAGGTGGACGGTAACAACCCCTATCATCGTGTCATCGTCATAATCAAAGTGGAAAAAACAGAGGGAGAGTCACCAACATCGCCCATCAACAGACGAAACAAAAACAGAGCATGACACCATCACAACATAACAGCGATTGAGATGAACACCTGGTCGACAATATAGAGAAGGAGGCGACTACCTTAACCGACAACAAAGGGAGGAGAGTGAAAGCAATCGGCATCTTTCTCTCTCAACCCACATACTTAAACATCACAAATCGGGTAAAAACCCAAAATACCAAAAACTTCAGTGGCCAATTTCGAAAATAATGAAACCTCACTACTTCTTCCGTTTATTAATAGTATGTAATGGTTATGATCAGGGCCGACTCAACCGAATTATGGGCCTCAAGCGAGCTAAAAATCTGGGGGTCTATTTAAAATTGTTTTCCTATAAATCAACATTTAACAAGATTAGATGCATGGTAAAACAAACTAAGCAAAGATCGTAAATAAAATTACCTGTTACTATGGATATACGAGAGCAAAACTTTAGTATGTATTCAAATGGGTTAAATTCAATTATCCCAATCTTTTTATAGTTTATTCCAAATAAACAAATTACGTAGATCAATCTATAAAAATGCTTGTTTTAAAATAGTGTAAAAACATCATAAATCTATCAATACTAATAAAGGAAGTTTTTGCATTTCACTTGTCACATTTTAAAGTTACTAAATTCTATTTTTCTACTTATCTATTCCAATGAATACCACATTAACTACAAATGATATTATATTATTCTTTTCATATTACAACTATGCAATTTTTTTAAAAAAATTTATCTACAAAAGCAATTCGTAAAGATATAATTTTTTCAATAGAATAAGAATTTTTTTCAAAAAAAAATAAACTTTTAAAAAACACAAAATATTTTAAAACTATGGCTTTTAAAAATAAAATTCTTATGAAATAAAAGTAATTAAATTTCAAAGTTATAGTAAATAAATTATTAAAAATGGCATTAAAAACGGTTTGTTTTGAAACAATTTGTTTAAAAGCCATTTTTTCTAAAACAAAAAAAAATTTAATATAATATCTTTTATTTATCATTAATACGTAATGTAAATCATATCTTATATCAAAAGATTGTTTTATAATTCATTAATATATATTAATAATTATTTAATATTTTATTTATTCAACTAGTCTAACACACGGGATACTAACATAGTATCTATAGATACTAATAAAATAATGTTTCTTTTACCTCTTGTAATCTTTTTAAACCATATTTTTGACACTTGTAATTCTTCTAAACATTTTCATTTTATTTTTTCTTCAAAATGTATTAAACTAATTTAAACACTCAAACAATTTTCCTCTGTTTATAAAAATTAATTTGGTCAATTGATACATTTTTCTCTCTCATCTATATTTTTTTAAAACCAAACTATGTTTTTGAAAATAAATTTTATTAAGAAAATCAAAATTCATATCTTTTTCTAAAACATTAAACCTTTTGAATCAAAATATTTTAAATCAGTCCTTTTTTAAAATAATTATAAAAAATATGAAATTTTCCAAAAGTAGTTTTATAAACAAGATTTTATAAACAGTAAACTTTTATAAGAATATCTTAAAATAAATATTTAAAAATGAAACTATTTAGATAAGAGAGTTAAAAATAGTATAATTGTTTTTGTCTCTCTTCAACAAGTACGTATATATAATTTTAATACACGTCTTATATTAAAATATCGTACTGTAACTTTTCGTGTTTATTATTATTAACTATAATCCGTTTAATAAATGAGTTTCTAGCTTATCTATTATCTATATATCTATCTATCTATAACATATCTATTGTTTATTAATTGAAATAGCTATTCATATGCAATTAAAATCATATTTTATCTTCAGACATAGTTTTATAATTCATAAAATTTTATTACTAATTATCTATTGTTTTATTTTACAACCCGTGTAATACCCGAGATAATAACCTAGTTAAATATAAAGAAAGCTTGTAAACTAAAATCTCATCAAAATAATCATCAGGTATAAAAAATAACACTTGAAAAATAAAATGTTAATATAAAGAAATAAATATGAGTAAGAATACCTACTATTTCTTTGCAATCTTCAACCCCTGTTTCAATCACCTGAAACTAATCTTTTTTTAAAAGGAGTACATCTTGTTAATATGTATCCTTCCTCATTTTCATAAGTTTACAACAACAAATTTAAGGGACTTAAAACCTAGTTTTAGATACGAAATAAAGGAAAACCAAAAAAAGCTACTCAAGAAAAAAATGAAAAACTAATGATGATGAAGAACAAGGTACGACCTAGAAGACCAGCCATGTAAACTCTCGAAATTTCTTAAATTAGAATGATGAAGAAAAGAATGTTTTCGTGATACTAGAAACTTAGGAGAAATTATTAACTTTGGTTCTTCCTCATCTCGATTATGATATACTTCTGCCATTGCATTGTTCGATTTCCAACTTAACATCCAGTTAGTTGCTCAATTTTCAAAACAATTATGTTGTTTTAATGTTTGAAAGACATGACACGTTGATTTTCCCGATCATTCAAAATTTCAACTGGACTAATGGAGGATAAAACTAAAGCCCAAACGTGTATGTATACGTATAATATCACACCCCCGCTAAGAGCGAAAACACGAGGATGTAACGAGACGGGAATCGTCATAACACATGGTAAGCGATAGAGATGCAATATAATAAATGATAACAAGCGTGTCATGATGACACCCGACAACAAGGGGACTTGTGTCGTGTATAGTCAATGTTCACAACAACATAGCCATAAGCATACGTAACCAAAAGATCACACAAATATGGATATCAACATTGTAATGTATTTTTCTCACAACTCGAGAACAAGTAACAAAAGAATAAGTGTTGATTTAAAATAGACTACATCAAATGTTTTCAAAATGACAAGTTTAGCCCGAAAATGCATCCTAGGGTCTCCTCTAAGACAGCACACCTAGATCTTCAGCTAGCATAATCACCTGAAAAGATATACTCAAAATGATCAACAAAATTGTTGGTGAGCTCGCAGGTTTAAATGTAAATAAGTATTGATGTTGTATAAAACCGTTGCAGAATACCATGCATACAATTATAAGTAAGCAAAATCACATGACAAGAGCTTTACAACCAAACCTAACGACGTACACAAAGAATCTTGTCGGAATATATTCACCCAAGGCCCGTTCCTGGCATCTGTTGGTACTAACTAGTATACCAACGCGAGGGTGGGGGTGTCAACCCAAGTAGTACTACCAATACCTATCCGTTGGTTCCCACACTAGAATTAATGGTTGTAAGAAAGAACCACAAAGCAGACTCAAGCATGTATCAAATAAGTATTCACAAACAGTAGCACGTTGATTCCAAGTATGTAAATTGTATGTAAGTTGTACAACATAGAAAACGGGCGAGCATACTTTTCCCCCATGTTTGTAAATGTTTGTAAAGTAGTGTAGGCATAAAAAAGGGCCACGAAACTCACATGTTAAGTGGTAAGTATGAATGATCAAGTTCTCAACGGTTGTATGCAATGAACAGTCAAACACCTATTGACAGTTAATGTTTAGCATAAATGATATGTATAAAGCATATAATAATGTTTGGTTGGTTCGGTCATGGGTAGCACACACACAAGCGGACACACGTATCAGATCTTATGTAGATCCAAGTACTAAGAGTAGTCGTCATTGCTAATGACATCCGTATAAAGATCCCATTGTTATAAAATATAGTACTTGTTAAATATTTGTAGTCCTAAATGGGTTGTCGATAATTGTAAAATGTTAGGTTGATTTAAATTGAATTGGTATGTGCATGTTGATAGTGTTGACTTTAATCTTTGTGATCAAGCAATGACACTTTTACTGATGTTACCTTATCATCACAGGACATTCAGGAAGGGAATTCCCACATACACGCATCATCAGTCACACAACAGGACCAGACGCTCGACTCAACACTCCATTCGTACGAATCAACCTTCAATCGTACGAATCAGCTTCATTGGCACGATTGAACCTTCATTCGTATGACTGGCATTCAGTCGTACCACACAACACCCAATCGCACGACTTAACCTCCATACGCACGAATCAACCTTCATTCGTACGACCGAACCTTCATTCGTACGATTGGCCTTCAGTCGTGCGATACACGCACAGTCGCATGCATTCATTCGGTCGTAGGACTCAATCGCACACCACATTCATCCGCATTGACTCAATCGCACAAAACACTCGATCGCACGGCTCAGTCGCATGACATTCCCAATCGCACGACCCAGTCGCCCGAATGACCCAGTCGCATGACTCAGTCGCACGACTCACCCAGTCACACGGCTCAGTCACATGACAAACCCAGTCGCCTGAACTGCAGGTTCGCGACTGCTGAAGTGCAGAGCAGCCTTCGGCTGCCCCAAGTACGGGATTTTACACAAGAAGGACTTCCAGAATCACACAACAAACACACACAAATAAGAAGCACACGCAGAAAGACACCACACGCACCCACATGACCTCTTGTGTTCGAGTTCACCCGAACACCCGAAACCCTAGAATGGACAGCAGTAAAACGAGCAAGAAACGGACAACCAAGGTCATCTACCTGCAAGGATGGAATAGGCTAGGTTGTAGACGAAACCTAGATGAAGAAAACGTGACCAATTGGAGCGTTTTTGGTGCAAAAGTGAAGAAGATAGGTGATGAAGAAGAAAGTAAATAAGAAGTGAAGAAGATGAAGAAAATGGCTGGGAATGGGGTTTTTATACCCACCCCAAGTTTGCAAAATGTCAATTTTAGTCCCTGCACTTAGCCCCCGAGTTCCCAAAGTTTGTTTCGGTTGAAAACAACTTTAAAATGTTCTTTATATTAATGTTAAAAGTGTGTTTAGTGGTAATTAATAACTTAAAATGGTTTTATTACTCGCAATGGTTATAAGTAAAAACAATATATATATTTAGTGATAATGGTGATGAAATTTATAAAAGGTTCAGGTTTAGCACACGTTCACGAATAAAGTACAGACACAAGGATAATAAAGTAAGTATGAGCTCCATAACAGGAGTTCAGGAAGAAGAGGAAGAACAATTTAAAAAGAATTGATGGTTAATTATGTTGTTTGACGGACCTTAAGGTGACGGATGTCACATATAAGATTAAAAAATTGAGGCCCTTAGAGAAATGAGACCTAAAGCAAGAGCTTTAGTAGCTTTACCTTTGAGCCAGTCTTGTTTATGAAAGATGTAGAATGATTAATAAAAAATAAAAAGTTAAAAGAGTCTCGTTCAACTTCTTTAGCTATGACGTGTGCAACGTTGATTTCATAGTTTATGTATAATGTTGTTTTTTATATGATTAATTATATTTAACTTGTACTTTGAAATTACTATCAAAAATTAATTGGTTTGTGTTGCAATTGAATTAAACTTCGAAACTAAAATGACGAAACAGTCTAGCGGTATTTAAAGTAAGTTTTGATGGATTTTTACATTTTATCAAATAAGTGTCACGTATCGCAAGAATTAGTACGTCATGTAAGATAATTTACAAAAAAGTTGCAATGTATATCGCACACTCAACAACATATCGACCGTGGAGATGATAAGAGAGCTTTTTGCTTTTGTTAAATGAGAGAGAGGCATGTGGAGGGTCTGTTTATTTATATGACATTCATTTTACGTCCTTTGATGTTTATTGTAAGTTTCGGTTTTCGTTTTCAAATTACGTAAATAATAAAAATATGTTTTGTATTTTTAGTTATCACAATATAAGTTTAACTAGTTGTAACCCATACGCGTGTTGCGCTATAGAAATCACAATAACTCTGTCACGTCATGGCTTAGAACCGGCGTTTGGTATCGGCTGCTAGCCATGAACGACATCCACGATTAGGCAACTAACACAACTCTTGTTACATCATCACCACCCGTCAAACAACAGACCCAATGAAACAACCTTAATCATAAATGAGCAGTCACTTGACATAATCTACTTCCTAACATTTCAAGGCGGTTCATCATTATCGACACGCATCTATACCAAAACAAACCTAAACGACTAAGAAACAACTAGAACAATGAAACTAGACATAAACATTGAGTGGTCTCAATGTGTGTATAATCATCATCATCGACCATAATCATCGAATATATGGCCTCATATCGTTTCTATCCGATCATCATTGACAAAAGATTTCAGATCAAACAAACATCATCATCACGCCAAAGTAAACGTAAGCAAGCATGAAACAGACAAAAATGAAAACATCAAGTGGGCTCAGATGTGTATACAAACATCATCATCACCCAGGGCAATCGCCGACATAACTCATCTCAAATCCAAGACTCAACATATACCTAAATTCCAGATAAAACAAATCCGGTGAAGGCCTATAGCGGTGAGAGATTCAGAGATGGAGCAAATCCATAGGCATGCAACAACCGTCGGCGATGAAAAATTAGGGAAACTAAGCCGATGACTACCAAGAACGGAGGTCGATGACTATCAAAGCTAAAAGCCCCAAACCAAATGCCTTAATAAAGACAAATTGCAAACCTGGATGCATCAGGCCACCACCAAAATCGCCAAAGATTAGCACCCAGCAGAAGGGTCGTAGACCAACGGCGACCGGTGCGACCATCCGTAGAGCGGAGATTGGCGACCACGAAGCCAAAACCTAAATTAAAGGCCTTAAATCGCAAACCCGGATGCACTGGGTCACCACCCAACTCGTCGGAGATCGTAGGGAGACAAAGGCGAGTTGGAACACCACTATCGCCACCATTCACACCTAGAGGGCCACCACCTGGTCCAACCAAACCACAGAATGGCGGCGGACAGATAACAACCCTTATCGTCGTGTCATCGTCATAATCAAAGTGGAAAAAACAGAGGAGGAGTCACCAACATCGCCCATCAACAGACGAAACAAAAACAGAGCACAACACCTTCACAACATAGCAGTGATGGAGATGAACACCTGGTCGACAATAGAGAGAAGGAGGCGACAACCTCAACCGACAAAAAAGGGAGGATAGTGAAAGCAATCGACATCTTTCTCTCTCAACCCACGTACTTAAACATCACAAATCGGGTAAAAAACCCAAAATACCAAAAACTTCAGTGGCCAATTTCAAAAATAATGAAACCTCACTACTTCTTCAGTTTCTCTATTAATAGTATGTAATGGTTATGACCAGGGCCGACTCAACCGAATTATGGGCCTCAAGCGAGCTAAAAATCTAGGGGTCTATTTAAAACTGTTTTCCTATAAATCAACATTTAACAAGATTAGATGCATGGTAAAACAAACTAAGCAAATATCATAAATAAAATTACCTGTTACTATGGATACACGAGAGCAAAACTTTAGGATGTATTCAAATGGGTTAAATTCAATTATCCCAATCTTTTTATAGTTTATTCCAAATAAACAAATTACGTAGATCAATCTATAAAAATGCTTGTTTTAAAATAGTGTAAAAACATCATAAATCTATCAATACTAATAAAGGAAGTTTTTGCATGTCACTTGTCACATTTTAAAGTTACTAAATTATATTTTTCTACTTATCTCTTCTAATGAATACCACATTAACTACAAATGATATTATATTATTCTTTTCATATTACAACTATGCAATTTTAAAAAAAAAATTTATCTACAAAAGCAATTCGTAACGATATAATTTTTTCAATAGAATAAGAAGTTTTTTCAAAAAAATTAAACTTTTAAAAACACAAAATATTTTAAAACTATGGCTTTTAAAAATAAAATTCTTATGAAATAAAAGTAATTAAATTTCAAAGTTATAGTAAATAAATTATAAAAATGGCATTAAAAACGGTTTGTTTTGAAACAATTTGTTTAAAAGCCACATTTTCTAAAACAAATTTTTTTTAAATATAATATCTTTTATTTATCATTAATACGTAATGTAAATCATATCTTATATCAAAAGACTGTTTTATAATTCATTAATATATATTAATAATTATTTAATATTTTATTTATTCAACTAGTCTAACACACGGGATACTAACATAGTATCTATAGATACTAATAAAATAATGTTTCTTTTACCACTTGTAATCTTTTTAAACCATATTTTTGACACTTGTAATTCTTCTAAACATTTTCATTTTATTTTTTCTTCAACATGTATTAAAGTAATTTAAACACTCAAACAATTTCCCTCTGTTCATAAAAATTAATTTGGTCAATTGATACATTTTTCTCTCTCATTTATATTTTTTTAAAACCAAACTATGTTTTTGAAAATAAATTTTATTAAGAAAATAAAAATTCATATCTTTTTCTAAAACATTAAACCTTTTGAATCAAAATATCTTAAATCAGTTCTCTTTTAAAATAATTATAAAATTTATGAGTTTTTAATAAACAAGATTTTTATAAACAATAAACTTTTATAAGAATATCTTAAAATAAATATTAAAAATGAAACTATTTAGATAAGAGAGTTAAAAATAGTATAATTGTTTTATCTCTTGAACAAGTATGTATATATATTTTTAATACACATCTTATATTAAAATATCGTAGTGTAACTTTTCGTGTTTATTATTAACTATAATCCGTTTAATAAATGAGTTTCTAGCTTATCTATTTATCTATATATCTATAACCTATCTATTGTTTATTTACTTGAAATAGGTATTATATGCAATTAAACATATATTTTATCTTCAAACATGGTTTATAATTCATAAAATTTTATTACTAGTTATCTATTGTTTTATTTTACAACCCGTGTAATACGCGAGATAATAACCTAGTTAAATATAAAGAAAGCTTGTAAACTAAAATCTCATCAAAATAATCATCAGGTATAAAAATAACACTTGAAAAATAAAATGTTAATATAAAGAAATAAATATGAGTAAGAATACCTACTATTTCTTTGCAATCTTCAACCCCTGTTTCAATCACCTGAAACTAATCTTTTTTAAAAGGAGTACATCTTGTTAATATGTATCCTTCCTCATTTTCATAAGTTTACAACAACAAATTTAAGGGACTTAAAACCTAGTTTTAGATACGAAATAAAGGAAAACCAAAAAAAGCTACTCAGAAAAAAATGAAAAACTAATGATGATGAAGAACAGGGTACGACCTAGAAGACCAGCCATGTAAACTCTCGAAATTTCTTAAATTAGAATGATGAAGAAAAGAATGTTTTCGTGATACTAGAAACTTAGGAGAAATTATTAACTTTGGTTCTTCCTCATCTCGATTATGACATACTTCTGCTATTGCATTGTTCGATTTCCAACTTAACATCCAGTTAGTTGCTCAATTTTCAAAACAATTATGTTGTTTTAATGTTTGAAAGACATGACACGTTGATTTTTCCGATCATTCAAAATTTCAACCGGACTAATGGAAGATAAAACTAAAGCCCAAACGTGTATGTATACGTATAAGATTTAAAAAGTTGAGGCCCTTAGAGAAATGAGACCTAAAGCAAGGGCTTTAGTAGCTTTACTTTTGAGTCAGTCTTGTTTATGACAGATGTAGAATGATTAATAAAAAATAAAAGGTTAAAAGAGTCTCATTCAACTTCTTTAGCTATGACATGTGCGATGTTGATTTCATAATTTATGTATAATGTTGTTTTTTTATATGATTAATTATATTTAACTTATACTTTGAAATTACTATCAAAAATTAATTTGGTTTGTGTTGCAATTGAATTAAACTTTGAAACTAAAATGATGAAACAGTCTAGCGGTATTTAGAGTAAGTTTTGATGGATTTTTACATTTTATCAAATAAGTGTTACGTATCGCAAGAATTAGTACGTCATGTAAGATAATTTACAAAAAAAGTTGCAATGTATATCGCACACTCAACAACATATCGACCGTGGAGATGATAAGAGAGCTTTTTGCTTTTGTTAAATGTGATTTATTAATACCAAATATGTTCAACACTTCATCCACACCCTTTTGCTTATCAACACTATGATTTCTATCATATTTATAAATTATACGAGAATATTAGAGATTTAAGACCAAAAGAAGACCAAAGCAAAAGTGAATAGCAAGCAAAAGTGATCACTACCGATGTCAAGCGAGAAGTTTGGTAGGTGGTCATTACCTTATTAGTGAGATGTTGAAAGTGATTAATTTCTTTAGATAGTGAGATGTTAAAAGTGATCATATATTTAAATAGTGAGATGTTAAAGATGATTACTACCTACTAATACATTCAAAGGGGTGAGTGTAACACCTCAATTCGAGAAGGCTGACATGTCACTATTACAATAATCAAAATTCAAAACATGATTTCATAATTAATAAAAATTATAAGTCCAAATTCTAGAAGATACAACAACGGTCTAAAAACTAGTCAAAGTCTATTACATCAAAAATAAATAAAAATCTTCTCCAACCAAATGTCTACTCTTCACTCCCCTCCCGGATGATCCTGCTGACCTGACGTGCATGAAAACAAAAGCACGCCTGAGCATAACGCTCAGTGAACGGAATAGCAGGTAATAAAAATAAACAAATTGAGTATGGGCAGACATACAAACCATTCACCAGAATCCTACATAGAGTGGTGTGCAACCATCCATCAGGAAATACAAGACTAAACTAGGATCAATCCATATGTCTCTAAGAAAATAATAATATAACAAGACGACCAATATAAATTCAGAGTCCTCTTTAGAGACGTCATGATCTCAGCTCACCACCACAGTTAGTGCCACATTATTGATGCCGCAATAACGTGTCTTGGTCACCCCCAAGATAGGGAGAGCTCGAGTAACAAATTACAGAAATATAAAATAGTCTGACTACTTATAACAGAATTGAAAACAAACTAGCTACGAATGACAGAAATCAAAACTAGAGATAAACGGGAATCGGATATTAGACAAGAATCAGGAATCCGTACCTTAATCAACCAATAACTGAAAAACAAAACAAAATATAGCCGTCCTCAACGAGTACGAGTACCTAGAATTTAGCTGTGGTCTAAATCAAATTACCAATGTACACATTCACCTTTGCAAGTTATTGATTAAATTGAGTTTCGACGAAGTAGACTCTTAAGGCTTTTATTTACGTTAAAGACCGTGATGTCTTGTTCAGTAATTACTCACGACACTTGAGTTTCCAATTATCAATAATGTGATATATATAATAACGAGATATTTATGAATTTGGTACCTCTCCTAACATACCTATTACTAATGAAATAAATAATTTGCTCAAATGTTCATGTTGGTATTAGTAACGAAATCGTTCTTTAACGTGTATTATTTATAAATCCTAAAGTAAAATCAAATGTTTTGATTCCCAGGGGTTTCTCAATCCAAAGAAGCGAATAATTGGATTTCTTATTTTTTTAATAGTCACCAGCATGTTTTCTTGTTAAACCAATTCTTTAGTATCCTCAATCAAAACGTTTCAGAAACAGCAAGGGCCTCACACGAATGTATCGCAAAGCGGTATCCCGAGACAACAACCGAACGAGCGCAAGTGTTCACATGTAGCGACTTAATAGAACATGTAAATCAAGGGCTTAGTGAGGCTCTTGTGAGTTTCATAGATGTGATTTAGAGCTGAATGATGAAGTATATATAATTGGAATGTAGGCGAATTTGCTATTCCATCTTCTCGGGAGTAAGTTGGAGAAGATAGAAGAATTTTGAAAGTCTTCGAGCGAATAAGTACAAGGAGGCTAAATCAACTTTTAGATTGGATGCTATGATCATCAAAAACTCTTTACAAGAAATATTTTTATAAACAAGCAAAAATTTAAAAATGATCACGAAATGTTAAACAACTTCATCCCCAACAAGTTCCAATAAGCTTGTCATTTACAAATAATCAAACTTTTCAAACAACTTAATATTGCATCATAACACAAGAAACAATTTTAATAATAATACCGAACAACCCATTAAAAATGTAATATTTGAACTGGTAAATGAATAATTGGATGTAAAGAATATTTCAGGGTTTGATGATTGTTTTGTACTGATAGGGGGTTACATTTTTTACAATTATCTTTTAATTTTATTTAACATCTTATATTTTATTATTTATTTTTATCTCTATTTCACTCACTAACACTTATTTTATTATTGTTTCTCTTTTTTATACACTCACGAAACATATAAAGACTGATGAATAGTAAATCTTTATGTTTAGAGAATTATTATTCACAAAACTTTAAAGTCTAGAGATCGAGAAGGAGATGAAGATGTGATAAAGATGTAAAATACAAAAAATCTCTAAATAACATAAACGGAGATAAAGATAAAGTCTCTACTGTTGACATACAAACCAGTCATGATATCAAGTTGAGTCGTTGCCAAGTCACCATGAGCCACAACCATCATGTAAAACTCATTAAAAGGGTCTCAGGGGTGTGACGTTAAGGAGCATCATCAACGCAAAAACATAAGAGCATTAGAAACATAAATTAGACAGTTACGTTTAAAAAAACGAGACACTTTAAGCTTTTTAAGGTCATAAAAGCTAAAGCACATGACGAGTGACACACCAATCATGCTTGCAAGGTGATCTTTAAAACACCACTAAATATGTAAACTATTCTTCATCCTAGAAGCCATATCGCTCTCACATGTTCTACGTATCAATTTCTATATCAAGTAAATTATTTATAACTTTTTCATACCATTGGTGGCTTTTCAACACATATGTCTAAAATAACCCTAGTTAAATTTAACAAACAAGTACATGAAATCCCCAAGGTGACCTTCAAGGTTTTGTTTCACTTTCTTGTAACCAAACATCATAGGCATAAACTCTTGATTCCACTAGCTTCCTGTCAAAACATGTTAAAGATCACCTGCCCACCACGTTAGCAGCGTATTAACGGGTCACATGAGTTTCCGAGTTTCCTTGTAATGGGTTTTTGAAGTTAAAAGAAATAGCACAAACAAAACTAAATTTGGGTTCAATGATTTCAGACCGATTGTTGTATCACATGCACAGAAGCTACACATCGCTCCAGATTCTGGTAATGAACGGATCCTGCTAAAAAAGCAGGCCGCATACAAAAAGCAAAGAAATTAACAAAGCTCCCATTCACAACAACGGCGATAAAGATCATTCTTTTTAGCATACTGAATGCTGCAAAACTGTTTATGAACATAAGAACATGATATTGTTTGCTTGGCAGTATCAAAATCTTGATTTTGCACTAAAAACCTACTTTGGAGAAATGTTTATTAAAACCCGAACTTGCTGACGGTCACCACAAAGATCAGCAGCCAGTCATAGAACTATAGAAGAAAGGGACTCCATGTTGCTTTTTTGATACAAACAGGTTGTCTAGACGCTGCCAATCGAATAGAACAGTTAGGATGCAAGTTATACTGAAGATGCATAATAATATAATATTAACTTCTTCAATGAAAGATAATATAGCACAAATAACCACGAAAGGGCGACATTTTCAAGCGACTTAAAGTTGGTTCGAATTACATTATTTTTTATATTTCAACTTTACTTCTTGTTTATTATACAGAAATATGGAAGTACAATGACAGATGAAGGGCATGCAGACCGAATGATATCATTTTATATTTCCTCTAAAAAGATATCACATTAAAGCTGCATATTTGGGATTTGCATTTATTATTCATTAAGCCTTTGTTCTGCAGGATGTCAAATGAGAACGACGATAACACTACATTGGAAAGATTTTGCGGCATGTAAATATGTGGTTCGCACATCAACATAATTATAGTTTACGAATAGCGTGGTGGTACTAGTATGGGTGTCTGGGTCTGTATGATTCCTTAATGTTCCTTCCATTTATAAAATATTTCACATATTTAACAAAAAGTCATAACAATTTTACATCACTATGCAACAAATCAAGAATACAAACATTTCAATTTCCATGGGATACAGGGAAGCCTAGATAATTGTGATCAAGAAACACTAAGAAGGAACATTATCAAAAAGGCAACCTCGGTAACATTTATACTCATTCTTCATTTTCTTTTCATAACAAACGGTTGGGCTAGTTGCCTCTATTCATGTGGCATACACACACACACCCTATGCATAAGCAAGAACACAAATGTTCTTGTATATGCTATGAATAATCCCCTTGACTAGGTTCTATATTTGTTGACATATATAAATTTCCCAACTACACAATCCTTATATGCATACCCTAATATTTTTATTTCATTATTTGAGAGAGTATACATTCATATTGATAGCACACGCGTGACATCATAGAGTTACAAGTCATGAAATATTGCCATATTGGCAAGATTCCTACTTAATACATGTGTACAGTTCTGTAACCAAATAAAGCTACAACATGAAAATAAAAAACTAGATTGCATCTCAATCAAGATCCATCTATCCTTAATGTTTTCGTGGCATATTTTGCTGTTTACGACTTTAATATCATCTATTATAGCATTAATAAATAACATACTTGGCAAACAATATTCAAGTAAAGCAATATCATGCATAACTGCGCATGAAAATAATATTACTAGAACATATCTTCGATAGAAAACTTAATGCATAAAAAATCCTTGGATATGACATATAGGAATATCTACTACCAAAAATGAAGCCTAGAAAACAAAGGAAGTTCATAGTCTAGAAAACAAACACATCACATTATCACCTATTCACCCATGATCATAACAAAGACATGATTAACAAAAATCCCAATCAAACACGACTTTGAGCTCAAAACACCTCAAATCCTAACAACATTCTTTAGTTAGATATCGGTGCCTAAGCTACCTTCGAACATGAGACAATGAACCACCTTCCAAGGCTCCAAGCCACAAACACACGGCTTTTGGTAACAAACCAACTCAAAAATCCCCATTTGCACAAAATGTTAATGTAAAACATAGATAAAAGTATAAAACCATAGCACTTGTCATCTTTGATCCAAATTGCAAAGTTAATTTCATGTTGTACAACAATTTAACCATCTTTAACACCAATTAACAGTTTGTTAGCAATCAAAATCCAAATACAACTACTTGAATAAAGAAGTTAGGGTTATGAGATAAACCTTGAGGACCCAACATTCACATTGCGATGAAGTATCCGACCCGACCCGGAATCCTCACTTGAACCAATCAGCTCCTTCAAACCAAAACTCACAGTATTCTCTTCCTTATCATCACCATCCTCTTTCACCACCACCTCTTTCTTCATCTCCCCATTAACAGCCCTCAACCTCTCAAAATAATTCCCATATATATACTCCGGATTATACCCATTCTCCTCATCAAACAGCATAATATGCCCATGCCACTCCCAGACCCGATACTCCGACCCGGGTTCCACATGATACCCGACACAAATATGGTGTTCTCCGATCGTCACCGCCTGACCCGAATTGGGTTTTAGGGTTTCCTCACCGTTTCCGCTGAGAATCGCTTTAATCACCTCCTTTTCGAGCTTCGATTCCTCTTTTGCGAGATGGGTTTTGTTGCTCCCGTTGTTTTCGTCAT
The DNA here is from genome assembly GCA_025506515.1 of Flaveria trinervia. Classification (NCBI taxonomy): domain Eukaryota; kingdom Viridiplantae; phylum Streptophyta; class Magnoliopsida; order Asterales; family Asteraceae; genus Flaveria; species Flaveria trinervia. The sequence continues at coordinate 101,695,955 of CM046443.1, read as the reverse complement.
CGTCTTGATCATCTTCGGCGTCTGAGATGTTGTTGATGGCGTCCAATAGGAGGTCTTCTAGGGTCTTGTTTAAGAGGGGTGATAATTGAGGTTGAAGGGGATTTGGTGGACGGATTTGGAGCTTGTTCATTAGGGTTTGAAGAAGGATGTTATCGAAATTGGATGTGTTTGTGTATGAATTCATCTTCACGAGGTTTTGAGGGTTTGATTTGATGTGTGTGAGTGTGTTGTGTTTTTAGGGTTTTTGAGATTGAAGAATGAAAGGGGGTGAAGAGGGTTTATCAGGTTTATGCTTATGACGTTGAATCTTTGCAGCAATTTGTTAAAATTTAATAATGGTCCCTGGATTATTCCTTTATGTGCAATTTTTGTCACTTGAAATTGTTGTATTGTAATCCTTTGAAAAACCACTAATTTAGAAGAGTTGATTCGATTTCAGTTTTTGGACTTTTGAATCTGAGTTATCATGTAATTGAATTTTGAATTGGTTTTAATATATTTGAATCTATTTGACCTGTTTAAATATATTTTTTTTGGGTCTATAGTTAATCTCAACGATATTGATTTATTTGATAATAATAACAAATGAGGAAGGAAGGATCAGGGAAAGATTAGGGATAAGGTTTTTTAGTCAAACTTGTTCGTTAACAAATCATCACGACAAGATTGCAAAAGGAATGCAACATGTTGATTGCTTTTTTCATGTAATAATTGAGTTCCTTTAAAAGTCAATATTTCATATGCAGTGTTCAAAAAAAATAGAATTTTAACTAAAGAAGGTTTGTCGAGGAGAGGGGTGGACCTTGTAAAATTTTGCATTAGTTATGATAATTTGGTAGAAAATGAACATTGTTTTGTTTTGTTTTTCTTTTGTAATTTATAATATTGTTAAGAGAGTTTAGGGTCAGATTTGTATTTAGGTCAAGTTGCTTATTTCAAATGAAATATCTAACATTCATTTCATTTTGGACTTTGTGGGAGCCTTACAGGGTTCAAAGGATCGGATGAAACTAATTGTTGTATTTTCAACTTGTCGGTCTACGAAGAAGAAGAACTGAAAAAGAATTCAACAATAATCTCGTCCTGATTAAAAAGATCATCGAAGACATCATGGAGGAGTCCTTGATTTGGATCGCCCATTGATCAAAGTTTAAATGTTGCTACTCGCGATAGATGGTACGAGTTTAATATTTCTAATATCGTTCTATAACCTTGCATTTTGTTTCTCGTATACTTGTATTCTTTTATCTTTTTGATCAAACAAGGCATTCAAAATTTTTTATAAAATCAATCTAAAAGGTTTTTCAAGAAAATCTAGGTTAGAGTTATTAATTTTTCACATGCAATGTGATTTATATCATGGGTGTATTCACATAGGTAGCTCGAGTGGACTTGAGTAAAGAGCATCGAAACTTAATAAGAAGAAAAATCAAGTATATAGATCTCTACCCTTTAAATAATTATGATCATACAGTGCCAAAAAATTCTTTTGATATAAAGCCTCTCTCCCTCACTTTGCATCTTTCATCTTTGAGGTGATAAGTTAAAGTTTTATTTGAGAAATGCGAAGTAGATTTAATTTGAAGTAATCTAGAAGTAGATTAGGGTCCTTAAAATATTCCATATCACTAATTTATACTGCATAAATTACTTCCCAAACCACACAATACAAAATTAACTGCACATGCAACAATATATAGTGCAATATACCAACATCTGGCACCATCCTACAGGAAATAATTTTCATCAAAAATGTTCAACGTATAGAAATAATTAAACTGAAAAAGATCAAAACAGTACAATACATTTTTAAAAATGTTTTTCTTTGCTTATACATTTGCCAGTATATCAAGTAGGAAAAAAAATGAAAAAATAGAATATATGTAACAATAGAACCAATTTCTTCAGTACTATGAAGTCATGTTTCATGAGTATTTTTCTAAAACTCTTGTTGTCGTCATCATCATTATGTAGCAATGAGAAGATTACACCACAGAGTATTATAGGCACAGGCACACATGAATCTGCAAAAGTTTATACGGCCAGCATCTTCCTCTATCTCCTCAAGCTCTCCACAATGTAATCCGCATACAGATCCCTTCAAGTTACAGAACATGGTCAATGTCACAAAACCAAGAATACACACACTGACACACACATATATACTAAGTGAGGGTATTTTAAAATAGAAACTGCAAAAACCATAATCACTTGTGATTTTCCTTAATTGTGATGCATAGAGTCATAAGACAGATATGTAACCGACTAACCACCTACCCCACACCTTTGTAACTCTCATTATATCTTATCAAGCACTACGTACACGTGTTATGGGGTTTGTTGTTCTCGCTTCTCTACTTAGTACATATGTTTGTTTTATATCGAACATGCCCTCATATAAAGATGGATGTATCATGAGAAGATCTAGGTAGTTTTACTCTTGTTCCAGAATAAATACTATACACCGTTGATTTCATATATAAAAGAATTAACCTCATAAAAGCGGATTTAAAATGAAACTTGCAATAAAAAGGTAAGTATTTGCATCTATGTTAGTACACCAATTGAAGAATTGTTGGTATGTATTTTGGAATGGTACATTAAATATGTACTCATTGCTCAACAAGGATAAATTTTCATTCTTATGGATTCTATTAATATAGCATGATAATAATAGTTAGAATACTATATAGTGAGTGGATAATGTAGAAAAGAATTATATACATGAATAAAATGGAACACTTGAGACTGTACTTACATGGAATGCTTGACCACCTCAATTGCCTCAGCAGCTGGCAAGAAATCATTCACAGCAACCTCTTTGTTCTCATTCTTCTTGTCTAATTAGTTATAAAGATAAACAAGATTGAATCCATTAGCGGTGTCATTCACCAAGATGGATACAAATTCAAGTTACATAAGAGGTGGCAAGAAGGATGTTTCGGTCATGTTGTATAACAGGTCAAAAGGGTTCATGTTCAAATGGGTCATGCGTTCTATGGGTTGAAACATGCCAGATCAGGATGGGTTGGGTCGATCCACCAACATTATTTGTCATTTTTTTATTAATGATTAATGTGTTAGTTATGATTACAATAGCTATGCTATTATAGTAATAAAACAATGTAAGAGGTATGTGTTAGAAGTACACTTTGGGCAACTTCCCTGTTTGACTCTTGATTTGTTTCCCGTTTAGCTAAAGTGATTTAAATAAAACACAACCCAAATGGGTCCAAATCGCCACATCAGAAAGAATAAAAAAGAACTTGATGTAGGATTTTAATAATTTAGTTTTGAAATATTACAGTCTTCAAAGAAGCGACGGATCTCTGCCAAGCGATGTGGGGGGAGCTCCTTGATGTCATTGTAGTGTCTATACTCCGGATCATCGGCACATACTGCAATGATCTTATCATCCTTTTCTCCCTGACGTAGTCAACCAACATCAGTAAATTTTTTATAATTTATAAAGATAGATTTATTGTGATTTTTAAATAATATAATATCATACCTGGTCAATCATGGGCATGACACCAATTGCTTTTGCACGAAGAAAACAACCTGGCAGGATTGGTTCCTGTAAAGTGTTTCCAGCCACCACAATGTGTCAGACATTTCCCATTTATTATAAGAATAAAGAATTTCACAAATTTCAAACCATACACTGATGACAAAATGAATTATAAAGATAAATTGACGTGCCTGCATGATAACCAAGACATCAAGTGGGTCATTGTCCTCACAAAGAGTACGTGGTACAAAGCCATAGTTGTGAGGGTACACGACAGATGAATACAGGACACGATCAACCTGGAAAAAAACACATACAACCAATGCTAATAAATATTTACATTATTACATATAAGAGTACTACTCGAACAAATAGAATCTATATCATTACAACAGTAATTACTCTCATATTTACCTTGATAAGTCCTGTTTTTTTGTCAAGTTCATACTTTACCTTGCTCCCCTTGCTAATTTCAATAACCTGCAAAATTGCAAATAACAAGCATGATTGATGATAAATCCTTTGTAGATACAGACACAATCCCTATGTATATACATACACACACATATCCGTATGCAAGGATGATAATTTCTAGAGGTGCCATTCAACCCGTATATTTATCATTGGTCAATTTGGGTTATCTCTAATACGTAAAATTAAAACAAAATAGATGAAAAAGGAAATGGGCATAGTAGGTCTAATGGTTCAAAAGGGTTGAAAGTTGTCCCCTACTCATTTAATTCAGCATATTGGATTATTATAGAGCTAGATAAATTTTGTTATCAGTTATTGGCACACCAACTATTTGCTAACTTAAATTAAAAAACCACCGACAAAAGGTGTTTTAGGTCAATCCAAGTAGTCCGGTGTCGTTTCAAATGGCACAAAAATTTACTCGGTTTCGACCAGAACAATTTTGACTTGTTACCCTATGTACCCATTTTGCCACCTCTAGTCATTACAATTAATTAGACCTTGGACTATACTGATTCTACATCCTTACACAGTTGAATATTGTTGGTGCTCCTGGTCCTGCATTTGATAATAAGAAAAGTCAGACATTTGAACATCACTACATCGTTTCACAAGGAATATTATTTTATGTTTAACAAGGAATTATATTGATGAAAAAATAAATTACCTATCTCGAGATCATGCCAAGGATGGGAAGCAGCTGACCTCCTCCTCATGGATGAAAGTATTCTTTCATTAAGAGGAGGATGCGAATGATGGTGAGAGTTAACAGGTTTGTTTGGAGTCTCAATTGGATTGTTTGGAGTCTCAATTGGTGGTGTCATTGTTGCGATCTGCACGTACATAATCACATACTCAGGATAAAGCAATTTTATTATTTTCAAAGAGCTCGTTTGCTGTAAACAAAATTTTGCTCCATCATTATAGAGATCACAATAACAAAATAATAACCTGTCATTGACAAGAGAATATTACGAGATGCTTTCAACAGTATAGTAATGATGCATATAATATTATAATGAGAATGCAAACAAGGTTGAAATAATAAGAGATCCATGTGATGACTAAAAAGGCAAAGCAAAAAAATGCTTGTTTGGTGCAACAAACTACATTCGTAGTTCAAGTAGCACAAGCCTACATGTCACACATATACAATCTACACACTATCATATGCGTAAAATGTGTCGCATAAAACATTTATAATGATAGCAATCAGATATTTCCAAACTTGTTTGCAGTTAACATCTATTAAATTTCTTAGTATTGCATTGTGTTGGAGACAATAGACATTCATAAATGTAATGAAAAGAAGCACATTTTCATAAGCTGTTTATTCCTAAAACTTTCTCCTACAAAACAGTGAAAGTACCTAAAACAATCCAGATCTCATGAATCTAACAACAAAAATTAGAACAAAAAACCTGAAAAAATGCAAGGGTAAAATAAATCATCTAAAGTCATATCTAAAAACTTCAAACACCAAACATAAAACCCACGAAACATACGCCTGTGTATTATCACTGGTATACAGCCTCAAAAGCCGCTTAACAAAATGCGTAAAATTGATATATATGTCACATTTTGCCAAAATTAAACCTGCATTTTCATACTTCTTAAATGCAATCAGCCTCATCACAACCAATAAGCCCCTCCGAAAAACATTAAATAGCACACAGTAACCCTCAATAGAGAACATTAAAAGAACTCATTAACACATTAAACTCAATAGTACTCATGAGCGTGTATCTTCTGCACCACATTGTGGAATCGATAGCTCAGGCAATGCAAAATCTGTCTCCATCTTAACACACACAAATTAAACTCCAGAAACACTAACATTTCACATCAAAACCCTAAAAACAGTTTAAACCGTAAAACACGAAGCAATGTGTGCGTATCAACTATCAATCGAACAACATCATCAAACGCAAATCACTAAACACGAACTTCAAAAACAAAATGCAGTAATAAGTTATAACAATCACAAACCTGAATCGATCTGTAAACCTGAGGTACCGAAAACGAACAGCAGATCTAGATATTTAACAACAACGAGATCAAAAGGCGTAAGAATCAAGCAAACGATGAAGATAGTAGATACATCATACACATAATGTAAGCAACTTTAGAGAGAGAAAAACGTACCTTATAGAGAGAGAAAAACGTACCTTATAGAGAGAGAAAGTTTAACGCGTTTGTTGCTCCCGTTATCTTCATCTTCCGCCATTTAAAAGCAAAGGTGTAGAAGAAAGTTTCTCTGTTACGCGTTTCGAAGATCGGTGCTTTTGCATAACGGCACTGTTCAATTTCCAGATAGATGTACAGGTTATGAAGGTGAAGGTGCAAGTTGTGAAGGCGTTGGAGGTGTGGGTTGGTGTTTTTGGGAGTGGAAAAAAGGTTTCAGCGGTTTTAAAGGGGAAAATGCCGTATGGAAATATGGAATCAAAAAAGATGCTTGAGAATGGCATACGTGTCGGTGACACGATGGCGTTCGGTGGTGGGCCACCACTAGTAACGGGTCAAGTAAAATACCGTGACAATTCAACAAACTTGGTTGACGTTTGGTATGATAACAATAAAATTAAATCATATATATTATTATTATTAATATTATTATTATTATATATTATTATTATTATTATTATTATTTTATTATTATTATTATTGTATATATATATATATTGTATATACGGGCGCCCTATCAACTCTACGTGGATGGGCACTCTCAGCTCTATGTAGAGTCACAGACGTCAAGATCGCTCCGGAAAAATCAGGATAACTTTTAGGCTTTGCAAATATAAAATTAATAATTCGTATGTAAAAAATTATAATACTATATTAGTTGTTATACAAATAAAAAGTAGTATTGTAGTAAATAGTTTAATTTACTTATTTAAATTATTCATAAGACTCTACTATTTTTTTAAAATAAGTTTAGATCGGATAATGATATTGAACTAAACTAACTAAAATGTTAATAGACTCTAAAATTCAATAAACTAAGATAGTTTTCATTAGTTTATTATTGACTTATAATTTTATTTTATTTTATTATATACATACATATATAATATTTAAAAAGTTCAACAAATCTTAAAAAATTAGAGTTCCGCCCACGCTATCCCTTTTAGGACTAGGCCCAAAAGAGATTGCAATGGTGTCGTTTTTTTTTGTTCTCACAATCTCTGCCTGGTCATCTATAAAAACATATATGATCCTTGTCCGACCATGTCTATGCTAACAAAATTATTATCATATTTTATTTGTCATGCCTTCGTAACTCTGCGTCTCTCTATCATACCGGCCACAAATTTCTTCTACTATTGGAGAAGATTTAAGAAAATTACGAAATATAGGAACGATTATAAGAAAATTATATACATATGTTGCAATTTGGGTTTTGAATTTTTTTTAAAAATGATAATATTTCGAAAAGACAATTGACAATGATGGTTTTTTATTTTATTTTGACAATAGGGGAACACGCCCTTGCCAAGGGCGGGTTCTCAGACATTGTTCCATGTGCAGTGACACGATTAAAAAATATTGTTTTATGTGTGCATCTTTTGTCTTTTTTCAAGAACTCGCCTCTCAAGAACTCGCTCATGGCATGGGCAAGTTCTCAAAAACCAAGTATTTATCCGTACATATTTTAACTTTTTATACTTTGATTTCGTTCTAAAGTCATGATTTTTTACGTTTTTATTTTTATGTACATTGTAATTAAAAAAACTAATTTTTATGTTTTTATTTGTATGCACATGTCATTATAATTTTGAGTTCATTTATGATTAGATGTAAATTTTGTTTAAAAACAAACCAGACGCTTACATGCTTATTTTTATTTACCTTTTGAGTTTTGCTATGTTTCAACACGAAAGGTAAATTCTGAAACATAGCACAATTCGAAAGGTAAATAAAAATAAGCATGTAAGCGTCCGGTTTGTTTTTTAAACAAAAGTTACATCCAATCATAAATGAACTCAAAATTATAATGACATGTGCATAAAAATAAAAACATAAAAAATAGTTTTTTTTAATTACAATGTACATAAAAATAAAAACGTAAAAAATTATGACTTTAGACCGGAATCAAAGTATAAAAAAATAATATATGTACGAATAAATACTTGGTTTTTGAGAACTCGCCACTGCCATGGGCGAGTTCTTGAAAAAAGACAAAATATATACACTTGAAACAACATTTTTTTAATTTGTCAGTGAACATGGAACGATGTCTGAAAACCCACCCTTAGCAAGATCGTGTTCCCCTATTGTCAAAATCAAACAAAAAAAACTCTCATTGTGGATTGTCTTTTCGAAATAATACCATTTTTTAAAAAAGTTCTTGGGTTTTTTGTATTGAGTAGTATATTATCCACTTTTGCTTTAACAGAAAAACTGAACTGTAGATTTTTTTATATGAAAATCTTACTTGAACGATTTTTCAATATACGAGTGAAATAAATAAAACATATTAATATTGTTAGTTTTATAAATAATTTATTTTTTAGATATTATTATCCATTGGTGAAATAAAAATATAATAAATATTTAAAAGTTATAACATAATAAATTAGAAATTATTACTCTGTATTTAATATGTATTAATAAATTATTAAAATAACTACATTTATATTTTAGATTTTAATAGTTTAGTTTACTTATTTACAATAATTATCATTTAATATGAGAAAGACAGAAAACAAAAATATAAATATATTTGTTTTAACATATTTTAGTTAGAAATGAAAGTCAAATTAATTATTTTATAAATTTTGTATTTATTACGAGAGAGATACGAAAAAATGATTTTTTTAATATGGTAGAATGATAACACATGTTATTTGATATGATAAAATGATAACACGTGTTTTAAGAAAACCTTATTTTATTATAGGTAATAAACTATAAATTTAATATAATAAATTTATAAAATATCAAAGCATTAAATGTTTTTGTTAAATATATCTAAGTTTTACTTTTTAACTTTGAAATTCATTCATATTATAATAACATCGTTTTGAATATGTCGAAAGACGACCTAATTTTGAAGGATATTCTTTTGTTCCGTTTTCAAAAAAAGACGACCCTGACTGGTCACCCTTAACCACTAACTTCTATTCTTCTAAGAGGAGCCAACGTCTAAAATTTGTGATGTGTTTTGTTTGTTTATTAATTTTTTTTTGTTTTGGGTTGTCTCCAAGTATTTTTTAAAAACTTTGGGTGCTGTGTGATTATATAAAAAAGTCAGTTGCAAAAAGGTTATGATACGATGATAATTTTAATAACAACAAACAAAATAAAAGAATTGTAGCAAATTGTTATTATGTATTAAATTGAGTTTAGATTATGTAAATTATTGTGGGCTAAACAAATTAAAATATGAATGGTCTCTAAGGTTTAATAGAATAAATTAATTAAGTTGTTTTTAAATTTGCTAAGGGATTTATTAATGGCCTGTTGGTTCTTTAAAAAAATTGGGGTATTTTTGTATAGCTACATATGTTGGGTATTTTTGAGATACTCTCTTGAACTACTTTAATGTGTGATATTGAGTTATTTTTAAACAATTGAGAAAATATATTTTTATGATATGCTTGTCAACACTATCATTTGTGTGTTTGCGGTCGAGTTATGTAATGTCATACACACCTTCCGATTTAAGGGTGCATCAGAGTCACGACCAGTGTGGCATTGTGATTATTATATGTGGTATGATATATGATATGTTGACACCGTGGATGTGCATTTTATAATATTTGTTTTAGGGTACTCGGTATCAACAACCATAGCCATTCGTTGCTTCAACGTTTATTCTTTTGTTTAATCTGGTGTATGTGGTGGAAATCGATGGGGATATTTTATATTCAAAGTTATGAATTCTAACATTCTGTCGTCATTATTTCATTTATATTATTTTGTCTGTTATAATCTGCATCCACACACTAAACTTGTAGCTCAATCGTCTTTTTGTTTTGCAGCACAGGGTTTACTTTGGTTGTGTGATGAGAGCTAGTAAAAGTTTGAAACCCATGTTTTGAGACTTATTTTATTTATTTCATAACATTTTGAACTTTTAATTTGGTATTTATTTTGATTGATTTTTTAGACTCTATAAGTTGAAATTTTATTTTGGCCTTCGTAATTAAGTATTCTTTTGGATTTTAGTTGTTTAGTTAACATTTGACGTGACCTTCTGTTTCACGTTGAGGTGTGGGTGTCACACAACGTGTACCACACTTCTGTTGTTAAAGCCATTTACCGCTACTACCACCTCACGTGAACTTTATCCGAATCACTATCCGCACACTAGCTATGCTATCGTCGTGGACTCCCATTAGCCACTTGCGACTTCGCCTCTACACTCTTACCAGATTTCTATCCAAACTTTAAAACCCAAAAGCCAATTGAATATGCTTGTTTTAAAAACAATATCTTCATTGTGACTAATTTAAAAAAAAATTAACCACTTTTCTCAGCAATCATTTCCAATTACCATTAACCTTTCGTATGATATCCATGCCCTATTTACATCACATCGCAGAAGAGACGGTAATGCCTTTCAAATTATATAAGTTGATTAAAATTGATTAACTCTTATAAGCTTATTATACAAAATAATTACGTACGACTTATATAATTAGGAAATATTAATGCTCTTATATAACCTAACAACATAACTCATTCACTACATCACACAATATAAACAATCTAAATCACACACTATGCCATGCCTGGACACAAAAGTAACCATGCATCTAGCCTTAAAGTTTTACATGCTCGTAAAAAACTTAAATACACGCAACTGGTAATTACGCACATGCAACATAATCAACGCATATGATTAAAACACATGTCACAACTAATATCACACCTTAATAAACATAATTAGTCATGTTAAACACAATTAACTCTACCAATCCTTATACTTGTAGCCATTAGGGACTTCTGTGAACAACGTTAAAACCGTCTTAAAATCATCATTTTGACTTGAATGAAAAATATCACACATTTAAACATCATAAATGTCAACCCTTTTCGTAAAACCCTTAAACCAAACAAATATCATGCATACAATTACGCAACAAACATACAAATCTTCATCTCCATACATGATCAAACATGCCAAAAACTTAATCCAAATATGAACCCAGACGTCACTCGTACTTGGTTTCTCAAATCTTGAAACTTTCCAACCAAAGTTTCGAACTCAAGTGTCACAATGGATTGACGGATTGTTCTTATCTAGTAAGATGCAAGTTTAAGATTCATGTATAGGAAATTTTAGGTATAAAATGGATCAAAAGTAGACTCTTTTTTAGTTTCATATATTAAATAGTAGATTGCCATAGGCAATCGTAAATTTTAATGTTTTTAATAGTTATACTTTTTTCAATACAACGTTTATAGTTGTATTAAAAGTATCAACCTCTATTATAAATAAAATTCTTCATCAATCTTGTTTTAATTTTTAAAAGTGAATGCTTGACTTGAGGCTAAAGAAGCCAAGCTATCTTTTTTTACTTATTCTACAATCGATCCAACCAAAGTTTCCAACTCAAGCATTGCAATGGATTGTTCTCATATAGTAAATTTTAGGCTTAAACAATAAATTGTTTGAGATTTTTGAATTTTAATGTTTAACGACTTTATTTGACGCGTTATATCAAATTTCATGTACAGACAACAATTTTAAACTTACTTTTAAATCTATACATTTGGTTTATTACACGGCTTAAACTTTCATCATACAGAAAGAAACATCTAACACATATTGATACTGCTACGTCAAAGGTAATTTGCTAAGACAACTATTAAAAAAATCTACATTTTTATAACAACAATTCAGACATACACAATGATTTCGAGACCGGATTGGATTGACTGGTCGAACCGGGAATCAGAGGGTGGGCCGAACCGGTTCAGACCATTTCGTTTAGAGGGGTTGGACCGGACCGGAATTTGAAATCATTTTTTTTATTTTAGTGGGTAAAAACGAGGGGTTGAACAATAAATTAGTATGTTGGATATAATATTATTATTAAGTTTTATATATAACTATAAAATACACACAAAAATTATTTATATTGAATTATATGTATAACTATATATAATATATTATATATATAATTATGTATGTCATTCGGTTCTTAAATCCAGTCCGACAGCCAAACCAGTAAAGTGTCTGATTCGACGTTCGATCCGGTTCTAAAAACATTGGACATACATCTATATATATCGTTTTCTAAACTACACCAACTCTGATTTAATTTATCTTCAGGTTTTTCTTTTAACTTTAATAATTCTGACTAACAATCCAAATGACTAACTAATATTAACAAGAGAAAATTAAAAAAATGGTCCATGTGGTTAGATTATATTGAAAATTTAGTCCCCAAATTTTAAAATTTGCAAATTTAATCCAAACGTTTGAAAGTTAGTTGCAAGTTTAGTTCCCATCATTAGTATCAGCTAGTTTTTAACGTTCTAAAGACCAAATCTGCAATATAATAAAACTATAGGGACCAATTGTATAATTTTCTTTAAAAGTTTTAAAAAACTTGAAACAAATCAAGCAAAATTATAGGAAAATAGAAACAGCACATCAACATAGGATGATCGTGATGTCGGGATCACGAAGCCGGCAAACAATGGCGGAGATGAGTTTTGACATAATTACACATCAAATGCAAAGTATATAAATAATTAAAAGAAAAAAAAACTTTTGTGTCTGAACTTTTAAAAAGTCCCCAAGTTAAAATATACACAACATAAGTGATGTCTATATGACTATATGGGTTGAAACTTAAATATGAAGCAGTGTCATATACAACAACTTACTTAATTCATGACCCGAGTTCATGAAACCCGATTATCTATTCAATCGTCTTGAACAAGTCGTCATGAGCTTCAAATAAGATGGAAATAAACGAACGCATTATTTACGTACCGGAGGAATCGAGGAATTGAGTCGTGAGTTAAGGTTTTGGCGATGGACCCGAGCTCTATGCTGCTACAGAGTGAGTGTCGGCGTCTGTAGTTTGTAAAGGTACACAAGTACTCAATGTCTGACGTCGCAATACGAAGACTAGTTCCTGCCGGTATGTTTAGGTGGTGACGATGGCAGTGATGATGGTTTTGTTGTAATTTTTCGAAGCTTAGCCGGAGAAAAATAAGAAACTTTGTATGTTATTTTGCCATGCTACTACAAACTTCATTTTTCTTTATTTTTCAAGTCTTTAATTTTAAAGCAATTATACAATTGTTCTTTATAGTTTCATCTAGATTGAGTACTCAAAACATTAAAAACTAACAGACATTAATTGTAGAGATTAAATTAGCAATCAAATTCTAAATATTTAGATTAAATTTATAATTTTTAAAATATACAAATCAAACTTGTAATATAATGAAACCAAATAAACTATTTTTGTATTTTTTTCTATCAATGTTGTAACAAAAATACTTACAATTTACGCCCTTCTATTAATCAAAAAGACGTAAAATAAAATAAAATACAAACAAAATAACTCTCAACGGCCGACCGGTGCTGACGTATCAGAAACGCTTCTCATCTTTCTCCACACTGTCTCTCTCGCATGTTCAGATCTCCCTCTGTTCATCTCATCTGGTAAATCTTCAAACACAAATCTCTGTCTCTATACACACAATTCTAACCTATATATACACGTAGTCTCCATCGATCACAACGTTTCTAAAATTTTCTTTTGATTTTCCCCAATTTTGTGCTCTCAGAGGACGAAGATCAGAAGTTACGATCACGCCTAGGGTTTTTTTTGGCTCAGGTTGATAATTGATTGATTATATCAATCGGTATGGCTGCTCCACCGGCTAGAGGTCGAGCGGATCATGATTTCCTCATCAAGCTCCTGTTAATCGGCGATAGTGGTATGTAATGGTTCTATTGTGTGAATCTCGATTTCATGATGATCGTAATGTTGAGGAATTTGTGTCGATTCTGCTGGTGTGATTTATTTAGTTTTTCCTACGATTACGTTTGTGATGATTGTGATTTTGTAGATTAGGGTTGCTATACGGAGTATTTAATGTGGAAATCGTATATACGAGGATCGTGATTTTGCGTTATGTTTGTTTCATAGGGTCATGATTTTCTCGTATGTCATCTAGATTGCTAATATATTGGGGGTGGGGATAGTATGATAGATAATGATTGAAGAAGAAGTTTAATCATTCTTTCATTCTATGCATGCAAACCACTTATTATCTGTTTCGGTTATTTTAAAAGATATAGAAGTTAAGCTTTTGGAGTTAAAGACATGATGCGAACTTTATCATATGGTTACAGTTGGGTTGTAGAGGTAAGAGGGAGAAGACCCGGGTTCAAATCATGACATGAGGTAGAATACGAATTGGCGTGGTTTAAGAGTAGAAGTAGATGGGTGTGTCGATTTTCTTTCTAAAAGAAAAAGAACTGACAAATGATTCATGGGACTTGATCCGTATATCTTCTCACAGTTAAAAATTATCAATAATGAACACTTTCAGCTAAGAATACAAATATGGAAGTGTCTATTTTTGTAATGGAAGGTATAGTATAGATTCTTTGTTCCATATACTGATGGTAAGATAGAGAATCATGTTATGCATTCTTCTGTTTACCTTTTATATTACATTTTTATGCTAATAATAAGTCGCCTTTACGATAATTTTTTTAGATTCACGACCAAGGTCTAATTTTTCCTCTCTTTCAGTTGCTCAAGGCGTTATATTAAAAGTCTAGATATAATGTTATATCACTCATATTTATGATTATGTTTTGTCACTACTGCAGGTGTCGGTAAGAGTTGTCTTCTTTTACGTTTCTCGGATGGTTCATTCACTACCAGTTTCATTACAACCATAGGGTTCGTATGTTGATATATTTAATTATCTTCCTACTTGAAAAGAAATTAGTCTATAAATCGTCTTAGGGACTATTGATAATTAATACTTTGGTTTTCACTTATATAGTATTGATTTTAAGATAAGGACCATTGAGCTTGATGGAAAAAGAATCAAACTACAAATCTGGGACACTGCTGGTCAGGAGCGATTCAGGACAATCACAACTGGTAAGTATTTAAGAAATGAATTTACTGTCTTGCATAATTGTTATAATTTTTATGATGTTTTAAACTTCTAATGTAATGAGGCATCATAAATGTTTAAGATTCTTATAAGCATGTGGTAAATAAACCTAGCTAGAAGAACATTTAATTGTGGATATGCATATTACTTTCCGCAATTTAAAGTCAGCTGAATGTCATAGAACATCTTTAGTACATGTTTAAGCATGTCTGTACTTAATCTGCCCTAGTGATAAGGATTTGTAGGCACATTTGTAATGAATCGTTTATACAGAATAATTTACTTGTGCTAACTTCAACTTGAACAGATACGTTTAGGATTGCGATGCTAGTTAGAGAAACAGTTATGAGAAGTAAAAGAAAGAGAATAATATTAGTAACCTATATATGAGAACGAGAAGATGGATCGGTATATTACTTTTGTGAGAATGATCCTTTTCCATATAATTTAGGTCACTGATATTTTTTGAGCAATTAAGCCCTAAAAGTTCGTTACAGATCTCTTAATGAAGTGCCCAGCTTTTTAAAAGCCTCCAATCTTATATTTTAATTTTTTCATACAATCATTTGGTTCATAATCTTGGTGGTCTGCAGCATATTACCGTGGCGCCATGGGTATTCTGCTGGTGTATGATGTAACTGATGAGTCATCCTTCAACAGTAATAGCTTATCTCTTATCTTTAGTTGGTTATTTTTCATTTTCTTTTATCCATTAGCCAAAAGAAAAAAATGAAATAGTCATGATGTTTCATTCTGGCCATATATTGATTTGTAGGTTTATGTTCTTGAACATTCCTCATTTAACTGATCTTACTACTATGATTTATATGTTCAGACATCAGGAATTGGATTCGTAACATAGAACAACATGCATCTGATAATGTAAACAAGATACTGGTTGGGAACAAGGCTGACATGGATGAAAGCAAAAGAGTATGCTCTCTCTCTTGATTTTCTAATTATGCATGCATACTCATTGGTTTTGGAGGTGGCAATGTTGACCCATTCACTTGTGAATTAATCGTTTTTGGTTATGTTTGTATCCTTAAAATGTCAACACATAAATATGACTGAAACGAAATGGGTTGAACTATCAAAGAGGTCTTGAGTCACATGAAGTGTATATCTAATGCATACAACCTCTTATAGATCATTTTACTAAAAAAACTAGATTATTATTCAGAAAACAAAATATTTTTACAATACGTGATGTCCAAATTCTAAGTACCATATAATTGGTTTAGGTCAACCCTAACCCATACTAAAATTAGATGTCTTCATCTGTACCCAACCTGCCTAACCTGGCCATCTCGCCATCTCTATATTTGTACACACATGCTGTAGTTATTTCTTATGCATTGGCTATACCATTCTTCACCTCATCATCATCATCATCATCCATGCTGACGCGGCAAAATACTCTATCTAGGCCGTTCCTACGTCAAAAGGTCAGGCACTTGCAGATGAATATGGAATCAATTCTTTGAAACTGTAAGTCAAATCTGTGTGGCGAGTCTGATGCCTAAATTACTACTTACATAAACATTCAAACAGAGTGCAAAATCAAATATGAATGTGGAGGAAGTCTTCTTCTCTATAGCTAAGGATATAAAACAAAGACTTGCTGAAACTGACTCAAAAGCTGAGGTATGCTTACAGCCTTATACACCATTTCCATCATATTTTTACCAAGTGTTAAAAAATTGATATTCTTATGTAAATTTAAATAGCAAATAATCTAGGTTTCCGAGGGATTTGTAAATTTGTGTGTGTGTTGGAGGGATATATCGTATTTGATTGAACAAATTGCTTCCATGTCTAGGGTCGAACATTTTTATCCTACCCCAAATTATATATTGGTTGTTAGTTTCAACCCATTTACTTATGAATGGGTCGATTTAGGTTGTTTCAAATGAAAATATATCTAATTAGCTATTATAAGGGAACACATTTAACAAGTTAAAAATATTGAAAGTCTCCCTAACTTTGTTTTGATGCATATAACCTCCTAAATCATATAATTGAGAAATTTAGATTATCATTTTTATTCAATTGTTTTTTAAGCATAATTAGCGTCTTAATTAAGTACACGTCTTCTTTTAAAATATGAAGAGTCTTCTTTTAAAATATGAAGAAAAATTTACTTTTTTTAACTCGTTAATCTGCAGAACCTCTAATTCTCACTTGTACTAAACTATTGTTTTGTTTTTACTTTGTCAATTACAGCCTCAGACGATTAAGATTAATCAACCCGAGCAGGCAGCAGGAGGTTCACAAGCCGGGCAGAAATCTGCATGCTGTGGGTAAAAGACATGCGTCGCATTGAAAGACAACCATAGGGCACTAATGACACCATTAAGGTTTTTTTTACTTGTTAATTCTAAAGTTGTTCTCGTTATGAGAATCGAATTAACATATTTGTCGTTTCTAATCATCGTGATTCGTATAGATTCCGACTTTTAAAGAAACGGAATCTTGACTCGATTAATCTTTTGAAAAAGCAAGGAAAGAGGTGAAATTGGGAAAGATGGTCAAAGTTATTATCAATAATTGTGAGATAAAAGGTATAAAGACATCAATAATAGCATAAAGTTTGTAGTTGTTTAAGGAATGATTAGCTTTGACACAATATTCAGCAAGCATCTGTAATGGTCTCACCTTGTGATTCCTTCAATCTTTTGCAAATAATAAAAAATTCAAGGGTAGGAAACTATTGTTTACTCATATCTCAGAGGTGGTAACACCGTAGTTAACGGGTCAAAACAGGTCAGGTCATGTTGTACTCACTTGAACGATCATGTTTCTCGTGAATAATTACCGTGCCAAAAATGAAGTAAATATAATACGAGTGGAATGATTTTTATCGTTAGATAAACAATTGGAGGACCTTCTATTTATCTCTCTAGCTTTTTAAGCTAGCAAAAATTACTGTATGTAAACCAACAGGGGATCCGTACATGTTAAATTTGAACCTAGTGTTTTTGTTAAAGACATAAAATATGGCTTTCAACCTGTTGTCATGATGGATATGCAAAGCATGCAAAGACACATGAAGTATAGCAACGCTAAAAATTGCTAAGAGTTAAAAAGAACACGATAAATTATGTGGTTCA
Organism: Flaveria trinervia; assembly: GCA_025506515.1. NCBI lineage: Eukaryota > Viridiplantae > Streptophyta > Magnoliopsida > Asterales > Asteraceae > Flaveria > Flaveria trinervia. The sequence continues at coordinate 101,677,745 of CM046443.1, read as the reverse complement.
ATCGGCCAATGTGATTAAAAGGGCGGATCTTGAAGCAATGTTAAGACTGCTATCACATTACTTAGAAATGTTTGAATCGTGAAATCTCTTACAAAAGTGTAGAGTGTGATTAAAAGGGCGGATCTTGAAACAATGTTAAGACTGCTATCACATTACTTAGAAATGTTTGAATCGTGAAATCTCTTACAAAAATGTAGGGTAGCATATTAAGGATGTTTTCATTTGGCATGAGTATCCCAATACATAATTGGATTCTATACATGCGAGAGTCTTCTACATTGAGTTTGTCAATTAATCTGTGTGTTCTACGTTTTGATTCGAGTATGGAATATTATTCTGATTTTGTTTTGGAGCACGGGGGGCTCCCACTGCTCCTTGACCTCATCGAGGTGTGTGTGCACTCTTAGAGTATCCTAACATGTCATTCAGGCACCAAAGACCTAACAACAAATGGTTGTAAGTCACACTTACACGAACCAAGTTAGAAATTTATGTTGCATTGTTGAGTTTTTCAACCAAGTGAACTTTGTCATGACAATATATATGTAGGAAGCTTCTATGTACTAGCAATCTAACAACACCAACCCTCATTTAAGTTTCAAACAAGAGCTCGTTGAATGATAATCTAATAAGTTTGTAGACAAAGATGTTGATACTTGTTTTATCTTCATCTTTTATAGTTTTTAGATCTTTATGGTTTTTTACCTATGAATACACACTTTCTACTTTACATCTATTTTATTCTTAATATCACCCACACCTGTGTTCGGCAATAGTTAAACCCATAACTATTGGTTGTGAAGTACACCACAACCAAACTAATACTTACTAATTTCATTTTTATTTTCTTATAACTAAAAGCATATGTATGATTGTGCAAAATTTGGGCAAGGTTTTTAACCTAAATTAAAATAAACAAAACCAAACTAATACTTTGAGTGGCCTTGTCATTTAAAGGAATTAAACATGTAACCTTGGATATTCTGTAACCTTTTAATTAGTTAGTTTGATGGCTTATACACTCATTATCTTTATGTTATAGCTATAAGTAGAGTGTGATGCACAAGTTTACAAGATAATATAAATATTGGTGACACTAGACATTTACAAGTGCATGTACTTTGAAGAGACCATTTAGGCCCTTGTGAGGAAGATCTTTTTATCTAAAACACTAGTTGTAGAGCCTCGCACGATACAATAATGAAAAGAGGGTCAAAAGTGATGCGTGTTTATGAGGGATTTTGTATTGATCGCCAGTGGCGGATCCAGATTTTTTTTACGGGGAGCGGAAATTTTAAGTGTCATTAGCCCACCACAATATACTAATATATTTTATCGGTCCGGTTCTAGTCAGATGGGCCGGGTCGGTTTATTGACGTAAAAAACCTATAAAATGGTCCCAAACTCGTGAATTTGCGTATATGTATAATATAACAAAATATATTGAAGCAATTATACTTATGAAAGTGATGATATGTGATGTTCGAAATAATTATACTCATAAAATTGGTGATACGTTCAACATGTTTTAGATATATTATTATCAAATATATTTATCTTGATATAATTTTTTTCTTCCTACTAATTACATGATTATTTGAGAGTGAAATTTAAAAAATGCATTCGATTACAGATCCGTTAGTAAGAAAATATGATTTGCCGTCTGTCAGAAGATCATCGGACCCAATGTAGTTCCGCTCAAAACAATATATTTGAGATAATTTTGTTCTTTCTTTAGTTTCAAGAAATTTAAGGGGGCCGGTGGCAAAATTTATAGGGGGCGGTCAAAATTTTCACGTATATATAACACTAAAAAGTATTTAGGTTGGGCGGCTGCCCCACTCCCTTGGCTCTAGGTCCGCCAATGTGGATAGACACTAGATTTGTCAAATACACGTGTAATTAATATTATTCAATTAAAATACTAACACTTCAAATTATGTCTCCGGCCTATAGTCAATCAAATTAGTTCTAAAGAAAAAAAGATTTAAAAAGTAACATGTGTTCGGTCTATACCAGTGTCAAAGAATTAAGGGTGTTTATCGGTTTAAATAACAGCTTATTAATTTTTAGAAATTTTGAACGTAACTGAAATCCTAACTAATTTGGTTTAAAAATCTATCTAAGCGAACCGAATTAAATTGATTAAACAAATTTATTCTGTTCGGTTATCCAAATATGCAAGATTTGTGAAAACAATAACCAAACCGAAGTCGAGTAAGCAATTTAGATACCGTTATGAACCGAATTGAATGAGTGAATAAAGAAACCGAATTGAATGAGTGAATAAAGAATTTAGTTTTTATTTATTTATTTATAACAGAAATGATTTAGTTATCGGTTTTTTTTTTCAATTTGGCACAAACGTGTAAGGAAGAACATGATTTAGTGATTCACCAGAAATATCTTTATGTATTGCTTACTTTGATTGATATTTATGTGAACTTAATTAGTTCTCCACTAACAGTCATCATAGTCATATTGATTTCGAATCATAATTTTTTTCTAACTTAATAACTTTATATTGTTGCAGGACATCTTATTAAAACAAAAATCACATTCAAATTATTATATCTACTTTGGTTATGTTGCAATTATTATTTGATGCTGTAATTAAGAAGTTTAGGTTCACTTTTGACGTGAAGTTAACACGAGAGTAAGCATTTATACGGTGAGAAAATGTGTAATGACGACACTGATTCTTTATCATCACCTGAACGAGGATAGGATTATCCTCGTGCCCTCATGTCATGCTACTGCATAATATAGCCAAACATTTGTTAGTGTATATATTTATTTGTCTCCTACCTTAAGATATGGAATCTATATACTCAAAATGTCTCTACCCTACTTAATATTACATTGATTATTCTTAGCATGCTATAAGAAGTTTAAGGTTTGTTCAAATGATAAGAATCTTTTGAATCCAAAGTTTTATCAAGATGCTAATGTTAGAATTTAGATGTTCAGGCTTAAGTTTATTTGTTTCCGACCATTAACGTTGTAACTATTGATTCTTTGTCTGTGAATATTGATCAGTGACTAAACGTACTTTTATCATCATGATTAATGTATGAGAATAATGTCTAACCTTTCTTAGACAGAGATGTTTATACATGTTCTCATGGTAAAAATAGGTTGCTCTATGATTATTGTATGACATTGAGCATGTTATTTTATGTTGCATGATGGAATGACATGCATTAGATATTTAAGTTACTATTTGTATTATCTTAATTATCTTAATATTCCTATAGTTAGTGACATTTATAATTTACAAATTTAGTCAACTCTAACCGAAATTAGATTAAACTAATCAAATGGATACTTCAAGTTTGTTTGTTTGTTTTGAAATCTGAATGATCTATACATGCATATAACATTATAACCCTTTTAAAAATTTATGCAAAAGCTACTTCTTAAAATTTGTTGTTTTTTCTCTTAACCCCATGTAACTTTTCATTTTACCCTTTAAATTTGCTGTCGTTTCTACTTTATCCCCACACAACTTTCAACTTTAGACCCTAAATTTATTAGTTTCAAAATTAGCCCTATTATATATATATATATAATTTTTAACTCATTATATTTTTTAATAATTTCATTTTTTCAATAATTTTTGTTTTTCCACTAATAAAAACTGTTTTGTGGCCGCATATACCTTTTTTCCCTCAATTAGCGTTATAAATTTGTTAAGAAAAACGACTGACAGTAACATGTTGCTACCGTGAAGAATGGAACTGATACGGATTGTAGAACATTGGTGTTATTATATAACTATCGACTAACGTAACATTAACGTCACTGCCACTAGATGCATAACGAAATTCGAAAACACATCGTATCACGCGGGCTTAATTTCTAGTTCAATATCGTTTTTGAAAATGAAATAAAAAGTTATATGAATTTTTATGACCTTAGACATTTATAAGTGCACGTACCTTCGAAGAGATCATTTAGGCCCCGGCCAATGACATCTTTTTATCCAAAACATTAGGCGTAGAGTCGCACCTCATACATAAATGAAAAGGGGCCAAAAGTGTCGCTAGTTTGTGATTGCAAGATTGTCACTAATTTTTCTAGTATATTCGCAATGGAATTTTCAATGTTTAACAATTTTAAGTAAAAGAATGTGAAAAGCTTATAGACATTATTATTTGTTGCTTTAAATTGTTATATAAGATGGTTTTAACAGTCTCTTTTTCTCTCTTCCGTGACATGTTATTACCATCTTTCATGCATTTAGCATTACGTATAAGTGTTTATGCAATTCTTATGGTTGCCTATTCTAAAATTAGTTTTGTATCAAACATGTACCTATATCCTAACATACGTAATTATTATATAGATATTAATATACCCCTAAATTTACTTCGTACTTTCGTCTAAGGCTTAACTACATATCAATGTGCCTATGATGGTTGTACCATATATAAGGATGTGAGACGCGAGTCACGTGACAAGTTCAATCTCCCTCACTGTTAAAGAAGAAACTTAATACAAGTTCTAGTGCGTCGTTGGCTTGGTTTAGTTGGACCATCATTTGAGCAGCTACTCGGTTATCTCTCATGTGATAACCCTTCAGCCAGTTGACATAAACCGGTCAGGATAATTATTGAAATTTATCTTAATGATAACTACATATAAATGTTTATCATTCCTCTTATCTATTTAATTATGCATGAATGCTTATATCATATGCTATAGTACGTAGAATATTCAGTGTGGTGATCTGCCTGAATTTAAATTGCAACATGATATCTCTCGATGAGAATAGTCTTGTATATACTTTCTTATTATTGCTAAAAAAGGAAAAAAATATTATTAAAAAATGTAACTAGTGAAAACCTAAAGGTCCAACATATTACATATTATTTAAATGACATGGAGAGGATAGTGATTTACAAGATTATGATGCACCAGGAGGGTACAAGTGATTATTACATGTGTTAAATTGTCGAGTGGGTGACAAACGGATCAATCAACTACAAATCAAAATGAATTAATTTTTCATACCACATAGGCTCACTTAAAATTTAATTAATTGAGATGCCCAATAAGCAAAATTTAATTGGCTATGACTCAACTCTATGATATAATTACATGAGCCAATATAAAAAATTCGCACAAGATCATGTGATTTAACTTTCTACGATGCATTAACCTTTCATATTAAGTTTTTATATTATTTTATATTTTTGTACTGCAATACTTGATACCCAGGTTTATAAAATATATCGTAATCGTTTGTTTTTAAACTAGCTACTTTTTTGGTGTATGATTATTTTAGTGACGTGACATCGTCTTCTTTAATTCTGAATATAATCAACCTAACAACTTGCGAAATTTTACCAAAAATCAACCAATCACAAAGCACGGGTAATTACTCACTGTGATGTTGGAAATACAACATTCGCGACGCATATGGTATTCGTCTTTAATATCTTGGATGTGACAGAATACCCACGCAACGCGCGTGGCAGAAAACCTAGTTAAGTAAATAGTTAAAGACCGATTTTCCACCTTAACATCATGTAAAGGTCTAGAGATAGATCATTTGTGGACAATAGAAACATACAACATATTTATTTCCCATTATAGTTTTAAAGTAAGTGGCTTTTGACAAAAGTATCTCAGTGCCATCCCACTCAACTAATCACTCCATATGATCATCTACAAAATGAGCAATAATACAGTATAATTACAATATAAAACAACAGCTCTATACTTTGTATCATGTCATCTTTTGGACACAACGACGAATATGGGACCGACGTGCGTGTGTTCATATGACCGACGTTTGCAATGATTTTGTTTGTATGTCTGCTATACGATACCATATGGATGTCGTTTTGGGGCCGATATAATGAGTTGTGAACCGAGTAGATCAACTGAATCAGACAATATTTAGAGGGACAAAAGTAGGTTTGTATTCAAAAGATGGTTATAATGGGTTGCTTATCAGGAATGCACAACTGACTTTATGTAATGGGGCCATATTAATTGGCCTTTTGAGTCTAGCAAGCGTCAATCATTTGTGTGTTTTTGTTAGTGATATATATATATATATATATATATATATATATATATATATATATATATTGATAGAACATATTACTTTGTGTTTGTTAGGTAGATTAGATTTATTAAATTTACCTTTATCATGATTATGAACTGTGATTAGATTATATCTCATTAATTTGTTAGGGGTACGTATTTTATGCTAAGTTTATGGAAGGTTTTATAGAAATTGTTATCGATCATGCTAGTGAAACAAAATAAGAACAATCAACCAAGTGACAATTTCTCGACGATATAAATCAAGTTACATAAACATTTAAAAAAGACCACGCTAAACAAAGCTACAACTCCTGATCCTACTACAATTACCAAAACTGAAGAAGAAAATGAATACGTAAACACATGCAAACACGATCATAGGTACTTAACATCCAAAATTAAAAACAGTTAGTGAAGCTACAACACCTAATCTTATACCACAATTACAAAAATTGAAGAAAAAAACGAAGAACCAAACACATGCAAACAAATCGCGGCTCAAAAATCAACCGAAGAAACAAAAGTAATCCATCAATTCAACTAAAGGCACCAAAAACAAAACTAATTCCCCAAGAATCACAAGACTTTAGTTGAAAGAAATGCCTAACAAAAGCAGAAAATGAAATTAAAGCACCTCCTAACATTGTACGAAACATACACCACAACTCCAATTATGCGAGTAAAGACACTAGACCGCAAGAGCGAAGGGAAAACCAAACAGGACAAATGAGAATAATTGTGACGAAAAAGCTAAAAAAGAGAGAAACGATGCACGTCAAACACACATGTATAGTGACAAATAAAAAAAAGCAAAATTTTAAAAAAAGTTAGTGACGAAAAAAAAAACAACAAACTCTAATGTAGATAAACTGGAAACAAAAAAAGAAAAAGAAATAATTGAAAATTGGCTCTAGCATCAAGTTGATCTTTGATATCAGCAAGTGGCAAAATCAAAAAGAAAAAAAGTTTAGTGTTCAAAACAACAAAAACAACTAAATTTTTTTTACTGTAGCATCAAGCTGATTTATAATATATATGATTATCATCATTGTAATTTTACAAATAGCTGATTAATAATATACAATAGTTCACAGCTTTTAACTTTTATTTATTTGTCTGTTAGGCATTCGGGTATGGGTCTAAATGGACCAAGTTGATATGTAGCCTTGTGGCAAAACCTTTTATTTTTTACACACAATTAATGCCATTGTGTTCATACAAAGTTTACAAACAATGTTATTTTGATAATAATGTTGATTTATGAATAAAAAAGTTAGAATGTACGTTAATATTTTACGGGCTTAATCCAACTCTTTGACCTATTATCCTACAATTATTTTAATCTTTAACGCTTAACACGATTGAAATGGATCAATTTGCTAGTCGATGGTTCAAGTCGACGCCTATACTTACTTGAAATTTTGAAAACTCAATTGTCACCTCTTGTATAGTCTATGATATAAGGTTTACTACAAGATGCTTTGTAATGCGTCTTTGTAATGCGTTGTTAAGTGATAGGTTTTCAACTCAAAGCACATTGTTTCATTAAACGGTAGGAATTTTACTTTGATTATTTAGAAACCAAACTAATATCGGTAGGAATTTTACTTTGATTGCATTTAACCTCAGGGGTGTCTTTATTCATATGTGTATCTCTAGTATTAGGTGTGTCTTTTAATCTTATTTACTTTAGTTTTAGAATTTTTTGTCTTTTTATTCTTTTATCTTCCGGTACTAATAGATTTCATCATCATACTTGTTTTATTTCCTAGTACATTAATTTTCTTTTCTTGTATGATTTTTTTTTTGTATTTTACCTTTTAAGAAAAAAAAAGTTTTCATAAGCTGATAGTCTCTTTGAAAACAATCTTTTATCTTATGGGATAGAGATAATTTGCTCTAATTTTACCCTCAAACTTTATTTGTACGAGTGAGATTTTACAAAATATATTTGATTGTTTTGTAGTTCAGGAAGCTTAATTCAAATAGCTAATACATGTTATTTTATGGTTGAGAAAAAAGAAATTATACATATATATTAAAAAAAAACTATGAGAACTAATATTAATAGTTCACATGTTTAAAATTTAATACTTTTAGCACACATCTTTACATCTTTACGTACATTTAAATACATTAAAACCATCAATTAAAGCAATACAAAAAATCATCAAAGTAATGTTTTCATATTTATAAATTTTTATTTTCTTTTAACTATACACACGTCGAGATTAGAATTTCGTTATTTATTTTTGAAATACAAAAGAGACTATTAAACATTGTATTTTACTTATAAAAAGAAATTATATGTGGATAAAGTATTTGTAATTTTTAAGATATTTATTAGTTTTTAAATGATTTTATAACATAATATATTCTTATTAGACCATTCCCAATGCAACATCTAAGTGGCTCCATTTGCATGTGAGGTGGATGGTGATGCGGAGGTGAGAATGAAAATTTAAATTTATTTAAATATGAAAAAAAATGTAAGAACAATTACATATTTATAAAATTTATTAATTACATATATACCCAACTTAAAATTTTAATTACATATATCTTCCTATAAACTTTATCAATTACATATATACCCAAACTAAAACTTTTAGTTACACATATCCCCTTATAAATTTTAATTAATTACATTTATATCCAAATTAAAAGTTGTGAATCCAAGGATCGCAATCAGGAATTATTAATGTTATTTTTTTGAATGAAGTCAATGTTTGCGGAATCAACATTAATTTTGTTTAATTGTTTTGAATACCAATGATGATTAATAACTAAGACGAACATAATTTATAATCAAACAAAAACAGTTAATTCAAATGTATTTTATTAGAAGATGTTAATGATTACATATGAATAAACAATTAGCGAAACAAAATTGGTTTAAATGTATTGATGTTGATGTGACGGTTGCTAGGGTTTGTGTTTGCGTGATTTGATGTTTGGTTGTTTGTGATCGTGTGTCTACTTGTTGTAGTCGCCGTCAATTGATGTGAACCTAGAATCCATGTTTATAGGCACGTGTGTTTTTGTTAAAAAACATCGGATCTTTTGGGATTCACACAACTGTCATGTTGACCGGTGAACTTGTAACACTTGTATTATTAATTACAAGTGTTTGGACTCCGCAGGAATATGGTCTTCCATAGATGTTTGTTCTTTCGCAGGAGCCTTGTTCTTTCAAAGGTACTTTGTTCTTCAGAATGTACTTTGTTCTTTCGAAGGTACTTTTTTCTTCCGAAGGTACTTTGTTCTTCAGAAGGTACTTTGTTCTTCCGAAGGAAACATCGTTCTTCAGACTTAATGAGTTGGTTGTTCATCCGCAGGAGATCTTCGGATGTTTGTTATTTGTAAGAAACATATCTACTGAAGAACAAAATATTCATCCGTAGATGTTTCTTACACTTAATCAATTTCAGTAATTGACCAAGTATTATGTTTGTACTTGCAATCATACACAGATCAATATACATATGGGTTAATCTATATATATGCATACATAATAGTAAATTACAATGGTTCATTACAAATATTGATTAAAGTTCTAAGCCTATACAAAATGATCTAGTCCTATAGTTCCTAAATCTAACAAAAGTTTAATTACATATATCCCCTTCTAAACATAGCTAACTACACATATACTCAAACTAAAATTTTAATTACATATATCTACTTTATTAATCATAAATATTACATATATATACCAATTTTTTTACTTTTAATAAAAATAACTTATGTAATTAGTATTTTACTTTTATTTTTATTAAACTATAAGATTATGTTTTTTCTTTTTGTTAGCTTTTCAACTTTTGACTATTTACTAATAAAACTATGCTAACGTTTTTTATGTTATTTTCTTTATACCTTTTGGTATTATTTTTTTCTCTTTCTTATACAAAACACTTCAAGTCTTGATATACAACATGATCTGAATATATATTTTTATGTTGCATAATGAGACTGGAAGTGTCTCGTATACGTAGCAGAAAAAAGTAGCATATAAAAGTAAAAAAACAAAAAGAACATAAAAATGCTAGTATAGAAATATTAATAAGTAATCAAAACTCTAAAAGCAACTAAGAAAAGGAAAATTAAAATTTTATAGTTTAATAAAAAAGAGTAAAATACTATTATATATGCTATTTTTAAGAAAAGTAATAAAATGGATAAATATATAATATTTATGTTTGATAAAGCGGATATATGTAATTAAATTTTTAGTTTGAGTATATATGTAATTAGCTATGTTTTAAAAAGAGATATATGTAATTAAACTTTTAATTTTGGTATATATATAATTAACTAAGTTTTAAAAGAGGATATATGTAATTAAAATTTTAAATTAGCTATATATGTAATTAATGTAGGGGGATATACGTAATTCTCCCGAAAATATAATAGAAGAATACGGTAAGTGGATTCATGAATTTTTCCACGTGTAATTATGTTTTGGCATACATATGACTATTAACTTAGATATCTTTTTACCGGCCCTATTGGGGCACTGAAAAACCAAAATTTCAGTTATAACAACACTTCATGATTAAGATATACAAATAACATTAATCACATAAAAATGTGTCAACTTAATTTACGCTAAAAGTGCAAATCAATTTTAAAATCCTCCAAATTCTCTTACTTTTGATCTTTACCACGTCATAGATATATTGCGCGTGTTACATACCAAAATAATGGATACAAATGTAGCGCATAAATACATGTAATGTTATTGTCTTACAGTGTCATACAAAAAAAAGTCTGATTCAAATCATGCTAAAATTCTAGACAACTTTGACATTCTTCTACTCTTTCTTTTGGTATTACCGTGTTATAAATATAAAATGTTATGATCTTGAAAATATCTGATATCACCCAAGTACTTATTACAAATGTAACACATATATTTACTTAATTTACTATCCGAAACCAGCAATAACATATTTATGAGCTTGTGAATATTTTGAACCGAAGTTCAAATATGGGCTCCATCATGTCATTGACATGAGTTGATGTATTTGATTTAGTTTTAAATTCTTTTGCACAAATGTAACAATATATATGTTATATCTGATATCACTAAAACTATAATTAGTTGGACATGAATGAGAATCATGATAATAGACACACATTTATGCTTTGTTGCTTTCTTTTCTAACAGAAACCAATTGGTTAATTAAGCAAAAAATTACTAATTAAATAAGTTGTTTAAGATTTGGTTATTTGGCAACTTTTGAATAATTAAATGTTAAATCAATAAGAGCTCTGAACCATTAAGAGCTCTGAATCATTAAATGCTCTGAACCATTAAGTGTTGAATCATTAATAGCTAGTATATCATTTAACTATTTAAATGTAAATGTCTAACCAATTCAGATAAGAATTATTAACTATTCAGCATTAGACATCTTATCCATTCGGCATTAGTATAATGTTCAACCATTCAGAGTCAAATGTTTGAACTATTTATAATTGCTCACGAAACAAACAGTTTAAACCATTAAATGATGAATCATTCAGACATCTGAACTATTAAAAGGCTGATTAAAACACTGCCAAACAACCCCTTAATGTGTTTGTAATATGTTTTTATCATAGAAACCAGAATATTCCTAAATAAAATAGGTGAACTCATGTCATACTCAGCACTAATATTTTAGCACTCATAAATTTCAATTTCTTGATGAATCTCCACTTCCCATGAATTTAAAATTTAGGCCTTGAAAATGACCGATTTTTTCATATGTGGAGTAAATATTATATCATTATTAACCCCTAAGTTAGTAATTTAAGATGACATAACTCTTGCTTATATGTGTTTGGCAAATCATGATTTGTTAATCAACCCTTGGTTTTAATTAGTAATTTTGATAATCATGCATGCTTTTCATTAAAATAATAATAATTGTGAAGTCATCAAATGTACAAGATCATCTTCATGTATGAAAAATAGGAGGAAATGTACATGGAACAAAATATAATTTTATTGTTAAAGAACAAGAAAGTAAAGTTTATAGACTTCTTCCGTTCTTAATTATCATTGTATGATAATTTTCTAAGAATGACATTTCGTATAAAACTATGTAATTTTCTCTAAAGAATTAGAACCAATAAACGCATGTAATTCTCTCTAAAGAATTAGAACCAATAAAAGCGTAAAATTAATATGTATTAAGCACTTAAATAGTCGTTGAAACAAATGATTAAGGTCAGGAATTCACTCAATATATACCTTCAGTATTTTAACGATTTAGATTACACTTGAATTTACAACCTTAGCTTTTAAATATAAAGAAGCAGAATGTAATAGTAATTTGTTAATAAACATACCCTTGTGGCCAAAGCATACACCACTGAGCATTTTGCAAAATTGTGATAGTCAAGAAACACTATCATAATAATATAATCAAGTATGCAATGATAATTTCAAACATAATGGGCTTACGCACACGCATGTGAATCAATAAATTAATAATTGGTGAAAACCATTAGATTCTATAATGTTCAAGCACGAAATTACCGAATTATTTTATTTAAGAATTACCAAGAAAATTGATTGAAAACACTTCAAAGGGAATGAATGACACTCAATTTTGCATATATGTATTGATCACACATGAAACCTCATTCTTGGTATTTCACTGAGTAATGTTTTCAAATTGATAACTTGATAACAATTGTTATACTTTATAATCAAGAGATTAGAAGTTTAAATTGTATAAAATACATGTTGTCATGAATTTATCCTGTAAAAATTAAAAATTGCTGTTAAACATATCAACTATTGGAATTATGGGAACATACGTCATTTAAATGCGACTAGCGTTTTGTTATATTGACAACAACGTCTTAAAATTAGCAAAACTTAAAGTTGTACGTGTTAATAAAAATACAACACATATTACGTTAGAGTGTTTTAGATATAAACACTAGTGATATATATTTCATCTTATCTAAAGGTAAAAATACATTTACTATACTACAATTAATAAATTTGGATTTATTTTTTTTAATTTGGTTTTACTTAATACTGTACTTGCAAGCTAAAACCATAATACTAATGTAGCCTAATAGTTAGCTCACTTCATTGTAAGACGGGTGGGATGGGTTTAAATCTTACCGTCAATTATTTTTTTTTTTTTTTTGTTCTTGTTGTTTGAATTTATTGCTTTATTTTATAGCATTATTTAATTTAGTTAACTATTTTGAATAATTATTTTTACAACCATGAAACTTTTTTGTGACTTTTGATGTTTTTTTTATCATATGTTTCGATTTGCATAACCAAATCGACTCAGTTTTATACATTTCTCTTCAAGTATTTTATCACGTGATTTACCTCTGTAACCAGTTTGTGACAATGTTTCATCGTTTTTCTTTCTTATAGGTTTACCCTCCGCTGCAACACTCAGGTCATAAAAACCTCGTGATTTCCTACGAGCTAAAGAGCTGTAAAGCAATTTGAGAGAATATTTAGACTCATCGTAGATTAAATATTAGTGATATGCATAAGATGAATCCATCCAACATATAAATGAGAATTTTTCGTGATTCAATCATACTCCATTTTTACTACAAGTTGCTTCGTCACATACACAATAAGAAAGAAGAAGTATAACGACGAATTATAAAACAACGAATGGTGGATTGCTTTAAATACATTATTATTTTAAAGACCGACAAACCAATAAGCTAAATATAGTAATTATTCACTTGTCGTTTTCAATTACTTTAACCATTATTTTAAAAAACCATAATCCAATGAAAACAACATTATGAATTTCATAAACAAAAAAAGGTGTTTGGATAATAAAGTGGCTTTTAATACTGTATGCTTCAAATGCTTTTTTGACTGGCACACAAGTGCTTGTATATAAACACAAGACACCATCAAATTCAGCACAACAAACACAAGTGTTTATTCAAAAGAAAGCTTAATTTAGCTTTCAAACACATAGTAAAGATGAGTAAAATTGAGGGGAAGATGAGTGAATTCTTTCACAATGCAAAACCATTTTTTGCTGTTGTTTTCATACAATTTGGGTTTGCAGGAATGGACATACTTTCTAAAGCTGCTTTGAATGAAGGAATAAGCAATTATGTGTTTGTTGTTTATCGTCATGCGGTTGCCACCGTTGTCATGGCGCCTTTTGCTATTGTTTTTGACAGGTATCGATCCGCTTCTGGTATTTTTGATTCATAGATTTAGTTACTGGCTTACGACCGTAATCACAAAAGTCACAATATTAGTGACTACACCAATTTTAAAAAAGTAATACTCATGAATAGTAATATTTTTTTCTAAAACAAGCGAGTTAATTAAACACTAATCATATTTTTCTAAACCAGGAAAATAAGGCCAAAGATGACGCGCTCAGTTTTCATCAAGATCGTGTTTCTTGGACTACTCGAGTAAGTTTTGTGCTCATAAACCAAACCGTTGTTAGATATACACATAATTCGGTGTTTAAACGACGAGTTTATGTATCTTGACAGGCCGGTTATCGATCAGAACCTATTCTTCATGGGGATGAAAGCCACAACAGCAACATTTACAGCTGCATTGGTTAATATTCTTCCTGCTATAACTTTCGTCATGGCATGCATTCTAAGGTACTAAAAACTCATTAACATGCATAAACATTTCAATTGGTGGATTTATATATGAGTAAATTATAAAATAAATCGCAAAACTCTTGCATATTTATTTTATTATTTTTGTCAACTACCCACCCAATATAGTAATGAACTTACTTTTTGCAACCAAGTTATATACTTATATTTTAATCTCTGTTGTGACAATTAAGTATTTTATTTATTGTTGGCATATTCTTTTTCGTGTTTTAGCGTATGCTAAGTGGTGGTAGATGTGACATTTAATATTTATTTTCGAAAATAACTTTAGATATTAGCAATCAAGTTGTTTAAGTGTTTTACTAACATCATTTATAATGTTATCTCTTTAAAAGTCATTTAATTATTTCTTTCTAAAAATTACTCAAGCTTAACGGAGTGTATCAGTCCTCTATAATGATTTTGTCAAATTAAAAAACTATATTACTATCACGTGTATAATTATACGGGCAAAATAAATAAAATATTAAATAATTAGTAGTAAAAATTTATTAATTATAAAAACATATGATTGAAATTGAATACGAGTAAAAATATAAGTAATAAAACAATGATATCATTGTTTTAAACTTTTATTTTTAAACCCTTATTGCTTTTTTTACATAAACATTTTGTTCCATAAAAAACAATTTTAAAAAATATCAATATTAAAAATTTTCTTATTATAAGTCCTAGTTTTAGTTATTTTGTTTTATAAAATCATCTTTTAAAAAACCATTTTAAAATATTTCGTATTTTTAAGAATGTTTGTTGTTTTAGAAAATTTGCTTATTTTTAATATTTTATTTATTTAAAAGTTATCATCTCTTTTGTCAAATTATTGAAAAACATTTTTTAATCTTAAAAGGAATTAAATAATATTATTAGTATTTAGTATAGTATTTAATAGAAGAGAGAAACGAAAAAATTTAAATTAGATGGTCTAGAATTGTATCAAGTGTCATCTTAAAATATTATTTTATTTTAATAGACAAATATTAAAATTAGATGAGACAAATTAAACATATATGAAATTGATTACTATTTTATGATTATTTTTTTCGGTTAGACTTTAAAATTAACATGCTAAAACATAACACATACTAAAGCATCTTGTCATGACGCATTAAACGACCATATCACATCTTGCCGCCTTTACTTTTACGACAGAAAACGACACGATATACGCAAACATGTTGATAAATGTGTAGTTATTTAATAAAAGAAATGTTTAATAAAAGAAAGAAACGAAAGAAACAAAAAAAATAAAAAATAGATAGATATTAAAATTAGATGAGACAAATTAAACATATATGAAATTTGATTACTATTTTATGATTATTTTTTCCGGTTAGACTTTAAAATTAGGATACTAAAACATAAAACATACTAAAGCATCTTGTCATGACGTGTTATACAACCATATCATATCTTGTCACCTTTACTTTTGTGACAGAAAACGACACGATATAGCAAACAAGTTGATAAACGCGTCTAAATTCTTATTCTTTCAGGCTTGAGAAGGTAAACTTAAAGGGCAGGCGTAGCCAAGCGAAGGTGATCGGGACGATAACAACCGTCGCAGGAGCAATGGTGATGACACTATTGAAAGGCCCCATTGTAGAGTTATTTTGGACAAAAGGAAGAACTTATCATGAGGTTTCAACCAATGGAGTAGATCTTCGTCATTCTCTAAAGGGTGCTATTATGATTGGAGTTGGATGCTTCAGTTGGTCAGGGTTTATGGTTCTACAAGTGAGTATTAATTCCTACAATTTAATACTAACAAACACTATTTTCATGAGTCACTTTATCTAAGCATGAGTCACTTTGAGTTGTGTTATTGGTCAAATTAAAAAAAACTAACGGTAATGATAGCTAGTAGAGACTCGTTTATCTTTAACCAATTAAACATGAAAAATTTTAGCTTAAAGCAAAACGGATAAATTAGGTGAAAGTCGTTTAGAATTTTTTTTAAACGCATACAAAACTCTAATATTCGAAGGATGTCACACTAGTCAAACTGAACTCGAATCGGGTTACCACCAAATTTTGTTTTAAATGCATACAAAACTCTAAAAATTCGAAAGTATTTTCTTATTGTATCTTTAAATCTTTATCTTCTCTCGTGTACTTGTAGGCGATCACGCTAAAGTCTTATCCTGCCGAGTTGTCTCTAGCGGCGTGGATATGCTTGATGGGGACAATTGAGGGAGCAATAGTAGCACTGATAATGGAGAGGGGAAATACCGCGGTTTGGGCTGTAAAGTGGAACACATCACTAGTAGCGGTTCTATACACCGTAAGTAAAAAGTGACAAAAAAAATGTTTTAGGTCAACCCAACTTGACCCAACCCGGCCCGTTTTCAAGTCAATGGTTATGTGTTATGTATGCAGGGGATAGTATGCTCAGGGCTAGCATTTTACATTCAAGGAATAATAATGAAAACCAGAGGTCCTGTGTTTGTTACTGCATTTAGCCCATTGAGCATGGTGATTGTAGCAGTGATGGGATCGATTATTCTAGCTGAGCAAATGTACCTCGGAAGGTATTTATTTTTGTTACTGTAACATCTGACCCCACATACCAAACAATATTGTCCGCTCTGCCTCTAATAATATCTGTCATTCACAGGATTCTTGGAGCCATTGTGATAGTTGCAGGGCTTTATCTTGTTGTTTGGGGTAAAAGCAAGGATCAAGATGTTCAATCTCTTCCTATTGATGCACCAGAAAAACAAATACAGGATAGAGAACTTGAAGAAAATTGTAATGATAAGATCATCACCATCAAAGCATCAGATGGAGCTTCTGATCATCATCACAGCGTAACCTAACAATGTATCGCTTGTTCCAAACGTTATCATGTGTCGAATAATGTGTTTCAATTTTAGTTGTGAATTAAAGGAACTCTAGGCTGTTCTGTTGGTTTGCATAATCTTGTCTGTATGCATTCGATTTAAGAAAAAAAAAAGCGGAATCAGAAGTTTTGAATCGTCGCGTCACAATATTTATCTTCTTTTTACATTTCTTTCTAGTATTCTACCAACAATATGACCATTGTGGTCTGAATGTTATATAATGATGTTATTAAAATTTCATAATCTTTATATAAGTTATAGTTACAAATTAAATCAATGAGTAGATTCAATTGTTATTATTAACTCTTTTTAGTTAAAATGGATTGGTGTCAGCTGAAAACAACATTTGTTGTTCATGAACAAGAGCAAATTAGAACACTCAGAAGAGTTATAGCTGGTTCTTGTTGATGTTGATGATGAACTCATTTTCTTCAAGTGACTTTGGGGGATTTTAGATACACTCCATAAAAGCTTTGTTGCAGGTTCTAAAACACTCATTTCCTTAATTGTTATGGCTCTTTTGAGCAGAAGATCCATCAAAGAAACCAACATTTGTTTATCTTCTTCAATCTTGAACCCGAAAAACTTCACCATCGTCAAATGCTTCAGTTGAAAATCGATCAACTTATCGGTCCAAACTTGTTGCGAAGATTGGTGAAAGTGAGGACTTGCAGGTGTCATACTCCATCTTTGATCAATCTGGTTCAAGAATGAAAACCTTTCCTCATTATTAAACTGATGAAATGTGATACTTTGTTGTGGACGATGTGATCGCGATATGATATCGAATTATAAAAATTAAACTGACCTTGATAAACAAGTTTTGCAAGGATGGTGTGATGCTCAATAAGGATGCAAGTGAATCCCTCTTGTGTGTGTTCATGCAGCAGTCTATCCATGACAGCTCCTTTAACTTATCAAACTTGAACTCAAGCTCATCAAATGTTAAGCCTCTTGTATATAACCACTGTATGATAGCAACATGACTTATTTAGTATCCAATCCATTATCAAAAGAAAGTGGGTGAGGGTATGACTCATGTTTTTTACACAGATAAACTTATGGGTCGTGTTCGGGTAGAATGATTCAACCCGTCGATCAACCTGCTAACCTGATACGATTGATACCTCTAGTTTTGTAACATTCAAATACCTCACATATAGTCACATTCATACATTTAAAAGTATGTAAAATTGTAAATTCTTATAGAAATAGGTGTATTGAAAGTTTATTTGGGACCTTTCTTTTGACTTATATTTTCTTAATTTGTCTATGCTATCACAAAAACAAGGAAATGTGGCTAAAAAATAAGAAAAAAAGAGAAACTTGAAGGTACCTCAAGAAACCAACCACTTAGAGTGAGAACCTCAACATCTTTGACACAAGCAAGAAGAGAGACACTATCTTCACAATCAAACTCATTGTAATCACTTAAAGCAGTAGTACCCTTCAAGTTTAGGGTAACATCACATAACTTTGGTACCTCTTTAAGCTCAATTTTCGCTAGAGTTCCTTGGTACATGAAAGATTTAAGGTTTGGAGCTGATGAAATACTAACACTTTTCATGTTTTCACAATCCAAAACCACAAAGTTATGCAAAAAGTCATGTGCTTTGAGATCAACATCTTGTAACCCTTTGCATTTTTCAATACTTAGTGTTTCAAGATTCCGACAACCAGAAAACAACACCGGGAGAAAGCTTCCGGCCTTTTCGGTGATTGACCTAAGGTGGAGGCTTTTAAGATAAATAAAGTTGTCATTTTTACACAAAGGCAGTTGTATGGACAAACTGAAATCTTTAGGGTTTTCATCATGGAAGCTTATGTAAAGCTCTTTGTCAACTCCTTTAATGACTTTCATGAAAAGGGATTCTTGAGTGAGTGAAGTTGGTTCATGAAAAGAAAGATTGAGGATCTTGTAACTCTTTGCATAAGTATTCAAGAACGACGAGACAATCCGATTCATCTGTTGGCCGGATTCTTGATCGGTTATTTGTTGAGAATCTGTGTTTATGAACACTTGAATTGGTGTCCATAAGTGCTTCCATGAAGATGAAAGGATGATGGTTCTTGCAGCTTCTTTTAGAGGGATCAAGGAGATGACTTTATGCAGGATTTCGGTTGGAATGTCGTCGATCGAAGTCGGGTTTTCTTTGTTTTCAGCCATTGTTTTCATTGTTTTGTTTCAGAGGACAAATTGCATTGAAGATGATGGGATCATTGTTGGGGTTCTATAAGGTGTGGGTGCATAATGAAGGCCAAAAAGTGGAATGAATGCAGGCTGCAGGCAAGCTTGCATGGGACACTTTAGTTTTCAAAGTCAAATAGATAAAATAGAAGAGTTTTATATTCATAAGAAACATAGTCAAGATTTTTTTTGAAAACTACTAATACATCTTTTGTAATGATCTTTGCATTGCATTATACATACTTGACTTATAACTTGTAACATGTTGACTTTGAGTAATGTTTTGTACTTGAGTTATAACTTGTAACTCATGTTGACTTTGACTACTGTTTTTATATCTTTTTGACTTTTCTATTAGCAACTTTCTTACATAAAAATTTAAGAGATATAATTAGGGTTGCAAGCGAACTTAACGTTCAGCGAACAGTTCATGAACCGTTTGACGAAAATTTCGTTTATGTTCGTTCGTTTAGTAAATGAACAAACACGAACAAGAAAATTTCGTTCGTTTAGTTAAACGAACAAACATGAACACAAGCCGTGTTCGTTCATTTATGTTCGTAAATGTTCGATAATGTGTTCGTTTATGTTCACTAATGTTCGTTCATGAACGTTCGATAATGTGTTAGTTTACATTCGTTAATATGTTCGTTTATATTCTTAATTTTTGTGTCAGTTATCTTTATGACTATTATATCAAGTATTTTTTTATATTTATATTAATTACTTAATTTATTTTTTATTGATTTTATGTAATGTTTGTAATAAAAAATAAAAATTTTATTCTAATATAAATCTGTAATAATTTGTATTCGTTTGTGTTTATGAACTTCTTTGTGTTTGTTATATTCATGAACAGTTGTTTGTGTTCATTTGCTTTTGTTTGTGTTCGTTTGTGTTCGTTTGTTTTTGTTTGTGTTCATTTGGTTCGATCAGTGTTCGTGAACATGTTCATTTTTTTAATGAACGAACACGAACAAAAAATCTTATTCGATAAGTGTTCGTAAACAGTTTATGAACAAATATATTTTTAACGAACGAATACGAACACTGTTTTATTCGTATTCATTCAGTTTGTTTGCGGCCCTAGATGTGCCAGAAGTAAATGATTTTGGATCCACGTATTTTTTCCACTTTTCACTGTATAAAAGAAAGCAATATTAAAATATATGAAAACAACATTAAAATTACTTTCATGGTTATAACAATTTACTATTTCGTAAATCCATCCCTAAATATTTTAGCTTTTAAACTATAAGAAAATAATATAAAAACTAAAGTGAATTATGGTTGTAATATTTTACTATTTCGTAAATCCATTCCTAAATAAAACTTGAAAATAATATTATGGGTTTTAAATTTCACATTTCAAGACTACAGGGATACATTTAGATATCCATAATAGTCGAAGGTCTGTAAAGTAAAGTTGGTTTTCTCATTTTGTAATTTTATACCAAATAGCATAGAAAATGCATACTCTTATTTTCAGCCTATTCATGAGAACTACAGTAGCATGTAAACAATATTTCTCACTGTCAAATTTCAAGTCAATTCGACAACTGCATTGTCTTGCTAATACGGATGCGATTAACACCCATAAATCTGATCAAATTGCAACCAAACCAGTGATTTCAGCGTCTAAAAATAGTTTGTTTTTCGACGCTTGTAAGGTGTTCGATGAAATGCCCCAAAGAGATGTTGTATCAGTCACAGCTTTGATCAGCCAGTTAACCCGTCAAAATCGACACGAGGAATTGTTCTATATATTCTCCCGAATGCTTGATATGGAAATTCAACTCACTGAATTCACATTTGCAGCTCTTGTTCACGCGTCCACAGCTCTAAAGAACCTTAATTTGGGGAAGCAACTCCATGCTTTCGCGATCAAGACAAGCTTCAACTCAAATGTGTTTGTGGGTAGTGCTGTTTTGGATCTTTATGCCAAAATGAACACAATTGAAGAAGCCCAAATGGTGTTTCAAGATACCCACAACCCAAATGTGGTTTCTTACACATCTTTGTTATGTGGGTACATAAAAAAAGAGAGATTTAATGACGCGCTGAGAATCTTTAGAACAATGCCCGAGAAAAATGTTGTAACTTGGAACGCGATGATCGGAGGGTACAGCCAAACGGGTCATAATGAGAAGCTGTGAATCTTTTTATCAAGATGTTGAGGGAAAACATCGCACCGACACAAAACACTTTCCCTTGTGTCTTATCTTCAGCTGGAAGCATTGCAGCCCTTAACATGGGAAAAAGTATCCATGCATCAGCTGTTAAAACTTTGGTTAACATTGGTGTATTCGTTGGAAATTCATTAATTACCTTTTACTCAAAATGTGGCAGCATGGAAGATAGTTTACTGGTGTTTAACAAACTTACTGATAAAAATATTGTGTCTTGGAACGCTATGATAAACGGGTATGCTCAAAACGGAAGAAGTAAAGAAGCCATCGAGTTTTATCACAGTATGCAAGAAAAAGGGGTTAAACCGAACTCAGTGACCCTTCTTGGGTTATTATTTGCTTGTAACCATGTGGGTCTTGTAGACAATGGTTATGCGTATTTTAATGAGGCTAAACTCAAGAACCCTGGTTTACTTGAGCCAGCCCATTACGCGTGTATGGTTGATCTGCTGGCTCGATCAGGGCGGTTCAAGGAAGCCGAGAGGTTTATTCAAGATTTGCCATTTGACCCTGGTATTGGGTTCTGGAAGGCTTTGCTTGGTGGTTGTCAGATTCACATGAATAATGAGTTGGGTGAGTTTGCAGCTAAAAAGATTTTGGATTTGAACCCGAGTGATGTGTCTTCATATGTGATGGTGTCGAATTCTCATTCAGCTGGTGGAAGATGGCAGAGTGTTTTGAGTGTGAGGCAGGAGATAAAAGAGAAAAGGATGAAACGGGTCCCCGGGTGCAGTTGGATAGAGGTTGGATGTGAGATTCATGTGTTTGTTAATGGGGATCGGAGAACAAGTCAAGAGGAAATTCAAGGGGCTTTGAGGTGTTTTTATGATCATGTAGCAGAGTGTGGTTCAAGTACAAGCTTACTAAGTTATAACAAGTAACAGAAATGACAGTTTCGACTCGTTTGTTTATTGAATCAAGATGAGCAAAGTCCGACTAATCCAACCTGTGAACAGCTAGAGCGGGTGGATTGATGTCCAGTCTTTTTTCTAAAACATTGGATTAATAGAGGTTGAAATAGCCCACAGTCCCACACTGAACACAAGAAACCTCCTAAACATTCTTTTTGGGCTTCTTAGCTATTGTTGTAGTGATAAGGTTATTAAGTGTTTAAATAACAAATTTGATAACGTCTTGTTTTAAATTCAAACATTTTAACATAGTAAAATTTTCCAATATCTATTGAAGATGTTCTATTTCCATCTTTAGGGAATTACATTACTTAAATCGGCTTTTATTGCACAGTGGACAAAAAAAACCATTTTGGAACAAAACCATCAACACAAACCAGAGCTAGAAACATCTACTCAAACCAAAGGAATGTTTGGTTTAACTTTTATTTTTTGACTTATGTTTATATTTTAAAATAACTTATAAATTATTTGTAATTATTTGATAAAGTATATTTTAAGTGTTTGGGGAAAAAACCAATAAAGATCTAAAACAAAATCACACCAATATGATTCGACGAAAATCCACATACCAATTTAGAAATAACGGTTATTTCTGTTTGAGGAAAAAACCAATTTTATGCATTTTACAAACAAAATCATTTGAGTCAATAAGTCATTTTCCAAAACAAAATCACGGTTATTTTTTGGCTTATCTAACTCAATAAGTCATTTTACAAACAAAATCACTTTGAGGAAAAAATCAATTTTATGCATCTCTAACTATGCTAATGGAATAACAGTTTCAATTGCCATTTTCAATATCATTTGAATCTTTCCGTATGCAGACTTGAAGAAGGTGATTAATGAACCCTAGAAATTTGGGACTAAAACAAACTAACAAAGAAACAAACCACACCAATATGATTCGACAAAAACCCAAATACCAATTTAGACATCAAGAACACACATTAACGATTGAAAAATATACTTCAAAACCAACACAAATCTAGAGTAAATTCAACTTTTCATTCATCTAATCAACATCTAAACTCCAACCCAAACCCTAAGCCCTCTCACCACGAATCCTCCTGGCAAGCTGAATATCCTTCGGCATAATCGTAACCCTTTTCGCGTGAATCGCACACAGATTCGTGTCCTCAAACAACCCCACAAGGTACGCTTCAGCAGCCTCCTGAAGTGCAGCAACAGCAGAGCTTTGAAACCTCAGATCCGTTTTGAAATCCTGAGCAATTTCCCTCACAAGCCTCTGAAACGGCAGCTTCCTGATCAAAAGCTCGGTGCTTTTTTGGTACTTTCTGATCTCCCTCAACGCCACCGTCCCCGGCCGGAATCTGTGGGGCTTCTTCACTCCTCCGTCGCCGGAGCCGACTTCCGGGCGGCTTTTGTGGCTAATTGCTTCCTTGGAGCCTTTCCTCCGGTGGATTTTCTTGCTGTTTGCTTTGTACGAGCCATTTTGGTGTTGAAGAAGATGTGAGAATGAAGAATGTTTTTGATGAATTGATGATTGTTGTTTTTGGGTGTGAGTGATTATGGGGTTTTTGGTGTTTATATAAGGTGGTGAATTGGGGGATTTGGCGGGAGATGTTTGAAATGTTGAAAGTGTTTTTTGGGGTTTTTGGTGTGGGTTTTGGTGGCGGGTGAAATGTACAAGGTGGCGATCCGTGTGATGGGTGTGAATCTGAGCCGTTGGATTGTAGTTTATATTAGGTTGGTTGAATATGTTTGATGTATTGACATGTTTTAATTTATTTGGCGGTTATATCAAATTTTCATTTATGTTTAATGTAATTACGGTGATATCGTACTAGTATTGTGTTTGTTTAGTGTAGTAGTGTGCTAGTGTGGTATTTGATACAAGTATATAACAATATAACATTTTATTGGTGTAAGTTTGTTATAACAAACTATTTTTTTATATGTTTTGAAATGTTGATTTTTTAGCAACAGTGAATGATTCTAAAGATAAAATTAGTTGGTTTTAACTCCAAATTTTGTGTTTAACACCAAAACTAAAACTTACATCATTTTCATTTGATTAGAGGCAAACTTTAACTTAGGTAAAACTCACTTTTAACAAAACTTAACTTTTGCAACTCAAACAAGATGAATCTGATGTGATGAAATCATGAACCCATCCAAACCACAACTAGAATTCAACCTATTTCGACTGATTAACACATTATATGCACAAATACTCTTTGACTCAAGTAGGAAAAAAAACATTATATTTTATAACAAAAATCTAACAAGTTCCAGTGACCGAATGTTAGCGGACCCATTACACCTTTGTTTTGCCCCTAAATGTCATAAACGGTCATACTCCTAAACCAACTTGTAGATTTTGCCACCAGCAAGTCGATATGCAAACAGTTCACTCGTCAAGTAACCAATAAACTACCCAACCTCACACGAAAACTCGTAATAAGAATTAACAAAAATACATATAGGATGCTATATCTATACATATCATGTTTTCAATCTTCAATTTCGTATATACTAACCTAGCCTTCATTTTCACTTAATATGCGATTCCGAAAATCGGAGGCCATTTTTGGCAAACCCTCTCTGAGTGGCACCTTCGGCTCCCAGTTCAATAAGTCTTTTGCTTTGCTGATATCTGGTTTCCGTTTCTGAGGATCATCAGCGGTGTTCTCTCTAAACTCTATTGTAGCACTCTGATCAATTGTTTCTTTCACCACCTAATTACATGCTCCAAAAAGAAAACGAGATCAAAATACTGAATTTTGTTTATAAATAGTTTGAACATAATACTAACAAAAAAGTTGATGATTTTAGTCTCCAACATCAAAACAGGCTTAAAACTTAAAAGTAGAGGTGGCAAAATAGGTGGATTGGATAACATATCAAAATGAGTTGTTAGCTCGAGTACAAATTTGTCTACTTGTTAGAAGTTTTTATTAATCATTGAATTTAACTATGTTTAGGAAGTTTTATGCATTAAAATAAACACATCTTTCAACACGTTTGGCCCATTTAACCCTTTTTTTCTTTTCTTTCAGGCTCGTTTGAGATCAAGAATTTACCCAAATTGACCCATTCATCGAACATGCCAACTCTACAAATTCAGCTACAGAATTATTAAAGACAAACCTGAGCAAGCTCTAACATGGTAAACTCTCCGGGATTGCCTAAATTGAAAGGCCCAATATGATCACCTTCCATCAATGCCATCAGTCCATCAACCTTTTAATAAACATAAGTTTGTATGTAATTCAAATACTTTTTTTTTAAAGCCAACATACGTTATACACAGTTTATGTAATTCGGTGAAATAATTAGCAGTTTTATTTGATAAACATGAAAAACTGTTTATGAAAAAAGCAAATAAAATACCAAGTCGGAGACATATTGAAAGCTTCGTGTTTGTGTTCCATCACCATAAACTGTCATGGGCTGTTTTCGGATGGCCTTCATAACATATTGAAAAGTTAACAACAATAGCATAAACCTTAACTTAATGTTTATTAAACATAAGAATAAAGAAAACAACAGAATCATGCAAATTTACCTGTGAAACAAAGTTGCTAACTACACGGCCATCATCTAGACACATCCGAGGTCCATATGTGTTAAAAATACGTGCAATTCTTACCTGAAAAACAGGATACTGTTACCAAACAATAGCTACTTAATGGTACTATAATTACACTAAAGAACCATTGTTTCTTTAAATGTTTATTTATATATAGAAATTATGACATATAACTTGCATTATCCGAACTTCAACAAGATTATTGAAACCTTGCTTTGATTCTCTAGCTCACTAAGCCTTTAAAGTCAAGACATACCTCAACACCTGCGCCTCGATGATAATCCATTGTTAAAGTTTCAGCTGTTCTTTTCCCTTCATCATAGCAGCTTCTAACACCTAAATAACACAACTGTCAATATTATGAACATTGCCAAACCAAATTTAAATTTTGAAAAAGGAAACGCTAGAACAATGTAAAGGCAATTAAGAACAACTAACGTGTGTACCTATTGGATTCACATGTCCCCAGTATGTTTCCTTTTGCGGATGCTCAAGAGGATCTCCATAAACCTCACTAGTACTCGTAAGCAAAAACCTTGCCCCAATTCTCTTAGCAAGTCCCAACATGTTTAGGGTACCCATCACATTTGTCTTGTGATCACACAAGTCAAGGATTTACAAATTCATGTAACGATTTAAATCTATCATTACGATATACGAAACATTTTGCTTATCCACGAAAAGGGTGCATCTTGATATCCCAAATATAAATGAGATATGACCCTTATAAGGTCAAAATAGCTAAATTTAAACTTTGAGATCCATAACACATACCGTGAATCTCACTATATATGACTAACTATATTTGAGCTAGTAGCAAGATTAGTCTATTTACATTACATGAACAGAGTTTATAGTAACAATATGCATTTAGAATTAATATCATCAGGCAGCAGTTTGGACCTCAGAAGTCAAAACATGTAGCATCCTGTTCATCTACATGAGTGTGTCAACTCTAAATGATCTTAATGAGCACCCAATTCAAGAAATCAACAAAATCACATTGTCAATAACATAAACATCACTGCAAAAACCAACATTTGTGCTTGAATTGTAAACAAGGATATGATAGTTTTAACAGGATTATACTTGTAATGAACAGGGGAAGCAGGGCAAGCAAGATGATAGATCTGATCAACCTCCAACAAAATGGGATCAACAACATCATGCCTAATCAATTCAAACCTAGGGTTATCCAAATGATGAAGCACATTCTCTTTTCTACCAGTAAAGAAATTATCAATCACAATCACTTCATCTCCTCTCGCAATCAATCTATCAACCAAATGACTACCCACAAAACCCGACCCACCCGTCACCACGACCCGCATCCTCTTCCGGGCGATACCCACCGGAACCTTGCCGGAGACAACCGCCGGCGGCCGGCGGTAGTGGGTGTCGGATTCACGTTGGGAGAACGAAACAGCTCGCATTGAGGTATGTCTTTTCTGTTGGTGGTATCGATTGTTGAAACGGTGGATAATGATGGTTGATAGATGAAGAAAACAGAGCCGATTAGGATTCCGATGAGGATGAAGAGAAGACGTTGTTCTTTGAGGATGTAATTGGCGGATCGTGAGAGGGATCTTGCAGCTGATGTGTGTTTGAGGGATTTGGGTATGTAAGGTGGGATTTGATGGGTGGGCATTGTGTCTTCATCTCGACGTTGATTTGCGGTTGATTGTTTGTGTAATTGCTTCATGTTGTTCATCATTTTGCTCTGTTTTTTGGGGAATTGGTAGGTGGGTGTGGAGGATTTTGTGGGGAAACTGATTTAGTTTGAAGGAATTGCAGTGGAAGAAGAAGAAGAAGAAGAAGAAGAAGAAAGTTGCAGGTTTGTTTGAAGGTAGAAGGAGGTTGGTGATGGGATGTTAATTTGCTATTCGTTTTGGGAAGAACAGGGGATATATATTTCTAAAACTTTTGAACTGTGGATTATTAATTTAACTAGGTATTTCTACCAGTGCTTCATAGCATATATTTTCAAATTAGAGTGCTCAGAAACGGATAGTTGTCGTGGTTGCAAACACTCCTATATCCCGTTAAAATAACCGCTCGTGGTTACAGACAATCGTTTGCCACACCGTTAAATATGACAATTTTATTTATCGTCGTTGTCTGCAGATGGTTGACGCTAACTATTACTATTAACACAACTTGTGTAACCAAGAGACGATTGGGTACACCTGAGAGAACCCTCACAAACAAAGAATACAATCAAAATAAACCATAACAAACCCACTATTATTCACTAGCAACATTAATGTTATGCAGTATCTGGCTAAGTGTTTTATTAGATAGGTAGAGTCAATCGGTTAAGTTATGAGAATTCAATAATAGATGTATGTAGATATTTTAGTTTTTTGTTTGCCTTTTGTTTAAGGATATAAATACCATTTTATAGTTAATAAAATCTTGCCCGATATCTTTTAAATGATGATTAAACGAATGAGATATCCAAAATATGACATGCGTGTTCAATGCGAGTTAAGCTTGTGGGTTAAATTATAGGCAATTTTAGACACATTGTTCTAATAGTTTGGATGCACCAATATAATCGCATCGCCCATTCATGAGCAGGTGAATCACTATAACATTAGACATGTCATATTGTTGTCAGTGGTTTAGAGGCACAGTTGTTATAATTATGATTGTGCAATGTAGATGCATAGTTATAAAAATTTTAGATGTGTAGTTGTTTTTTTTTTAGTCTAGACGTAATAGTAATTGAACAATTTAAACCGTTGTAACTAGTTTAGATGCCTCCCACATTAATACCTTTAAACAAACTTAGTAGTTTCTTTGCTTTTCATATGAAAGAATTATTAAAGTAGGCTTGTACCCAAAAAAATCATCCTAATTAACCCTCTTTTAACTTTATATTATTTATTATAATAATAATTGTATCTTCTTTTTTTTCCTTTAGGGTTTAGATCAGCCTCACTTTTATCCATTAAAATAGTAAGAGAACCAATCATATCACTTTTCAAGCTTAAAACGAAACTTGCCCATTCAAAACCTAAAACCACTCATTATCTCAACTCTTATCACCTATAAACTTGTAGACAATGCTGACTTGCAAGAAATAATATATATATCAGAAATATAATAGAAAAATCTATCTTGAATGTTACATACTAAGTTATAAAGCTTAACATGTATCCACTTTAGAACATTGAAGGTTCCACAGAATCATCCGTATAAATAAGTCACCAAATCAGCCGTACGAATAAGCCACTGTATATACTCCAAATACATCATATATGTACGGGCGTATATATATAACCACACAACTGATTACAGGCCAGGTGGGCGTGGTACGTCCTGCCACCCTGTAAAACGTTGGAGAAGATTTTTGAGCTCTTTGGTTGCAGGTACAACGGTCCACGTCTGGTAGTGTTGGCTCGGGTGAAACAAACCACTTGTTGCGGTTGGTTCCAATAGGCCCGGTTGAGTACCGCTCATAAATAGATCATCCTGAGATATAATGCAGCCAGTGCTTGCCTGCTGTTTGTCAGGTGCCTGCACGACATACAAATAATGTTATGGTAATTATTTCTGACCCTAGTTAGAACTTTGCTGTTGGGTGGGCCAAATTTGCTGACAATATTTATAAATGGGCTATGGCCCACCCACATATAACATGGCTACATCTTTTGACTGTAAATTTGTGACTATGACTAGCATGTAATATTTTTGGGTATAAATGAGCTTAGCGGAGCCGGTTGTGAGCTAATTGAGATCGTCTATCTAAAAGCTCGAATCGAACCGAGTTTAAACTAGCTTCGGCCTGAGTTTGAGTTGAGTCCGTTTATTAGATAAGCTTCACATATCAAGCTTAACTAGCCGTGCGAGCACAAGCTCCGGCCTGAATTGGAGCTCATTTGATTAATATGCTCGAGTCTAAGCTTCATATATCGAGCTTGACTATGCACGTGACTAAATGAGCCTTTTTATTGAATAACCTTCACATATTGAGCTCGTTTATTAAATGAGCTTCACACATCTAGCTTGACTAGCTTGCAAGCCTAAACTCAAGCCTTCAATAAACAAGTTCGAGCCAGAGCTTGACCCGGCTTGTGAGTCTGAACAAGCCTATTAAAACATGGTAAACACGCAAGAAGGAAGTCTAGCTTCAGAAGGTCCGATCTGTAAAGAGTCACAGCCCCACTACATATCCAACAGATTCTCGTGACTGACCGGATATTGTGGCAAATGGTCTACACCGATTTGGGACCAGTCATCAGACCCTAACTCCATCTAGGCTCCGTCATCAACTTTTTGGGTTTTCCTATGATTCTCAGATTTATTTTATACTGGTTTATTATGTAAATCATGTAAAATCAGCAGATTCTGATTTGTTATTTGTGTATATTGTGCAAGTGTTTATATTATTAATGGTCTATTTTGAATTTTCAATTGGCCAGTCTCAGAAAAATAGAACCTCCCTTATAAGGGCATGATTTACAGCCTTAAGGACCATTCAGTGACCTATTATCATTTTATCTCAAAGGGTGTCTTCATACGCTATGAACGTCTTTATGTGAGTGAATGTGTGTGTAATGTTCTATAGGCGGTATAATCTGTGCTATTTGTTCTCATTTCTCAGCACAACTGAAACAACTCCATTGGAATATTAAATCCATCTTGAACAAGCATAGCTCAGGTAGCAAGTATTAACAAGAGTGTAACGTGAATATGATTTACCTTCTCGGTGAGATATTTGAAAGCCATTTTCTTCTGTCCTGCTTCGTAAATATTGCATTGTGAAAATATCTGAAGGAAACAATCAAGAATTTGCACCTCTATTAAACTTGTGCATGAAGAAAAAAGAAAGTAAATCACGAGTTCTGTAGCAATTAAACCTGTGATTCAACACTGGCACAGACAGCATAAATGCCCCAGTTTCTGGTGTAATTGTTATAGAGATGCACTTTGGCATACCTAACACGAGGATGCCTTTGTCGGGTCCCATCAAAGAAACAATGGTGAATAGTGACACACATACATCTATCACCATGGTGGGAAGCATCGGCTCCAATAAGCATTGTTTTGTCATGGTTTGAGAAGTGACAACTGAATTCACAAAATAAGATGGTTAGTTTGGTCTGATCCTTTTTTAATAAAAATGCTATATACTTCTAGAGGTGTTGGGAATTGCATTTTGAAAGTGCAAACTATCTCCAGCAACACATTATGTTACAAATTCTGATAATTTCGTATAATGTAATCAGTTTCAAAACTCACTGTCAAACACCTTAGAGTAATTACCGTGAAATGGTAATATTGGTGCTTTGACGGGTAATATCAATCAATCCATCATCATAATCCTTGAGACTACAACGATCAATCCATATATGCTTTGAGTTGGGCTTGATTTGAATGCCATCTACATCAGGTCCTCTACCGCCTTCAAACTCTAAGTTGCATATGATCACATGTTCACATTCTTTAAGCCTAAGCCCCTTGCCCGTTAGCTTAATCCTCTGTCCCCTCCCATCAATCGTCTTGTAAGACGATACATTCAAATAAGATGACAACTGAATGGTGCCCGAAACTTCAAATACAATCCACAAAGGTTCTTTTACACGACATCCAGCTCGAAGCGATCCAGGCCCATCATCTACAACAGATTCAAACCATTTCAGAAGAATATCTAACAACCCTCTTCGTAAATCGGTTACCACTGTTGGGAAACAAATGGATAAATAAACAGGAACAAGTAAAAAGCTGCAATATTTTTTGTGGGACAACAGTGACTCTATATATTAATCAAAGACCATATCAAATACAATACTCATAACCACTATATATAATAAACCAAAAACTTACCTAATACCAAGAAAATAAATACTATCCTTTATATAACTCCAATCTTCTACCAAATAAAAGACACCAAACATGCACTATTACACTATTATAAACTGAAGTCATCAAACATGCATACAGTTTAAGGATTTCATAATCTCAATACTGAGGAATCTGTCAAAACTAAACATCAATCTCAGAACAAAAGCCACTATTTCATACAAAACATCAATCCTCTCAAACACAAAACACACAAGTAAACATAAATTAAACCGCTTTTAAACGATTGAATTGGGATTTAGGGCATGGATTGTATTAGCACCGTTTATAGATCTCTCATTTCCATTATAAAACAACAGTCTCAACATCTACTTACCAATTATCACACATCATACAAAAAAAAACCCAAATGATCCCACAAAATGATAACAAACTTTAAGCACGATCGCCGATCGTTAACCAACGATAGACACCTGAAAGTGTGGTGACGTGATAAATCGGTCCGTGAAGTCCACCAACGGCGAGTCGACCGAACCCCTCTGCTTGACCAGCGAGTGCTCGTAAGCTACAATCGACATGAGAGTATGGAGCTGATGAAAATGGCATGTTGTGGGTCGGTGGGGTTTGTGATGCGTGATGTGGCGGAGGTGGGTGGTGGTGATATGCAGGTGCTTGAAGTGGCGTTTGACCGTTGGTACGGTGGGGGAAGTGGTGTCGCCGGTGGGAGTTATGGTTCCCCATTAATGGCTGACAGTTTTGATCGGAGAGATGGTTTGATAGCTTCTGACTCACCGACTCAGTGAGTCAACTCAGTAGACGATTATACCTTGATTGACAGGGCAAAAATGTGTAGGAGAATAAACTCAATAAAGTAAGTTTGTATATAATTTAGGAGAAACTTTAAAGTTTAAACATGTAATTTTAGGCAGCATAGAATCTCAACCCTAACGTTTTTTTTTTATTGTAACTGGTTGTATTTATCGCGTTTCACGGCGGCCGGCGAGCAAAACTACAGTGAGGCTTTTCTCGTGCAACGAAATGAGAGTTTGAACATTATTGGTTCGGCTCGATAAAAATCATAAAATCTAATACCAATATCATTTCCGGTTATACCAAAAATAAAGTCATTCGCTATAGCGTACGAAACCTTCAAAACAACGACGTAACATCATAAGCGGTGCTTTAATAATAACATCACTCAAAAGCTCTTAAGTTTATCATAGTACCTCAACACTAACGTCACTCATTCTCACATACTGTACCATAAAGTTATTTGATTTTGAATACATGCATAAATAAAATCTAGTCTACAATTTTGGATTGTGTAAAGACTGCAAATTAGAAAAATGGTTAGATAAAAACTTAAACTTAAAGAAATTAAGTGGCAAACTTTAAAATACACAAAGTTACTTGTAGCAACCCTAGTTGCCTTTTAATTTATGTATAATTACGTTACATCAAAGTTTGGGCGTTTCATGTATGCAAAATCATTAGCCTGAGAAGAGAAAACGGAGATCTCAACCTTAACGTTTTCTCTTATCAAAACCGTTAACCATAGCTTCTTCCAACAACGTTGATCAATACATTCCATTGTAGTTGTTGGTTTTGTTAAATCGAAATTATGGTTAGGAATTTTAGCAATTGTTTGTGGCAAATTTGGGATTTTGAAGTGTTATCTGGTTCTTTAGCAAAATATAAAGAAAGAAAGTAATAGGTAAAGACAGTGAAGGAGGACCGACAACAACTAAGGATTTGAGAACCATTTTCGTTTACTTGTATCATATGCCCAAAAGTACAAGCAATGAGGTTTGGTTTGTGTGTAAATAATATGTGGAGATTACTAATAAACATAATGATGAAACAGGTATGAACAACTCATAACTCGAACGCAATATGATTTTACAAATCGAAGAAAGAAAACTAAAACCCCTAAATCAACATGAATCTGTTGTGATAAAGTATTAAGACTTCAAGACTAACAAGATGAAAGACTAGAAAAACATTAGTAGCAAGATGCTACTGTGAATTAGACAATATACAACTAATGGCTATGAAAAGTAGTGTTTCAATGAATGAAAAGATGAAGAAGATAAGCAATGAACGAATGGGTAAAACCAAGACATCTAACCCAAATTATGTTCATCATAAAGCCTTTATACTCCAGCTAATTTCCATCTACAGTCCCTCAACAAATACTTCTTGTCATCAATAGTCCAGTACTTCACAACTTTAATCTTCAAGATACTTCTGAATCTGTTAATAGTAACAAAATAACACAAATTAGTCACCTGAAAACATAAAACTACATGTCTAGTACTTGAATTGTGTAATTAAGAAATATATCACTTATATATATTTTTATCACCCCCCGTCAATTCAAGTGCCAAACATATCAAACAAGCATAGTTGTTTACTTAAAGCATTATGTTGTGTTGCTCCTAAATTTTTTGTAAATATATTAGCTGGTTGTTCATTAGTATCAATTTTAACAATTTTAAAAACATCAGCAGCAACATTTTCTCTAAGAAAATACAAGTCAATTTCGAAATGTTTTGTTCGATCATGAAAAACTGGGTTTGAAGATATTAAAATTGCAGATTTACTATCACAAAACAGTTTTACCGGTAATGAATATGAAAGTTTAAAATCTTCCAAAATTTTTAATATCCAAATAATTTCACATGCTGCCACGTTCATTGCCCTAAATTCTACTTCAGTGGAAGATTTCAAAACAACACTTGTTTCTTGCTTTTCCAAGAAACTAATGAACCACCCAAATAAACACAATAACCAGTCACACATCTACGGTTTGCTAAACAACGACCCCAATCAGAGTCGACATACCCGCGTAATTCAAGACTATCTGATTTAGAAAACAAAATACCTTACCTGGAGAAAGCTTCAAATACCGCAGCAACCTTAACGCAACTTGTAAGTGTGAATTTAACGGTTTATGCATAAATTGACTAAGACTATGTACATCATACGAAATATCAGGTCTAGTAAGTGTAAGATAAATAAGTTTTCCTATCAATTTTTGATATAACGTAACATTTGAAAGTTCAAAATCATCTTTATTAGAATTTTGTAAATCAGTTATCATAACATTTTGTTCAAGTGGGTTGTTGACATGTTTACAACCCAACAATCCATATTCATGTAACAGCTCTAAACAATATTTTTTTTCTGATAAACATATCCCTTTTTCAGATTCTAAAACTTCAATACCAAAAAAAATTTTAACTTACCTAGATCCTTAATTAAAAAATTTTCACTTAATTTCTTTTTAATCTTCAAAATTTCAGATTCATTATTACCCGTTAATACGATATCATCCACATAAACCAACAAAAAACTAATACACCTTTATTACACATAACAAACAAAGAAAAATCATTTTTACTTTGTTCAAAACCTATTTCTAAAAGAACTTGGGTTAGTTTTTCGTTCCACTTTCGTGGAGCCTGTTTTAAGCCATATAACGATTTTAACAACTTACAAACTTGACCAGAACCAGCATCAGCACAATACCCTTCAGGTAATTTCATATAAACATCTTCGTCTAGTTCACCATACAAAAATGCATTATTTACATCTAATTGATACAAATTCCAACTATTTTTAATAGCTAAAGTTATAAGACATCTAACAGTTACCATTTTTATTACAAGAGCAAATGTCTCATCGAAATCCAACCCTTCCCGTTGGTTATACCCCTTTGCTACCAACCTTGTCTTATACCTTTCTATTTCACCATTAGACTTATACTTTATTTTATAAATCCACCTACAACCTATAGGCTTTCGACCTTTTGGCAAACAAGTAACTACCCAAGTTTTATTCCTAAGAAGTGCTTCCATCTCTTCATTCATGGTTGTAACCCAATTCGGATTTTTACAAGCATCATCATATGATTGAGGTTCAACACTCTTATTTAACTCTGTCACAAAACCAAAATTTTCAGTATTTAAATTCGAATAGTTGACTACCTTCTCTACCCCATATTTTACCTTTCCCTCTACGATATACTCATTAAACATTTTAGGAAATTTAACAGGTCTAGCAGATCTCCTTATCGGTTCAGTCTTATTTTGTTGCATTAAATCACCCTCAGGAGTGCGTGTCTCTTCAATCGGTGTTGCAGTGTGATCTATCTCTCTATCTAGACCATTAGTCTCAATAGATGATTGACCTCCACTACCCTCACCTTCAGTTACAAGTGTTGTAGTGTGATCTACCTCTCTATCTAGCTCATCAGTCCCAATAAATGATTGACCTCCACTACCCTCACATGCAGTTACCTTCTTCTCATCATTGGGCATTTTTGTACATCCAAGATCGTTATTTTCATCCACCCAAAAGTCAAAAAAATTTGAAACTCTAACATCATATGTAGCAGATTGTATTTCTTTAGTTAATTGTTTAAAAGGAAAACAATTTTCGTAAAACTTAACATCTCTTGAAACAATTTTTGTTTTATCATCTAAATTCCACATTTTGTAATCTTTTTGAGAACCTGAATAACCAACTAAAACACATTTAACAGCCCTTTTGTCAAACTTATTTTTTGAGTCTAAAACGGTTGAAAAACCCAAACACCCAAACGATCTTAGATGACTAAGAGAAGGTTTTTTACTAAACATTATCTCATAAGGAGATTTTCCAGCTAGAACCGACGAAAGAGTCCTGTTAATCAGATAAACTGTTGTCAATATACATTTTGTCCACATAAAAAGAGGTAAACCCCCTTGAAACAATAAGGACCTGGCCACATTTAACATATGCCTATGTTTTCTTTCTACAACTCCATTTTGTTGGGGAGTGTACACACATGAAGTTTGGTGAATAATTCCATTATTTTTCATAAAACAACTCATTTTATTATTTAAAAATTCCGTTCCATTATCTGATCTAAAACACTTTATTATTTTACCAAACTGTGTTTTAATTAGATTAAAAAAACATTGAAGGTTATACAACACTTCACTTTTATTTTCATCAAATAAACCCACACTCCCCTACTATAATCATCTACAATGGTTAGAAAGAACCTGTAACCTTCTCTACTTATAACCTTAAAGGGGCCCATACATCTAAGTGAACCAACTCTCCTAGCTCCTTAGCATTATGTTCACTCAAACTAAATGAATTCCTAGTTTGTTTTGCCCTATGACAAATCTCACACGGGTGTTATACTATGTCATGTTCTAATTTTAAATCATGTTTTAAGACATTTAAAACCTGGTCCGATGGATGACCTAACCTATAATGCCACAATTTACTTGACTCTTTATTCCCATACACAAAATTACACATAGAACCAAACTTACCATTGTTATTATCAAAAAAATACAACCTATCCTTTTGATTACCAATCATCAACACATTCTTTAGGGCACAATCCTGAACAAAACAATTTTTCTCATTAAAAAAACAATATTGTTTACTATCTCTAGCCAGTTTGTACACAGACAACAAGTTGACATGATACTCAGGGACAACAAGTACATCATATAACATAACATTATTATTCAACCTTAAGTTCCCTACTTTAGTTACCTTTGCAACAGTACCATTAGGATGTACGACTTTTAAATCTAGTTCAGAAACATCAACAGTATTAATCATGTTTTTATCATTTAAAGTCATATGTTGATTTGCCCCTGAATCAATTATCCATCCACAACTTGAATTATCATACAAATTACTAGCTGAATTGAAACCATTAAAAATGCTACTTGAACATTTTAAATTTAAAGTCTGGTTACCCGACATGTTACTATTAACAGATTCAGCAGTTTGACTATCACCAATCAAAGACATAATCCTTGCAACCTGTTCCGGCGTAAATGGATACCAGACTTATCAACAAAAGCATTGTTACTATTGTTATTTGAACCTCTATTTACCAATTCCTTTTTTTTGAAATTTGGTGGATATCCAATTATTTCAAAACACTTTTCAACTGCACGTCCCACTTATTACAGTTAGTACACCTAAGCAATGGACCTTTAATAGCTTTTCTTTTACTATCAATTGGTTTAGTTACAAAAGCAGTTACTTGTGTTTTAGCCTGATGAAGACCCCTATGTGATTCTTCAGCAGAAATCATTGCAAATGCACTTTTGACAGTGGGTAGAGAATCTTTTGATAGAATATTTGACCTCAAAGGTTGATAAACTTCATCTAACCCCATTAAAAATTGCATTAGCTTTATATTCTGATTAAAACTACTTATACTTTTAGATGCATTGGAAGTAGACACAGGAAGATTAGTTAAAGAATCAAATTGACGCCACGTAGAATTCAACTTGTGATAATAGTCTGATACAGACATTCCATTCTGGATAATTGTTGAAATTTTTTGATTTAAACTAAATATGATTAAACCATCTAACTTTGAATAAGTTTCTTTTAATTCTTCCTAAACATCAGATGCAATTTGTGAAAAAATTTGACCTAAAAACAACTTTTAAGAAATGGAATTAAGTATCCAAGACAAAACCACTGAATTACATCTTTCCTATTGTTGAATTAGCACATCATCCCTTTCAGGTTTTTTACAAGTTCTATTGATAAATCCTAATAACCTTCAATGCTAGTTCCATTGAGTTAGCCCAAACCTGATAATTTTCTGTCCCTTTCAATTTTATACTTACTATTGACAATACACTGGTATCACTCGGATGTAAATACAAGGGATTACCAAAATCAAGTTTATTTATTAACGTTTCATTTATAGTATGTTCTGATTCACTAGACTTAGAGCTATTAACAAGACTTATAACATCAGCCATGACTCAAGATCAACCAAAAGTTACTTATTACAATGTATCAAACAAATGTGTCAGATTATGCAATAGCACAAATATGACCAATCAA
Source organism: Flaveria trinervia (assembly GCA_025506515.1). Lineage (NCBI taxonomy): Eukaryota > Viridiplantae > Streptophyta > Magnoliopsida > Asterales > Asteraceae > Flaveria > Flaveria trinervia. The sequence goes on along the minus strand of CM046443.1, from coordinate 101,638,668 downwards.
CCAATATCAACACAGAGAATCAATTCCAGCCCTCCTAACCCGGTCCAAAGTATGTCTATTAGTTATGCTAGTCGAGTTATACAGGAAACTAAAAGAAATAATAGAGAATCACTTACAGTGCTTTCAAGTAGCCAAGAACAGGGGCGGATTTATTAGCAAATAAGGGGTTCCCGGGAACCCGTTCGGTCTCAAATTTATAATGTTAAAAATATAAAAAAATTAGAAGGAACCCTTTAATATTCTGAAGAAGGAACCCTTTAATATTTTAAAGTAGGAACCTTAAATCAAAAGTGTATGTTAGTATGATGGTTAGGCTTCTGTTTCTACTACCAAAATACCCAGGTTCGAATCTTTCCCTTGGTTTTTTTATCAGCTTTTTTTTTTTAATTATGAAGTTTTTAACCTAAAAACTAAGTTTTAGTTTCAAAAACACACAAGCACTGAAGCACACACACTACTTCCACTCAAAAACACACAAGCACTGAAGCACACACACTACTTCACTCAAAAACACACAAGCACTGAAGCACACACACTACTTCCACAGTCTACTTCCAGTTCCACAGTTACGCCACCTCCGGCTGCCGCCAGTCCCGCCACCTCCGACCGCCACCACCACCGTAGCCGGCCGCACCACCTCCGGCCGCCAGCACCTCGGCCGCCACCACCACCACGCAGTTAGGTACTTAGGTATGTCAAACTAAACATTCTACCCTTTTGTTTCTTTAATTTTTTTATAAGAAATTGTAATTTTGACATGTATAAATTTGTGATTTGTTATAATTTTCTTTATTATACTTTATGTTTGATGTTGAATGGAACTATTCTTTAACTAAATGTGTATGTTTCTTTGAGTTTTGATTGTGCACACAAGGTGTTTGATGAAATGCTTGTTTGATTTTTTAAGGTTTTTTTTGCTTTAATTTATCTAGTAACATGATTCATAGCTGCATATTAATGTAAATATGTAATGATTAATGAACTTCTAATTGTTTATTGAAGATTATCTTATTTTCTTTTATTCAAGATTATATTTAGGTAGGATGCAAAGTGGAATTAAAAGCTTCTTCAAAAGACAACCATCAAATTCAAATGTTGAATCATCATCTTCAAGTAGTAAACCATTGAAAATAGATTTGGATAATCTTCCATGGGATCCTTCCGAGAGGGAACCAATATCATCTTATCATCCTAGTCAAAAAGATGAAATCAGACGAAGATATTTGCTTAGAGGTCCATGTCAACCACAAGGGAAAAAAGAAGATTTTCCACGAACCCAAGTAGGTACCGGGGATAAGTTAAGACGATTTAATCCGAAATGGTACACCGGATCGCATGGAAATTGGTTGGAATATAGTGTAAAAATGGTAAAGTGTATTGCTTATATTGCTACTTGTTTCATGATAGTAAGCAAAAAAAGGCATTTGTTATTATATCGTGCTTTTATTATGTGATACACCTTACCCGACCCCGAACCATCGAACCGACCCGTATTTTTTTATATTCGGTCATATGAAATTAGAAAAGTTAAAAAAGTGAACCCGTTGAAAAAAAATCCTGGATCCGCCACTGACCAAGAACAAAACTAGAACCACTTACAGAGATGTTAATCAACGAAAGAGAGATGAGAACTAGACAAGAACCTTCACTTAGGTGAACTCGAGAAATTTGTTCCAAATGAAACACAATATGTTGATTCAAAATAGAGCCACGATAAGAACTGGCAGACCGATCTTCAACAACACCAAAATTTGTGACGGGCCACCAAATATAATCAGACGATATCATGCAACCTCCAGATCATAATGAATACAACCGTCAATGTACGAAACTCCAGAATCGCTATCTTCAAGAAGCAAATATGAGATTAAGCTTAGATCTGACGACAATCGACGATTTGAAAACCCTAGTAGAGTCGTAGGTCGTTTTTGAACCCAAGATCACGAGCCGTCGGCTCTGATACCATGATGAAACAGGTATGAACAACTCATAACTCGAACGCAAAATGATTTTACAGACCGAAGAAATAAAACTAAAACCCTTAAATAAACATGAATCTGTTGTGATGAAGTATTAAGACTTCAAGACTAACAAGATGAAAGACTAGAAAAACATTAGTAGCAAGATGCTACTGTGAATTAGACATTCTGCAACTAATGGTTATGAAAAGTAGTGTTTCAATGAATGAAAAGATGAAGAAGATAATCAATGAACGAATAGGTAAAACCAAGACATCTAACATTCTAACCCAAATTCTATTCATCATAAAGCCTTTATACTCCAGCTAATTTCCATCTATAGCCCCTCAACAAAATACTTCTTGTCATCAATAGTCCAGTACTTCACAACTTTAATCTTCAAGATACTTCTGAATTTGTTAATAGTAACAAAATAACACAATTAGTCACCTAAAAACATAAAACTACATGTCTAGTACTTGAATTGTGTAATTAAGAAATATATCACTTATATATATTTTTATCACATAAACTTCACACAAACCAACACATTATTCGCATCAAACTTCAAAGAAAATCAATCAATTCACAAAGGATGTCCACTCACATCCGCGATAGATATGACGATGTAAGAAACGATAATGGAAATGTTATTGGTCATAAACGTAACCTAAATCGAGAAAACAGACGGTGATGTCGGCATGTCGTCTCTTTCTTTTTAATGCGGGTTCAATTTAGTGATAAATGGTATAATACAAAACTTGATAACTAAGAATTAAGACTAATTTTTTAATGGACATTTATTTTAATAGTGATGAATCATTTTATTACAATTAGCTAGAAACTAATATTTTTTATAACGTATAAAGCTAAATTTATTATTTTGCTCGTTTGATGATATATTTTATCATATTAAATCTCAAATACTATCAACTAGAATGAATTAATAAACACAACAAAAAAATGACAAGGGGTGCACAAGTATTTATCCAAAAGCATAAGGGGTGACTATAACTTATCATTCTCTTGACCAAACCTATAAATACACGAGTGAGTTTTCACGAAACCGCACATGCAAAACTTAACTACGAACTCTGTATGGAACCACGGCAGCGTAATTTCGCCGGAAATTTGATCGGAAACCACCGCATTCTTCCCGTCTCCGGAAGCTATTTCATCCGTATAAACCCTAATATCACCTACTATCTTTCACACATACAATGATCTCGCATTTCATCTCCATTCAATAGATTTACTGAACAATGAACACCGTCTTCGAAGGTAACCCTAATTTCTCCAATTTCGCTCATCCCCTCCTCCCAATACACTCATTCATACGTTTCAATTATATGTATTGTGATCCGCGTTTATGTTTCTGTGGATGTAATTTGGAAATTAGAGCTTTTGTCATACATTTTCGTTGTGTTTAGAGTGTTAATTGAAAGTGTAATTGCTATTGTGGAACTTTTGTGATCACAATTGACTATGGATTTGTACAATCTGGTAGGATTTGAATGGAAATGTTTTGGTGTTACTGAAATACATTGTTGTTGATGCTTAATTTTTGTGGTGAAGGAGATGAGAAGGATGTGGAAAAGGGGTCAGATTCGGGGTCGAATCGTGTGCGCCAACGGTCACCATCTCCTTCTCGTAGGGTAATAGACTCTTACCCTTGTCCTTCACCTAGGGCACCTGCATTGGTGGTATCAAATTCTGGTAAATTATCAGTATCATCTTCAAATGTTGCTAAACTGTTGGGTGCTTCGAGTTCCAATAGCCTGTTGAATGCGTCGGGTTCATGCAAGTCTGTATCATATAGCAGCTCCAATTCGGGAAATCGTTGTTGGGATCTTGTTCGGGGAAGTCATTGATGAGTCAAGGTGGGGGGAAGAAGTATGTACAACAGGTGACTGGTAGGCATAATGATACCGAGCTTCACTTGGCGGCACAACGTGGTGATGTGACAGCGGTTAAACAGATTCTTGATGAGATTAATGAGAAAATGTTGATGACTGTGGTAGGGGCTGAGTTTGATGATGAAGTGGCTGAAACTACGGCTTCAGTGGTGAATGAAGTGAATGAACTGGGAGAAACTGCTTTGTTTACAGCTGCAGAAAGAGGGTTCATTGAGGTTGTGAAGGAGTTGTTGCCATACACAACTAAAGAAGGACTTGCTTTGAAGAACAGATCCGGGTTTGATCCATTGCACATTGCTGCTAGAGAAGGTCACCGAGGTAATCTTATATTTGTCATGAACATCTTCACATAAATCGTTGAATTATATAACTGAATAAGCTTACTATTATCGTCAAATGTGTTAACTAGAGGTGGCAATTTCTCTACTTTACCTACTAATGGGTCTATGTGAACTATGTTTTATCACAAACAGATCAAATAAGGTTAGCTAAAAATATTAACAAAAGGAAATGGGTCAAATGAGTTTGATATCTCACAAAGTCTATCTTTATACTCATGCCTTCCTAAGTCATTTTACTTGAAGAATTCATATTATTATGTAAGCACAAATTCCATAAAATAACATGCACTTTTCAATACAGTTCAGATTGGTTATCTTATATTTTTGTCCCAACTCGGTAATTGAAGTGTTTAAAATAGGCTAATATTGTAACTAGAGTGTATAAATATTACAGGCTAGAAAAACTTTAATTATCATAGAGGACAGGTTTAATCACCAAACTAGACCATTGACAAATTGACATAACCTTAGTGACCAAGTTGAGACAATCTATGGAATACTTTGATAATGATTTTGTAATCATACTTCATGAATTAACTATTTACTAAGAAACGAACAAAAGATGCTTCAACCCAACCCGACCCGTTTTCAAACTTAGCAAAAGAATGACCTTTACAATCCGAAACCCAACTCATTGCCACATTGTTGAGTGTGAACTTTGTATGGGTTAACTTTACCATATGCAGAAATTGTCAAGATCTTCTTGGACCATGACCCTGAGCTCAGCAAAACAGTTGCCCAGTCGAATTCATCCCCCCTCACAACTGCAGCTGCAAGAGGCCATTCATTAATAGTCGAGGAATTGTTATCACGAGACGCTAGTTTGGTAGATGTCACAAGATCAAATGGTAAAAATGCACTGCACTTAGCTGCCAGACAAGGCCACGTCGATATTGTCAACACATTGCTGAAAAAAAACCCAAAATTGGCAAGAAGAACTGATAAGAAAGGTCAAACTGCTTTGCATATGGCTGTAAAAGGGGTTAGTTGTGACGTTGTGAGACTACTTTTGCAGGCTGATCCAACCATTGTCATGCTTCCTGACAAGTTTAGTAACACGGCTTTGCATGTAGCTACACGAAAGAAACGGATTGAGGTATTTACCAACGGGTCAGTTTTAAGCTTACAAATGTAGACTAGGAGTGTAAACAAGTTGACTCGTGTTCGTGCTCACCTAAGCACAAGCTTGGGTCGTTTAACTTAAGAGAGAGTTCGTTTTGAGCTCCATCTCTAAGAGCTCAAGCTAAGCTTGTCAGTTGCTTTCCATTTTCGAGTTGGGCTTGTGAGTAGATTTTCAAACACATGCATGCTCGGCTAGTTTAATCTAAGAGAGAGCTTGTTTCAAGCTCTATTTACAAAGCTCGGCTTGTGAGTAGCTTTTCAAACTTGAGCTCTACTCGTGAATAGTTTTCAAGCTTGCTCATTTGTTAATTATTTATTATTTTATATATATTGTTCATAATTACAATATTATTTTGAAACTAACACTTAATTTACATTATTTACTCCATATAATAATGTCAAATCCTTAGAAATGTAAGGTTTGATAGAATTAAAGAAAAACTGTTGTTCAAACAAAAACTAGTGGTTGTTCATAATTATACTTTGGTTATATAATATATGATATGTATTATTTTGATCATTTTCTCATACTTTTACATATAATAATAATTTAATAATATCCATTATGTAAATATATATATACATATGTTATACATTAAATAAAGTTATAAAAAATAGAAGACGTGTTTAGATTCAAAAGCCCGGTCACCCTTTATATTTGATTTGTTGTAGTTGATTTTATATTCTTACGAGTAAACCTCGAGTAGCTTACGAGATGCGTAAACATAAAGATTTTCTTTCCAGAGGTGTTTGGATACGCGTTATGAAACTGATTATTTGCTTATCATGTAACATGCAGATCGTGAACGAGTTGCTAGTCCTGCGCGACACGAACGTGAACGCGTTAACACGAGACCACAAAACCGCCCTCGACATAGTGGAGGGGCTCCCGCTATCCGAAGAAAGCACGGAACTGAAAGAGATACTAGCGCGTTACGGCGCCCGAGAAGCCAACGACTTAAACCAACCCCGAGACGAGCTCCGACAAACCGTCACCGAGATCCGCAACAACGTCCACAACCAAGTGGAACAAGCCCGCAAAACAAACCGCAACATGAGCGGCATCGCCAAAGAGCTCCGTAAGCTCCACCGCGAAGCCATCAACAACGCCACCAACTCCGTCACGGTGGTGGCAGTCCTCTTCGCCACCGTCGCCTTCGCCGCCATCTTCACCGTCCCCGGCGGCGACGACGACCTTGGGGCGGCGGTGATGGTGCACAGCGCGTCGTTCCAGGTGTTTTTTATATCGAACGCGGTGGCGTTGTTCACGTCGTTGGCGGTGGTGGTGGTGCAGATAACGGTGGTGAGGGGGGAGATTACGTCGGAGAGGAGGGTGGTGGGGGTGATTAATAAGATGATGTGGCTGGCGTCGGTGTGTACGACGGTGGCGTTTGTGTCGTCGTCGTATATTGTGGTGGGGAGACACCACCGGTGGGCGGCGGAGATGGTGACGGTGTTTGGGGCGGTGATAATGGCGGGGGTTTTGGGGGTGATGACGTATTATGTGGTGAAGTCGAAGAAGTTGAGGAGAGTGAGAAGGAAGTCAAAATGTGGTGGTGGTGGTCACTGGCGACATTCCGAGTTATCTGACGCTGATGTAAACCCGATTTATGCTATTTAACTTGTTATTGTTATTATTATTATTTGTTTCGGTTGTATAGATGTTGAAATATTTCTACGGGGAATAAGTGGGTTACATAGTTTGATTCTTTTATTAAACTTTTCTTAACGGTTATTTACACGCTATGGAATCTACTTTTGAATAACGCATTTGTATTCGTTTTATTGTGAAACTTGTATTTTTAGTCATATGATAGCAGACGTATATCTATTAGATATTAGTTTATCATTATTAGCTTAGGTATATAGGGTTTACATTTCATTTTTTATATATTGTATTGTAATATTCAGTAAAATTATTTGTCTTTTATCATTTTATATGGTATCAGAGTCTTCAAAACTCATTGTCTTAAGGTTCTAGTCTTCTAGACCTTCATCTTTTTTATTTTTTCTCACATACAACCCTACTCGTCGCCACGTGATATAAATCCTAGATAGGGTGGCATACCGCCGTCGTCGCCTTCCAGCACCGGTCTTCTATTTTATTGTTTCTCTTATGAATAAAGCTTTGGTTTTTCTCTTATGAATAAACCTAATATCTACTAATATCGAGTTCGATCCCTGTAAAAAGTTTAATTTGGCTCCCCGCTTCTTTTACATGAGTGGTCAAGCTCCGTCATTGTTTCTTACAACTTAGATACCACTTTGATGCGGACTTTGGTTGGAATTAGATGAAATTATATTTGAGGGTTACTGGAAAAATTAAACAGGTTCGTTTCAAATGATAACTTTCTTACAACCTTAGGGTGATTTTTTTAATGAGCTAGAAAATTGTGGAATTTTGATATCATGAGTTGAAATTTAGGAGAATCGTGAGGGGAAAAACCTGGATAATTAATAGATTTGATTATAGTTTTAACCAATGATAGTGTAGTTTCGTAAAAAAACACAATTGAACACACATATATCAAAAAAGAATTACAATGAATCATCTTAAATGCACCACTTTACACCCTTAAAAACTTAAATGCACCTACTTTGCTATAATTTGTAATGAATTATATCTATTTTACACTAAGAAATTCTATAACAATAAAGTATTTAAAATAAAACGACACAATATAGTAATAGTAAAATATAAAATATAGAAAGTACAAGTTATATGTTAAACAAGTTTTGTTTGAAATTATTTTTCAAAAAACTTATTGTTTTGATTTTAAGTTCTAATATAAAAACCCCCCTTTTCTAAAAATATTAGTTATTAAAAGAAAAACTTCTATATTGTTTTCTAGATACTTTTCTAAACATACTTAAATGATTTGAGCTAGTTATTTGACAGTAGTTAAAACATTTTGTATCATATAATATTTATAGTTATAAGACAACATTAATATACTTTCTAAAAACATTTTGAAGACATGTTTTTAAAATATATTTTACGGTTAGCATTAAACATAATTTTGGTTTTAGTTTTTATTAAAATTCATACTTTCAAAAAGGTTCTTTTGAAGTTATAGTTTTTAATTTTCGAATATATTTAAGACGTTATGAGTTTTAGAAAATCCAACGAAACATTTTAAAAATATTCACATTATATTTTCAAAACTTGTAATTTTTATTAAAAAATTTAGTCTATTAAATCAAATTTAACGATTAGGATAATAAATTCAGAATGTGTATATTTATTAAAAGAGAGAAATTATTAGTGAATTTTATGATTGATTGCATTTATTAATTAGGTTAGATATTATAGAGTAGGGTGCAAATAGCAACACCTTAATTGAAATTAGAAAATAAATAAATAGAGATTTTTTTACCAAAATAGCGTAGTTAAAAATTTTATTTACTAAAATGGTGTAATTTGAAAAATTGTTACTAAAATAATGTTTTTTATAACTTTTTTGTTTCTCTCTTCTATTCTCATTAGATATTCTAAAAAAGCATGTTTAGTGATTTTTTTCAATGTCTAGAAATGTTGTCTAAATAGGACTTTTATTTAGTTGTCCAGAATTTATATTCAATTTCTCTCGTTATATTTTATAACTAATTGATAGTTAATATATAAATTAATTTATTTAATTTCCTGTTTTTTTATTACTTTCTTAATACTAGTGTTAATTTATATTATTGAGAAAAATATCGGCATACGTATTTTCGAGTGGACATCTGGTTCAATGTAATATACTCTGATATATCAAGACCTAATTGGCATAAGATTTAATATATAAAAACATACAATTATTAAAATGTAAACTAACATAAAATTTACAAAATTTTGTAACTTCTTTATATTAAGTACTAGGTTAGTATCCCGTGTATTACACGGGTTGAATAAATAAAATAATAAATAATTAGTAATAAAAATTTATAAATTATAAAACCATGTTTGAAGATAAAATATGATTATAATTGTATATGAATAACTATTTTAAGTAAATAAATATTAGATAGGTTATAGACAGATAGATATATAAATAAATAGATAACCTAGTTAAACAAATTATAGTTAGTTATAAACATGAAAAGTTACAGTATGATATTTTAATATAAGATATGTATAAAATATATATACTTACTTGTTCAAGAGATAAAACAATTATACTATTTTAAAATCTCTTATCTAAATAGTTTCATATTTAAATATTTTTTAAAGATTTATTATTTATAAAAATCTTGTTTATTAAAAACTCAAGTTTCTAATTATTCTGGTTGTTTTAATAAAATTACTTTTAAAAAGTTCCATATTTTTTATAATTATTTAAAAAAAGACTGATTTAAAATATTTTGTTTTAAAAGGTTTAATGTTTTAGAAAATACATAAAATTTAATTTTCTTAATAAAATTATTTTTAAAAATATAGTTTGATTTTAAAAAAATATAGATGAGATATAAAAATATATCAATTGACCAAATTATTTTTTATGAGAGAGAGAATTGTTTGAGTGCTTAAATTACTTTAATATCCTTTTGAAGGGAAAATAAAGTAAGAATGTTTAAAAAAATGACAAGTGTCAAAAAAAATAGTTTAAGAATATGACAAGTGGCAAAAGAAATATTTTTTTATTAATATTTATAGATTATAATACTAATATCACACTAACTTAAACTTTAGTATTAATAAAAGTTATTGTTTCTTATTTAAGTTTATGAAAACCTTTATAATCATAGTTATTTAGAATGCACAAATATACCTAGCTATTTAAATTTTTTATTGTGTTTTCATGAATTAATTCTCTTTTTAATTTTTATAGTAACTTACGAGAACTTCCTTTAAACAATATGAAGAGCTTATTTTGAAAAAATAAAACAAAAACCAAAAATATAGATTGTTTTGTAAAATGAGGGACAACTGAAAGATCAAGGTTAATATTGAAAAAGAACATTGCTTTCCATAAAACCACAATTACAAAAATCAAAACTTTTCTGGTTTAGGACCACAATTAAACATTTAATGAATCATTTTATTAAAATATCTCAAATCAAAACTTTTCTGGTTTAGGACCACAATTAAACATTTAATGAATCATTTTATTAAAATATCTTGAAAGAAACTTTGATTCTTCATAAAGCTAAAAAGTTATTAAAATAACATTTCAAAATTTTAAAGAAATCATCTATTAAAGACTTAAAAAACATGTAAAAAATATTTTAAAAAATATCTAATGAGAATAGGAGAGAGAAGCAAAAATTTTAAAATCATAAATATTAAGTACACTGCTTTGGTAAATAATTTTTCAACTTACACATTTTTGGAAAAAAAAACTCAAAATAAATAGATCGAGGACTCAACGGTTTTATTATTATTTATTAACGAAAAAAGCTTTATGGTTAGGTTATGATTATAGGGGTATAAATAATCAAGCTAACCGAAGTGAATAGATACTAGAGTGTTGTAATTATATGATAGACATAAAAAATGCTAAATTATATGTTTCATAAATATAATTAATTTTATTAATTTAAATTAGCTTGTTTCAACCTACATTCAAAGCTTTTACCTTTTCGGCTAACCGCATGAAGTTGATGAACTTTTTTCATTAGTAAATTGATAATAAGCAAAAACCAATGCGTTATAAAATTCTGTTTTAACCAATATCGAACTAAAATATTACATCTTAATCATTAAAAAGTTGTAAGCCATTAAAAGATGGTATCTTAATGACCACTAAAAACTTACCAAACAGTCTTTAAACCGACGAAAGATCACCCATGTGCGACTAGTACATGTATAAGTTTTAGAAGATTAGCCCATTATATGAACCAAACAATCGACCATTAATCCCTTATGGGCTCTAGGCATATGATTTTACTAAATATACAGGCATACAGCCAATATTAGTTGAATAATTGGGCTTACGGGTTACGATCTACTAGGCTTCTATTTTCTGGACTTCCAACAAATAAGTATTTATGCCCTCATATATTTAACTTTAACAATGTAAAACTATAAATAGCAACTACAAAAAATAGACCTTCATCGAACTTGAGTCTTTTTGTTTTCTTTTAGTTTTAAGTCTCTCAAACATATAAAAGATTTTTTCTATTGTGAATCAACAACTTTTATTAAAAAGTATGAACTTAAATCGACGTTTTATATTTATATATTATATAGACAAGAAGAAAAGATAAGTAATTCAATTAATAAAAACTATATGGGATTAATAGCAATGTTTTTTAGACCGGATCGGACCGGCCAATTCGACCGGGGATCGGTCAGGTGGCCGGTTCGGTCTGCTATGATACATTTTTCACTGGTCGAACCAGTCGGTTCGTCCCGAACCGGTGGTGAGACCGGGGAACCGGACCTGTTCGAACCGGATCTTGAATTTTTTTAATGGGTAAAAATAGGGTGTTAAACCATAAATTAGTATGTTGGATATACAAATATAGTTAAATGTTATATATATAATATAAAATACATATAGTTAAATGTTATAGCATTCACAACCCATTCTTTATCTTTATCCATATAATTACATTAAAAATCACTATTTTTTATCTCTCCTTTCAATTATATAATATATTTTTATACCTTTTTCATTACCTTTTTTCTCTCCTCCACTCATAATCACTTTCAAAAATATTAAAATAATTATAAGGGTTGAATAGTAAAACCTTAAATTTACAGATACACAGTAATATTTTCTCTCTCCTTCACTCACAACCATTCAATATCATCCCTTATAATTTAAGGACTCACACTCATATATTTTTAAAGCATGGATTGTGAATGCTCTTATATATATAAATATAAAATACATATATATATCATATATAAATTACTTATATTTAATTACATATATACATATAGTTAGATCCGGTCCGATCACCAAACCAGTAAGGCGTCCGGTTAGACATCCGACGTGATTATGAAAACAATTAATAGGGTTAGGCCGTTCTAAAGAAAAAAGAAGATTGATAGGCTTAGGTCCTGTTTGATTGGTCTGACCACTGACTGGCTGACCCGGTCAGCCAGTCAGTGTATTTATTGCAGCTGATCGGGACATCTGACCCAGAATATTGGTCTGACCGAATCCTCTATTTTAACATATCTGACCCGGAAAATTGGTCTGACCCGGACATCTCTTCTCCACAATCGGCCGCCTCCCCCTTCCCCCCCCCCCCCCACCGGTTTCCTCATGCCGCCTTTCCTCCCGACATTCACCCCCCCCCCCGTCGCACTCCCCCCAGCCGGCTGCTGCCTCCCATCCGCCGCCCTCCCCCCATCCGCCGCCCTCCCCCCTCCCCCGCCGTTTTCCCTTATACACATGAGCTTATGATTAGGCTGCAAAGTTAGGGTAGAAGTTATTAGTGGTGATATGATCTTATGATTAATTGATAATTTGCTCAATTTCTAGTTATTATTTGTATACTTGAGGCGGTGTTTAGATATGTGTATTAGTACTACATGATTGGGTAAGAAGTTTGGTTTGGTTCGGTTTGATATTGGTTAAATGGTTTATTGATTTCATATGGTATTGCTTATATGGTTTTTGTACTTTGTATGACATTTTGAATTTTAAGCTATTATGTTATTTTGAAAGTTCGGTAATTCATTATTAATTACACAACACAAGTTAAAATACAAAGGCAAGTTTCAGTCAATCAGATATATAATCAAACACCTAAGTTTCGGTCAGCAGAGTCAGTCAGATACATAATCAAACAGCCAAGTTTCAGTCAGATGTAAACTCAGTTAAAACTTCTGACTGAGTCAGCTTCTGACTGAATCAGCTTCTGACTCAGTCAGCTCATATTGGGTCAGCATAATCAAACAACCCCTTAGTAAAAAAGTAAACTGATTCTATTAGTAGGTTAATAACCTATAACCTATATTCATATATTCATATTCATATATATAATGCCTTTAAATTGGGCATCTTTTAAATGAACCTTTATGCTTCAAAAAGTTGCAACGAAGCCACTTGCCCCTAAAGCAACGGTCCACAAACACTACCATATAAACCCTTTATTGCCATTTTTTCATTAATCTATATATAACACAAAGGGGAATGTCGGTTCCTTTTTACCATTCTTGAAGCAATAAGTACAAGCAAATTAAGCATGAATTTGAAAGTTACATCATACGCATAAAAAACTTATAAGACAAGCACCTTCACCTTGATCTATCTTACCATTCAAACCCTAGACTTCTCGTACGTTTAATCTTTAAATTTCTTTTGCCAGCTAAACATTGAGTGTGGACCTAACGTGTGGTTTTAATGCTAGTTAGTATCGAAAAAACTAACAAAATGAATTTCATATTTTAATTTATAGATAGCAGTCAAATAATCCATAATGTCCTACAAAAGCTGAGTGTGGACCAAACCTTACAAGTTTTTATTAAAATCTATGTGTTGATTTTATATATGTTACCTAAATTAGCTTATAGATTTCATTAAGAATGATGTTGTTTGTATTTATAAGGAAAGTTAATTTTGTTCCCCATGTCGGTCCTTATGATCATATATCAAAAACGTTCCTGCATATTTTTAAAGAAAAATGTTATCTTATTTGTCTTTTAACAATTCTAGAATCAGAAAACAAAACTCCTTGCATCATAATTGATTAGTTTCTCCTTGTATCATTTTCATAGACCCTAGTCTTTCACATTCAAGATCAAGATGTCTCTCTTTGACAATTTATTTTAGACTTTTGAGGTTTGTTTGTAATAACCAGCCATTCCCACAAGGGTAAAGAGTTTCTGTCAATTCTTGAGGACTTTAAACCATTTATTATTTTGTTTGGTCAACTTTTCTAAATTAGTTTTTTTAAAATATAGTACTTATTAATTATATATATTATAACGAAAAACAAGTCGAATCAGATATGTAGTTTACAACGTGATTATCTCTCTTTGTATCATCTTCCTTCAATCTAGTGAAATCTTTCACACTCAAGATGTCTCTCTTGACAATGCATTTTAGACTTTTAAGGTTTGTTTTGAATATTCAGCCATTCCCACAAGGGTAAGGAGTTTTTGTGATATATGTGTCTATGGTTCATGATAAAGTTTAACACAGGTACATGACAGTAAACATTAAAGTTTATGACAAGAGTTGTGTTGGTTAAAAAAATATCATAAATGAATCCAACCCCAATAATGTATATTCATATATAACATATGTATGTATTTTGAGAAAATTTAAACATTCAATATCTTCAAACAGATGACACCTACCACCAAAATGTTTATTTAAAGACATGAAGTTAATAGATCATGAATGTGTTTTGTAAAGAAATTAAGAGTATAAATTGCTAATTTTTGTAAATCAAATAACTTAAAAGGAAATTGAAAGGATACTTGTATCTTAATGTTTTGTAATACTTCAATGTAATATATATATATATATATATATATATATATATATATATATATATATATATATATATATATATATATATATATTAAAAAAAAGAGAGACTATTTCTGTTGAAAAAGTAATCTATTATGCTTAAATTTAGTTTTTTTAATGTCACAAAATATATTACCATAAACATATAACAAAAAGTACACAGTATTCTTTCTCATTAGTTATTGAGCGATAACACATAATTTTATCATACCATGTACCATTGTAAACAACTAAGCAACAGTAGAATTTTAGGTGCATGAATTGTGGATTCAAATTATGGATATTATATATATATGAAAAATAAAGTTTCATCAGTAGTAACATTTATTTATTTATTTATTTTTTAACGGTTAATTAGATCATTAACGGATAATTGGTATACCCGATCATTTTCATTACTCAAATAAGGAACCTTAGCCCCAAATTTGAGACCACGATCATGAGTAAACTCATCGTAAGTGAGAAAATCTATTGGCTTAACCTAAAATCTTTTTTTTCTTTTTTTATCATGTATGAGATTTAAACCTAAAATCTTCGCAAATTATTTAAAATCTTAGAATTACTCACCTTAACATTTTGAAGGATCGTCACATTTATTATTATTATGAAAACCGAGTTATCATTTTTTTGGTGGCCCCATAGTGAGAACAGCGATCAAGCCATTCCCATTTTCACTTTGCCTTTTTAAATGATTGAGTTTTTGTCAAATTCTTGAGGACTGAAAACCATTTATTATTTTGTTTGGTCAACTTTTTCAAAATTTTTAAAAGAATATAGTACTTGGTAATTATAATTACTATTACAAAAAAACGAGTCGAACCAAATAGTTTACAACGTGATTGTTTTTTCTATGTTTCATTTAAGGATTATTTGTACATGTTCTTTTAATTTCGTTTTATGTTTTTTCTATAGTTATTTTTATTTTTATTAGTGAATATACCACTATTAAGTGTTTATTTTTATTTATATTTTAATATAAATTATTTTTAAAACCGAGTTATTATGATATGAGGGGTAATAGTCTGGTTTTGATATTGTAATATTTAGAGTTAATTACATAAATGGTCCCTGTAGTTTATATAAAATAACAAGTTTGAGTACTCATTTTTAATTTTATATCAAGTTTGAGTATTAACATTAACGAACGTTAGATTTTCTGTTAAGTTTAAGAGAATTTTAGTCTTTTTACGTTATAGGATTATATATGTAAAATTAGAGGACTAGTTGTGTAATTAATATAAAGTATATATCTATATATAACTCTATATATACACACGCATATATATACACCTATATATTGAATAATATCACTTGAACAATAATCGTTAATAAATACTTTCACCACCGCCACCACCGTCCCAGACCTTCACCACCGCCACCACCGTCCCTCACCATCACCACCACCACCATCGTCCCTGACCTTCACCACCGCCACCACCTTCCCTGACCATCACCACCGCCCATCACACCACCATCGCCATTGTCACACCCCCGTTAAGAGCAGAAACACGGGGATGTAACGAGACGGGATCGTCATAACATATGACAAGCACGAGAGACGCAATATAACAAATTATGACAAGCGTGTCATGACGACACCCGACAACAAGGGGACTTGTGTCGTGTTTAGTCAATATTCACGACAACATAGCCATAAGCATAAACATGTTAAATGATTCGCATAAACAAGATGATAACATTGCAAAGTAATTCCCACAACCCGAGAACAAGTGTTAAATGAATATTGTTGTTTAAAACAGACTACAACAAATGTTTTCAAAATGTATGATTGTCAAGTATGTTTAGTCTCAAAAATGCATCCTAGGGTCTCCACTAAGGCAGCACACCTAGATCTTCAATTAGCATTGTCATCTGAAAAGATATGCTCAAAATGGTCAACAAAATTGTTGGTGAGCTCGCAGGTTTAAATTGTAAATAAGTAATTGATGTTGTATAATGTTTGTTGTGGAATACCGTGAATACAGTTATAAGTAAGCAAAATCACATGACATGAGCTTTACAACAAAACCTAACGACGTACACACAGAATATTGTCGGAATATATTCACCCAAGGCCCGTTCCTGTCGACTGTTGGTACTAACTAGTATACCAACAAACGAGGGTGGGGGTGTCAACCCAGTAGTACTACCAATACCTATCCGTCGGTTCTACGCTGGAATTAAATGGTTTTAAAGAAAGAACCACGCAACAGACTCAAGCATGTATCAGATAAGTACTCACAAAACAATAGCACGTTGATTCCAAGTATCTAAATTGTATGTAAGTTGTACAACATAGAAAATGGGTGAGCATACTTTTCCCCCAAGTTTGTAAACGATTGAAAAGTTGTATAAGCATAAAAATGAGCCACGAAACTCATTGTTAAGTGGTAAGTATGAGTGATCAAAGTTTCCAACAGTTGTATGTAATAACAGTCAAACACCTATTGACAGTTATTGTTAAGCATTAATGATATGTATAAAGCAAATAGTAACATTCGGTCGGTTCGGGTTGCATCGGGTCGGTCGTGGGTAACACACGTAAGCGGACACACGTATTAGATCTTATGTAGATCCAAGTACTAGAAGTAGTCACCATTGCCGATGATATTTGTGTAAAGATCCCATTATTATAAGAGAAAGTACTTGTTAAATACTTGTAGTCCAAATGGGTTGTTGATAATTGTAAGATGTTAGGTTGTTTTGATTTGGAATAGTATTTGCATGTTGATAACGTTGACTTTAATCTTTGTGGTCAAGCAATGACAACTGTGTTAATGATACCTCAACATCACACGACAACCAGAAGGGATTCACACACACAACAACTTCAATCGCATAATAGACCAGATGCACAACTCAACACTCCATTCGCACGAATCAACCCTCATTCGTACAAATCAGCTTCATTCGTACGATTGAGCCTTCATTCGCGCGACTAGAAATCAGTCGTACCACACAACACCCAATTGCACGACTTAACCTCCATACGCACGAATCAACCTTCATTCGTATGAATCAGCTACATTCGTACGATTGAACCTTCATTCGTACGATTGGCCTCCAGTCGTGCGACACATGCACAATCGCATACATTCATTCGGTCGTAGACCCAATCGCATGCATATACTCATCTGCATTGACTCAATCGCACGCATCACTCATCCGCATTGACTCAATCGCACACATTCATTCGATCGCACGACTCAGTCGCATGGTATCCCCAGTCGCCCGAATGACACAGTCGCATGACTTAGTCGCACGGCTCAGTCGCATGACAGACCCAGTCGCCTAAACGGCAGGTTCGCGACTGCAGAAGTGCAGAGCAGCCTTGGCTGCTTCGAGCACAAGTTTTACACAATGATTACTTTTGGAAACACACTACAAACACACACAAACAAGAAGCACACGCAGAAAGACATCACACGCACCCACACGACCTCTTGTGTTCGGGTTGAACCCGAACACCCGAAACCCTAGAAATGGACAGCAGTAAAACGAGCAAGAAAGGGACAACGAATGTCATCTACCTGCAAGGATGGAGTAGACTAGATTGTAGATGAAGTCTAGGCGACGAAAACGAGACGAAACGGGGCGATTTTGGTGCAAAAAAGAAGTTGTAGAGTGAAGAAGAAAAATGAAGAAGAAGATGAAGAATGGCTGGGAAAATAGGGTTCTTATACCCATCCCAAGTTTGTAAAACATCAACTTTAGTCCCTGTACTTAGCCCCCGAGTTCCTAAAGTTTGTTTCGGTTGAAAACGACTTTAAAAGTGTTTGTTATATAAATGTTAAAAATGTATTTAATGATAATTGACACTTAAAAATGGTTTTATTAATAACAATAATATTATATGAAAACGACATATTTAGTATTAATAATGATGAAATTTTGTGAAAGTTTCAAGCATAGCACACGTTCACGAGGATAGCACAAGCACAAAGATAATAAAGCAAGTATGATATCCACACAAGGAGTTAATAAAGATGAGAAATGAACGATCAAAGAAAATTTAACAGAAAGTCGCGTTAATTGGCGGACCTTGAGGTGACGGATGTCACAGCCATCAACCATCATCATCAGATCCCTTTTCCCTTGTAAAACCCTAACCGTGACCACCCACCAGAGACATTGCCACCATTTTCACTATATCTCATATAACAAACCCAGATCAAGCAAGACCCCAAAATAGTCCAAATCAAAGCTCCAACAGGATAAACCACATCTGATTTCATCCCACCATCATTCATATCTCTTTCTAGGTGGTTTTAGTGAGGATTTTAAGGTTTTCAAGGTTTACCACTTTGTATTTTTATGATTAACTATGATTTTATGGTGGTGGTGGTGGTCTGAACCCTAATTGAATTATTGGTGGTAGTAGGAGTCGCTGGAGGTAATCAGGCGATAGTGATGGTGGTGGCGGTGGCGGTTGGTGGTCGTCATTGGTAGGTGGTGGGGGTTAGTAGTGTTGGTGGTGAGATGGTGTTTAGGCGGAACTATTGGCGGTGGCGACAAAGGTAGTCATTGGTGTGTGGTGGAGGGAGTCGGCGGTTGTGGTAGGGGTCAGTGGTAGTGGTGGGGTTTCATGGTGGTGGTCTGATGATGGTGAGATCTACTTTGCAACTTATATATACATATATGTGTGTGTTTGTGTGTGTGTGTGTGTATATATATATATATATGTATGTATGTAAACACAAACACACAAACAATCCCTTAGATATGTTAAATTACATAAATAGTCCCTTTAAGATGTAAAGACTAAAATGCCTTAGGTTTAACAGAAAAATTAACATACGTTAGTGTTAATACTTTAACATGTTACAAATAGAAAATACAAACTCCAAACTTTTTACAAAAAACTCTTAGTACCCAAACATGTTATTTTGAATAAACCAAGGGGACTATTTATCTAATTAACTCTAAAATTTATTTTAATCTTGTCAAAACTAATAAGTATGAGCTCATACTTGCATCTATAATTCAACTTAGTAATTTTAGATTTTGAGCCTTCATTTTTATGCATTCCATTTTCTTATACATTTTCTTATACAAGGAAATAGAAGTTCTCTAACAAATGGTTTGCGCTAATCATTGACATTTACTTGTTGAAAAGTTACTTAAGTGAGTAATTTATAGGGTAATTTTTGTTATTATATTGGAAAAATATACAATGATAAGTTTACCACACATGTATCAATAATTTTTGTTATTAATTTCTCTATAGCTAAAACATAAATTCATCAATCTTATAAACAAACAAAGGTATCAAGAATATTTATGATCATTTTCATTTTCTCTTTGTTTTCAGGGCCTTTAATGAGTTACAACCAAAGTTTGAAAATGTCAAATGTGTAAAGTAATGGAATTCCTTCCTTCATCTCATTCAAATATACTGTACATATATATCTCAAAAGGAGTAACGTAAGGCTAGAAAGAATCGCAGACTCTTTAATCAAGGAGGACTAAAGAAAGGAAATATACAAACAAATTAATACATGATACATGCCAATAATATTGGAGATATTATCGGCTAACAGGCCCCCGCAGTTTGAGCCGTAGTTGGGAGGAGGCATAAACTGGATCGGAATCGTTGAAACAAATGCTTCGGTAACCGTTTTGTAAAGATGTCCACGTACTGGTAGTCAGCTGGAACGTGTAAAATTTTGATGGTGCCAAGCCGTACTTTCTCCCGAACGAAGTGGATGTCCAGTTCGATATGTTTAGTCCATTGGTGCTGAACTGGGTTTTCGGCTAAGTATACTGTGGAAATGTTATCACAATAAACGATGGAAGCATGTTGGACCGGGTGGTATAATTCTAGCAAGAGGTTACGTATCCAGGTGAGTTCGGAAACTGCGTTGGCGACTCCTCGATATTTGGCTTCTGCGCTTGAGCGAGAAATTGTTTGTTGTCGTTTGGAAGACCACGAGATATCCTGATGTTGACTGGCGAGAGTCGAGGCACCCTCCCTAGTCCGCATCGGAATATGCGGTAAGTTTGGTGGACGAGGATGGTGTGATTTGGTAGCCCCTGAGAGATGGTGCCTTTTATATACCTCAGAATGCATTTTAATAATTGAAAATGTGGCTCGCGAGGATCGTGCATAAAGAGGCATATTTGTTGAACAACATAGGAGATATCCAGCCGTGTAATGGTTAAATATTAAAGAGCACCGGCCAAGCTTCGATATAATGAGCTATCGGAAACGGGAGGACCATCCTTGGCACTAAGCTTAGAGCCGACTTCCACCGGTGTGCTGACGGGGTTTCAATTTGACATGTTTGCACGTGAGAGAATGTCCATGGCATATGTAGATTGAGAAAAAAACAAACCATGTTGTTGTTTGGTAACTGAGATGCCGAGGAAGTGATGTAACGGACCAAGATCAGTCATATTGAATTCGGATGATAATGACCTGATTGTATTCTTCAACAATGTCGGGTCCGAGGCAGTTAGGATAATGTCGTCCACGTAAAGGAGCAAATATGCCAAGTGATCACCCTGTTTAAAGATGAATAATGATGTGTCGCATATGCTGCTTTTGAAACCGCAACGGGTGATATAACCTGCAAATCTTTGATACCAAGCCCGGGGGGCTGTTTGAGGCCGTATAATGAGCACTTTAATTTGCACACATGTTTCGGGTGCGTAGGTGAAGTGAAACCCGGTGGTTGGTACATATAAACTGTTTCTTTCAAGTGGTCGTGTAGGAATGCATTTTTAACATCGAGTTGATGTATTGGCCATTTCCTGGAAGTGGCTAAGCTTAAGACTGTTCGTATCGTCGTGGGTTTAACGACTGGACTAAACGTCTCATCGCAATCGATACCTACACTTTGACTTTTACCATTAACAACAAGCCTCGCCTTATGTCGTTCCAAAGTTCCATCTGCACGAAATTTATGCTTAAAAGCCACATACATCGGATCACGTTAGCATCGAAAGGTCATGGAACTATTTCCCACGTATTATTTTCCAATAGTGCTTCATATTCATTGGTCATAGCATCTTTCCAGTTTGGGTCAGTAAGGGCTATTAGGTGTGATTTGGGCAGTGGAGAAACGGTCAGGGTGGTGGTTGTGTTAAGATTGAGAGATTGGCGAGGTTTATAAATTCCGGATCGGGAACGTGTTTTCATGGAGTGGGAAGAGGGTATGGTTTGAGAAGTGGTGGAAGTTGAAGGTGCAGAAGGAGGTAGGTTTGGGTGTGAGTGGGACGATTGGTTTGAGGTAGGAGGTGGTGATTGTGAGGTCAGTGGGGGGTGGGACACGAGAGATGTTGTGGTTGGTTGGGTGAGGGGTTTTCAGTAGTATGTCTCATTTGAGGAGGGGAGGTGGGTCCGGTAGAATGTTGAGTAGTGTGGGTTGGGTGAGTAGTGGAGCTGCTGGGCCGAGGGGTTATTGGGTCAGGAGGTTGGGAGGATGGAGTATTGGTGTTGGGCTTGGAGAGGAGGGATGGGCCGGTTGGGAAGATGTGGTTGGGAAGGGTTGCGTGAACAGGAGAGGAGAGGGGTCAAGGAATGAGTGTGAGGGAGGTGGAGTGGAGGGATTAGCAAAGGGAAAAATGGACTCGTCAAATGTGACATGTCGTGAAAAAATGGTCTTACCGGATGTAATGTCTAGGCACCAGTATCCGTGGCAGTTGGTGGGGTAGCCTAAAAATACAAAGGAGTGGATCGGGGGGCAAGTTTATGAGGGCGGGTTGCGAAGAGGTTGGGGTAGCATAGACACCCAAACACTCGTAAATGATCGTAGGTGGGTTGTCTAAGGTAGAGTAGGTTCATGGGTGTTAAGTTTTTGTGAAGTTGAGTGGGAAGGATGTTGTGTAGATAGCATGCAGCGTGTAAGGCCTCAACCCAAAATAAGGAGGGAAGTGTGGCATGAGTGAGAAGAGCAAACATGATTTCATTTAATCGTCGAATCATACGCTCCGATTTCCCGTTTTGTTGGGAGGTGTGTTGTAACATCTCGTATTTTCATTAAATCAAAAGTTAAATCTGTTAAACTACTGTAAGGACTAGTTGTGCCTTTTATGAAATTTGTGGGCTATTTATGTTTACTTGTTGGTTCGTCATTAAATTTCTAATAAAAAAATTTAATAATATAACTATTAAATTATAATAACACTAATAATCATAATAATAATAACCAAGATAATAATTATAATAATACTATTAGTAATGCTAAATAATAATAATAATATCAATAAAAATAATATTAAAATAAAAAAAATATTCATAAGAGTAATAATAATAATAATCATGATAGTAGTAATAATAATAATAATAACAATTTATAAAAGATTATAAAACTTAAAAAGGTTTGAAATTTAAAAGTTAAGGGATTAATTTGCTAAATCTTGAAACTTTAAAATAAATGTTTTGGCATAAAATAACAAAGGCTGAAACTTCAAGGACCATTTCTGTAAATTATTAAAACCCACCCATTTCAATCTCGAAATTCCGGCCATCGTCGGCCGCCGGCGACCACCACTCCGGCAACCCATAAATCGGAAATAAACACTTGGTTTGAATGCCTAAACTGTTTCCAATCGCTTCGTGGGGAAGTTTCAAACCTTAAACACACTTTAATTCGAGTTTAAGGCCGGTAATGGGTGTCGTTTGGGCTTGATAACCATCGAGCAACAAGAGTAAACCGTTCGACCATTAAACCTTAATAATACTCAAATTAAGTGAACATAAGCAACTATCTAGTTACACTTAATCGTTTACAGTCCTCAATTACATCTGGAAAACACAAAGTTTACACCTCGATTACCTCTGTCCTTCGCGCACTGCAACAGATCAAAACCTTTATCCGAGTCTTCTAACCCACAATTGACAAGGGGTTTCTCATCATTAGATCTATTAGAAGTATCCTGTTGAACGAATTTGGGTACCTATGCTATTTGCGACCTGATCAAGCTACGACACTAGCCACGACTAGTTCTCATCCGTTCTTCCACGATTCGTCCTCAAAACGGGTAATTGAATACATGAATATGCTCAAAATTCAATGGGGAATCAAAGCCTTAGGTTTGTTGCTGTAACATCTCGTATTTTCGTTAAGTTAAAAAATTAACTTTGTTAAATTATTATAAGGACTATTTATGCCTTTGATGAGAATCTATGGGTTACTTACGCTTATTGCTTTAATTTGTTTTTAATTCTTTAACTTGAAAGTTTATAATGTAAATGATTACATAGTAATTAAATAAATAAATAAAAAAAATCTTAATAATGATTTTAATAATAATAATATTAACATGAAAAGTTAAATAATAATACTAATAATAATAACCATATTAATAAAATTAATAATAATATTAACAACAATAGATAAATGAAAGTAATGTTGGTAACAAAGTAAACTAAAGATGATAAAAATCATTTATAAAAGGCTAATAGTTGATAAGTTATAAAAGCTAATTAATCTTAAAGTTTAAAAAGGTTAAGGGTTAATTTGTTATTTTAGAAACTTGAAATGGAAGTTTTGGGCATGAAATAATAAAGCTTGAAACTGTAGGGACCATTAGTGTTAAACATCAAAACTCAAACAACCTTTCCCATTTCTCACATTTTTTCGGCGACCAATTCCGGCCAAATTCCGGCGAACTCCGGCGAAGCTTCAAAACGCAATAAAACACGAAATTAATGACCAAAAACCGTTCTAAATGCTTCGGGAAAGTGATTCAAACTCAATGATGAACCTTAATTGAATTAAAAACAATGTTATTGCGGTCGATGGGGCCGAGTAACCGGTTACACATAACATCAAACGTTGGCAATTAAAATCTCTTAATGGTCTAATTAATCAAACCAAAATGATGGTTAAATCATTCCTAAACTTTTGATAAACAAAATCCTATCTGAAATTCACTCATACATCTCATTCCACCATCTTTTATCTCGCGAACCGATTCCCCATTCGAACATCATTACCTGAACACCAAAAACCAAAATTTACATAGGGCTTTTCATCATTGTGACTACTTGAAGCTTTCTGCAAAACGGATTTGTGTATCAATCTTGTTTCTATCCGAATCCTTCACGACATAGTTGCGGTTTGTTCATCGTAGTGTTCCAATTCAGATCATCTTCATTCGGGTAATTAAGCATATCTACATGATCGTTTTAACATGGGGAATAAAAGCCCCATGAATCTAACCTGTAATTGAATCGAATCGGGGTTCAATTGGGATCAAATCGTTCTAGGGTTCATGTGGTTTTGGGTTTTCTTTTTAAATGAGAATTTAAAGTTTAGAACCAAGCTTAGGACACGGCCACGGCCCTCAGCTTACTGGTTACATGCGCGCCCCATCAAACTAGGGGTCCCGGGTTCGAACCCGGGCAACCTCACCCATTTTTTTAGGGCTTTCTAGCATTTAAAAAAATTACATAAAATTTCTAAAAATTATAAAAATCAGTTTTAAATATTTTGTTTATTTTAGAAGTTAACTAATTATTTTCTGTTAAATTAATTCTTCAAACACTTAAGCAATTTTTTTTAAAATGTTATATATAGTTTATTTTCATAAAAACAATTTCAAATAGTTGAAATCACTAAATTATTATTAGTCATTACATTATTTTTAATTTTGGATCAATTATGTTACATATAAAATTATATTTACATTTAATAATTAAATCATTATCTAATCATTATAAAAAGATTAGTAAAATTCTTTCATTATAATAAAATAGATATATTCATGAGTTCGACAAATAACCATATTTATAAAACCCCAAATCCTTATTGAAACCCTAATTCATGTTAACTCGTTAATCTTATTATTAACCTGAATCTTGTAATATTTATATATCTAGGTGCCTTGTGACGTTTTATCTTGGAACGGCATATATTATTCTTATTGATCTTCATTATATACTTATTTGACATGTGAGTTTTTCTTGCCCCTTTTTATATTTTTCACACTATTTTGGGGTGAAACATGATACTTATACATCGTACACTTATAAACGTTTGAGACTTGTAAAGCACTTGCAATTCATATTTTTGTCATGGTTATTTGTGTGTTGTAAGTGATTATATGAGATATATAGTTTGTTTACAATCATTAACTATTACTAGCCTGGTGACGTCTTAGATCTTTGGGCCTGGCAAGCCTATTTGGTGCTAAAGTCGATGTATTGCCGACTCCTGATGACGTATGCTTGTTCATCATGGGAACCAAATACACTTAGCCAATCTTATATACTTGTAATCAAGTCGAGGTTTGGTTGTAACGATATGTGTTCTATAACCTTACTAACTTATGACCTATGACATGAATTGCTACTTGTAACTTTATCATATTATGTATGAAAACCTTGGAAACTCACCAACTATTTATAGTTGACCTTTTATTTTTATCATGTTTCAGGAAATCCCCAAGTTTAAAGTGGACTTTTGAAGCTTGTAATAAAACTAGGACTTGGACCTAGTTTAATAAATAAAATGTATGTTATGTTTTGATTTATGTTTGAACTTATTTCATGTTTGAGACTTATGTTTGTATTTCCTTTTGAAACTTATAATTTTAATATTTACATTTAATTATAGCGTTATGTGGTGTGAACAATCTAACCCTCACATCTCGACGTTTCCGCTGTCAAGGTTAAGGTGTGACAGTTGTAACTCACGATTGTGATTTAGCTTTCTATTTGGTTCGGTTAGAAATTAGGGTTCTAAGGGATTTGGGGGTTTTTTATATGGTTTTTAAGAAGTAAAAACCAAGTGATACCAAGGCGATGGCCCTGGTTCACAGGTTAGACACTTACCCTTACAATCTTGAGGTCCCGGGTTCGAACCCGGGCTCCCTCATTCATTTTTTTAAAAGGCTTTTCTGCCTTAAATTAATTTTAGAAATTTTAAGTAAACATAAAAATGGATTTTGTAAACTCTAAATATTTATAAAAGCAACAAAGCAATTTTTTATATAATAATTTCTTTTAAATATCTTAACAAAGATTTCTTTTGGTTATTTTTTTTAGTTGTAAATAATAAAGAATAAATTATTATTGGTTCAACGTTGCTTTTAAATTATTGATAAAAAACGTGTTAATTTTGTTTAGTTATAAAACTTTATTTAAAATTTATATCTAAATACTTTAAATTATTATAGATATTTTCTCCTTCATATCTGTGTATAAAATATAAATATATTCATTTTCAATTATTACAAGAGAACATATAATTATTTTCCTTTTGTTAAATATCAATGTTTGACAAAAACCCCAAATACCAAATTGAAACCCTAGTTCATTTACACCATTGATCTTATTATTAATCTAAACCTTGTAATATTTATATATTTGGGTGTGCCTTGTGACGTTTTACCTTGGAACGACATATATTATTCTTATTGATCTTCATTATATATTATTTGACATGTGAGTTTTCCTTGCCCCCTTTTTACATTTTCACACTAATTTGGGGTGAAACATGATTATGTCACACCCTCAAAATCCACGTGCGGAGTTTTACCGCGAGGCGTGTGAACAAACCAGGATCACAGTCAATAGTTACTCAGAACGACTCTATATGCCATATTTAAATAAAATCAACCAAAGTATAAACTTTAAACTGTGCGGAAGCGTTTTGTAAAACAACCCAAGAAATAAAAATGTATACTATGGCAAAACATGCGTCAACCCAAAAGAGTAAACATTAACCATTAAATGATAAAAAATGTCTTGAAGACCGAGTCTTAGAATGCAAGTGAAACCATGTCGTGCTCCTAATGGCAAGCAAGCTAATGACCTGAAAATAGCATACTAAAATGTCAACACAATGATTAGTGAGTTCAAGAGTGATATTCAAACATAAGCAGTTTAATAATAGGGATATAAAAGTAATGCATTATAATAGATAGCTAGTACATTAACAATAAATATTAACTCAGTGATTTCGCAATTAAAGCTGACTGTGTTACGTTGTTGCCTCCTGTCACGACTTAACAGGTCGTGACAATGTTCAATAGGACAAATTGCACCCGGTTGACCTCGAGTCACACAGGTGGGGCTCGTCAGACCCAGTAATACTACCCAAATTTCCCCACTATTCAATATTAAGACTTTTCTCATGATATCAACACTATATTAATATTATACACAACTTGAATATATAAAGCGTTTGTGATTTACCAGTACACTATCTCCCCCAAAAGAGATTAAATAAAGAGTGGGGCATGAACTCACCTGATATGCGTGATAGACACTTAGAGTTTTACTTGACAGACAGAATGGACAGACAACCTTCAGAGGTTACCTAGATCATATAAGTATGTGAGTACGTGTAAATAGAGAACATGTGAAACCCTAAGTACACTACAACCAAGGACTCAAGGTTTTAGAAAAACAGACACGTTTGACCCAGTTGACCCGTTTGAAGCGTTGGTGACTTTATGTGTTGTAAACCATTCAAGCAATCATACACATATATCATACATGGTTAACATTCAAATAGATCATATGTATGCTATATTATCCAGGTGTATCACTTAGAACATCATACAACCAAGTATCATACAAGTCATGCGAATCTTGAACATTAACA
Source organism: Flaveria trinervia (assembly GCA_025506515.1). Lineage (NCBI taxonomy): Eukaryota > Viridiplantae > Streptophyta > Magnoliopsida > Asterales > Asteraceae > Flaveria > Flaveria trinervia. The sequence goes on along the minus strand of CM046443.1, from coordinate 101,610,356 downwards.
TGTCCACTAGTTATAACACAACTAACATGCCACACAAAGATCAAATCACGCACCACATGACATGTGAAGCCACTCACGACTTCACATCCTAAACCCTACCAATCCTACTAAGTAGGGGTCTCAGATTCGCACGCGTGTATGATGATCACATTCACATTCATTAACCATGTTCATTTCATTCAACATACACCACAACAATCAGTTCTAGTCCCCAAACATGGTGTCTTAGCTACTAACCAACATCAACATCATATATGCTCATCAAAGTTCAAACATCACCCATGATTATCCAAGCATCCCATACAACCAATTTAACATGTTCTATCATATTAGAATTCATCCATGAACTTACTAACATACTCCTAACATCCCAAACATGTTCAAGCTATTATCCTTCAAACGTTATGCAAATAAAGTTTCCCTTTTGGGAAAGTATATTCCAACATCTACCAAACACTTAATGTATTCATGTATTCATTACAATTATACCATCTCAGGCTCATAACAACATCTAGACATGATCAACAATGCCTAATCATCATAATCTAACAATCATCATGAACAAAAGTTTCCACTTTTGGCAAGATATGAACAACAACATTCATTCTAAGATTTCTAGCATTCATATCAACAATCTAGCATCTAATTAACATCATGAACCCATCAACAACATCAACCTATCATTAGATTATCATGTCATGAAAATAAAGTTACTATTATTAGTAACCTATGAACACCAACTTCAATTCATCAATTTCTTGCAAGATCAATGTATCCTAACATTCATACAACCTACTAATCATCATACATTCATCAAACAATCATCAACTTCACATAATCATGCTAATTTCGAATTAGGGTTTGCCTAAAATCAAAGTTCATAATCAATCCATTAAAAACATACAATTCATGCATAATCAACGTTAAACAACATGTATTCACTCCAATTAACATATTATCATCATCAAACAACATCAATTTCGACCCCATGATGATACAAAATCGAATTAGGGTTCGGCCCTAACAAGAAAACCATAAAAACACCAAAACTAACCTTTATTCTTGCCAAGGAACATGATTTTGATGTTGTTAACTTGTTGTATGGCTTGAAATCGAACCAAAATCGTAGCCAATTGGTTGATCTTGATTGAATTTGCAAAGGGAGGGGGTGTGAGGGTGAAATCGCGGCCGAAGGTGGGTGTGGGGGCTAGGGTTTTTGTTTTATTTAATTTAATTTGCATAATTACCATTTAAACCCTTGTGTTTTGATATTTTATAAAAACTAGACTTTAAACTCTTTGTAAAGTGCTTTTAGCTTAATAATATAAAGATATAAACTAATGAAAATCATTATATATTTTATCTTTATAAAAACACAAGGCATACGAATAAATAGACACGTTTCCGCGTTACGCGATTAATTTCCTAATTAACATTTAAAAGATGCAAACATGTAAACATAACACAATAATCACATAATCAATTAGATTATCATTAATTTAACATTGTTAATTATTATTAGGTCACCAACGTTAAACGACAACTAGTGTGTGTTTACGACACGTGCATGCAAGACTTAACGGAACTAACGGAGTTTGATAACGGAAATTTACCGGATGTCACAGATTACTTATACATAACACACTTGTAAACATTTAGACTTGTAAAGCACTTGCAATTTATATTTTTGTCATGGTTATTTGTGTATTGTAAGTGTTTATATGAGATACATGTTTTTGTTTACAATCATTAACTATTGCTAGCCTGGCGATGTCTTAGATCTTTGGGCCTGACAAGCCTATTTGGTGCTAAAGCCGAGGTATTTCCGGATCCTGATGACGTATGCTTGTTCATCATGGGAACCAAATACACTTAGCCAATCTTATATACTTGTAATCAAGTCGAGGTTTGGTTGTAACGAAATGTGTTCTATAACCTTACTAGCTTATGACCTATGACATGAATTGCTACTTGTAACTTTATCATACTATGTATGAAAACCTTGGAAACTCACCAACTATTTATAGTTGACCTTTTATTTTTATCATGTTTTAGAAAATCACAAGTTTAAGTGGACTTTTGAAGCTTGCAATAAAACTAGGACTTGGACCTAGTTTAATAAATAAAATGTTTATGTAATGTTTTGTTTTGTTTGGAACTTATTTCATGTTTAAGACTTATGTTTGTTATACCTGTTGAAACTTATAATTTTAATATTTACATTTAAATATAGCGTTATGTAGTTGTGAACAATCTTAACCCTCACATCTTGACGTTTCCGCCGTCAAGGTTGGGGTGTGACATGTGTGGGCATGAGAATCGGAAATCAATGCCATTTTGGTTAGCAAAGTTTTTAAAACTTGTGTTTACAAACTCACCCCCCATGTCACATTGAAACGATTTAATGGGTAGGTTAAATTGGGTTTTGACAAAATGATGAAAGTGCGAAAATTTTGTAAACGTTTCGGATTTAAATTTTAACAGGTAGACCCACGTGTATTGTGTGAAGTCATCCGTTAGGACCATGTAATACTTATAACCGATGTGACTTAGAATTGGGGATGTCCATAAGTCGCAATGCAAAATGTCAAATGGTAAATAAGTACTATTCTTAGAATCCGAAAAAGGGAGTCTTTTATGTTTTGACAATTGACACGATTGACAAACCAAAGATGTCTTTATTTCATTACAAGAAATAAAATGCTTTACACGAAGAAACTCCATCACTGGACGATCGGGATGTCCTAGCCTATCATGCCAAAGCGGAGAGTCTTGTGAGGATGCAAAGCAGGCAGTTGCGGAAGTGTTAGTGGTGAGCGGGTAAAGGTCACCGGTACTGTTGTGACGGCTCAGGATCGTGCCATCCTTGAAATCCTTCACAGAAAAACCAAATGGGTCAAAATCAATGGAAGTCTAATTATCAACATTGAATTTACGAACGGATATTAAATTTTTAATAAACTTTGGGTTATAAAGGACCGATTTAAGGTGTAAAGGTTTGGACAGAGTGTTTATAGTTGAATTTCTCGAGCGCAAAACTGGAATATGATTGCCATTTCCAATAAATATTGACGCTATAGGTGAATACGAGGAAAAAGTATGAATTTTGTCGGGCTCGTAAGACACATGATCGGACGCACCTGTATCTATATGCCATTGGTCATCAACACCTTGCTTTGCATGCTCCAAAGAAAAGGCCTCTACCGTGTCAGCTAGTTGTGTGGGTTCCATAGGGTCGGTCTCAGTGAGATGAGCCTGGGCCAATGGTTGTTCTTGAGAGTTCGAATTTCTGCTTCCAGATCTGGATTGAAACTGATAGGCCCATGGTTGCTGCCATGGTTGAGACGGATATGGGCAAGGGGGAGGCGCCCAATATGGATAGGGCGGTTATGGATGTGGAGCCCAGTAGGGGGTGTAAGGCATCATATGAGGTGAGTGGGGTCTTTGGGAAGGATTGGATTAGTTTCGGCTGTTTGGTCTGCCCGAACGGGCAGGTTGGTTACGGCTGGAGGAATGGTCTCGATTGTTATTACGGCGGGTGTTGTGTTGAGATTCCCGATAGTTAGAGGGTCGGGTATCCGGTGGGGATGGTTGTTTTTGCTTTCGGTTAGGCGAATTCTGATTGGGTTTAGAAGAAACAGCAACAGCAGCAACAAGTGGGTAGGAGGGGTTAGTTTCACGTGCAGCGATTCGTCATGCTTCAGCTTGGAGTTGGTCCACAGCGGTCTCCCAAGGCAAGAGAGATTGGTTAAGAATGGCTGTCGTTGTATCATACTCTCAAGGAAGACCACGAACGAGATGCAAGATGCGTTGGGTGTTGGTGAGAGGACAATCCACAGCAGCAAGTTGGTCCGCGAGTTCCCTGATTCGTTGACAATAGGAGTCAAGGTCTGACATGGCAGAAAGGGTGAGATTCGTCAATTCGTGTTCAATTCGTGTTGGAGGGCATGGGCTCGAGAGCCTTTGTTGTTGAGAAAGAGCTTCTTGACCCATTCCCATGCTTCGTAGGCCGTTGAGGTATCTTCTAAAACTCGGACGAGGAGGTCGTCTGATAGGGTCCCGTAAATCCATTGCAAGACGACTGCATCAATCTTCTTCCACACGGGATATTCAGCATCGGCTTTGTCCGGGGCAGGCGTACTGTCGATGTGGTGAACTACATCGTACCCGGTGGCATGGAGCATGAATAGCTTGACCCACGATGGATAAGAGACCTTTGTGCCATCAAGTATTCGAACTATGTGCTGAATATTCGTAACCGTGTACACGGGATGCAAAATCCGAGGAGGCGCGTTAGATGAGGAAGATGATTTGTCTCCCATGGTGTAAAGGGGAACAAAAGAGTGTAAGTGAAGGTTCAAGGATGAGAAACAACGGGATCGAAATCCGGCCAGAAGCTTGATACCATGTAAAGTAATGGAATTCCTTCCTTCATCTCATTCAAAGGTATTGTACATATACATCTCAAAAGGAGTAACGTAAGGCTAGAAATAATCGTAGACTTTTCAATCAAGGAGGACTAAAGAAAGGAAATATACAAACAAATTAATACACGATACATGCCAATAATATTAAAGATATTATCGGCTAACAAAATGTTCATATTAAAGTGTTTTACACTTTTGATTTGCCGTTTATATTTTAAGTCGTTTAGATCTGTTGTGGTATATCTCACGATGTTCTCATAGCCATTAGATACATAACATGAATATGGGATTTTTTATGCTATTCTAATATTAGTTAGGCTTATTTTCTAGTGACTATGAGTGATATTTTAATATTCGAGTCAAATCCAAATATTTAGAAATTCGATTCAGTCTCGATTCAAAATCTAATTAAGATTCGAATTCATGATTTTTTTATTTGAAATTCAAGATAAAAATAAACACATCTATACTTGTTTATAAGAAATTAAGAATTATAACTTAAAATAAAGTTAAATACTCTAAATTTTTTAAATCCTAATTGGTTGTTTATCTTATTTGACACTTGGACTATTTCGATCGTATATTATACTTTCTTTTTGATAATTTGAAATTCGACTTTTCAGATGAGTTTCGAAAATATTAATAGACTGATTATTAATCGAATTCAACTAATCTTTTTCAAATTCATATTAATTTTAAATCCTATTTGAAATTCCACTTAATCCCATCATTTTTAATTATTTTGTATAGGGATTTCCTTTTCAATCATGGTGTACAACTTCTTAGATATACGTTAGTCACTTTTAACTCATATATACATCATTGAATGTGTTCGGTTGTCCATTATAGGTTTTCTTTTCTAATTACTTTATGTCATCTTAGATGGATTCACCGTACAACAATGGGCAACAAAAGGCTCAAATGAAGCTCAGAAAACATAATTCGACTAGAGGGAAACAATTTTCAAAGCTTAGGTTGACAAAGCAACACACTCATTGCACTTCTTTGTTATATAATCAGGATATGTGTACAATATTAGCGTTAGACATGTGATTCTTAACTTAAATCTCACATCACTCGTTGTTTATTTAAGTTCCAACATGATATTATCCATTTGTCTTCAATAGAAAATAATGTTTGGTAATGTGCATCATAGGTACTTTTTTCCGGAAACCCAAACGTTTATTTTCTTGATTTCATAGACTGCTTATTTAGAGAATGATAAAGTTATTAAAAGAAATGTTCTAATAGAAAGTCTTCCAAAATTAAAAAGTCTAAGAAGTATTCTTAACCATTCACCTTTTTATTCAGTGGTTGATATCAAATTGTAAGAAAAAGTTTATTAAAAAAGTATTTTAGGAATATTTTTTTTTACTTTTTTACAAGGTCTCCTATTTTTTTAAAACGTTTATAACTTTAATATACGACATTATTTTTTATAAAAATTATACCACATAAACGAGTGTTTTTCAATCTTTAAAACGAGTATAGTATTGTTATATAAAGATTAAAAAATTGACGTTTTTAAGCTCATATCTCGTCATTATATCTTTAGTGCAGTTCATGATGTCATTTTGTTGGTTATTATGTTAAATTTGAATACTATTGGTTTTTTCTAAAATGATGAATTTTAAAAAAATACAATGATGAAATAACATGAGTGTGTATCTCTAATATGTAAAAGACAATAATAAATTAACAACTAATCAATCTAATAATTAAAAACAATAATAAAATAACATAATGTCTCATTGTGTCTTTTGATCGTTATTGTGTTATCTTGAATAATATGAGTTTTGAAAATATATTGTTAAAATAAAATCATTGTGTATTTTTAATGGTAAAAAACAATGAATAATAACAAGTTTATATAATCTATTAAAAAACAATAACAAAAATAACACATTGTGTTATGTTCAATACTATGAGTTTTGAAAACTACATTGGTGAAAATATATGATTGTGTATTCTAATTGTAAAACACAATGATAGATAACAAGTTTATAATCTATAAAAACAGTGATAAAAATAATACAAAATCATTTAAAATGTAAAATACAATGATTAATGCACATAATAAATGATGTAAAATATATGACACAATAAATTGATATTTGATACAATGAACTTAGACACAATGAACTGATGTATTTGACATAGTGACCAAAATGTTATTCTCTTTAAAACAATAGAAGGACATATGTCAAACACAAAATCATTCTTATACTTTTTAGATTAAACATTATTTTTAATATAACTTTACCCAAATATTAAAATAAGATTTAATAAGTTGTTGGGTGAATTTGTTAGGGTAAAATTGAGATTAGAATAGGGCGCCAAGGGGTGGCTTGGAATCCTCCTAGATAGCTGATTTAATTTGGCTCTAGAGGACATATTCTTTATGTAGAAGATAAATGGGTGTAAGATCTTTTAATCTAGAGGACCATTTTTGTCGATAAAAGGGGGGTTATAATATACATTGATTATATTACTCTTTGTAATCATGAGGTGGAATGAATACTTGCCAAAGAAAGTGAATAGTAATGTGTGGAGGTTGTTGTTAGATTGTTTTCTAATAAGATACAGTTTAAGCTATAAATGTTGAGAAATCAATCTATTTTTTGTTTTTTTCTTAACAATTAAATCTTTGGATCATATTTTTAGTTTTTTTAGCCTCATGGATTATTGAAGAGGCCGTAACAATGAAGTTTTGGTCGCCAAGATGGCAACAATCATACTCTTCTTGATTCGGTTATGTCTTTGTCATATTTGTGGATTTCTTGTTGGAATAGCAATTGAAAAGTCGGATGGATTGAGTAGTTGAAAAATCCACTTCTTAATATGTGATTGTTTGTGTTTTTTCCCTAGGTTAGTGGTTTACTAGTTTGATATCCGTGTGTGTCGTTTTTATATATGATTTGCCTTTCAAAAAAATATAATATTATAACTACTTATTTGATTTGTATTGTTGAAAATCGACACATCTGAAGGAAATTATCAAAATGTAATTTTTTAAAAAGTAAAGTAATAACAATCTCAATTAATAAGCATAAAACATTTATTTTTATAATATCTTTTTATGATTAACATACTTTTATCGTAAAAGATTAAGATTAAAATGAAATGAAAAGCACATCTATCAAACATAAAGATCTTGTAATTTTGTAAGCATTCCTTTGAAAAAGCAACAATATGTGACAATGATATCCACAAAATTGATAAATAACAATTTTGTAGGGGTTTGTGGGCCAAGGCGGCTATTGAAGTCGACTATAAATATCACATTCGAAAATTACCATACACAACTAATAAGGCCCACGTTACCTACAAGTCTACAACCATCAAACAAAACTTCTAGTTGTTATTGACAAAGCAATTCTTTTGTGGTTTGAAAACCATGCTATTTATATCATCTTCTAGAAATTTGGTTATGATTATATTCTAATCCATTTACAATTCGTCATTACCATATCATGCATAGCAATATGTTTATATATTCTCCTTTATTAAAGCTATCAAATTTAAATTAACATTCGTAATTCAAGTCTATAGATGTATACAAATTTACCAGTTATCCCTAACATAAGTGGGTAAGATAACGTACCTTAAGATCTCATTAAAATAAAGAGAAGTTTTGAGTTCAAGTATCTTTTGTGATAAAGAAAAAAGTTTCAAACTGGATAAGAGGGTTTTTCTCACCTCTCATGAAGTTCCTCTTAAGATGGTCTTGAATTACATATTCGAGTAATAGAGATGATCGTTATTGATAAAGGTATTTAACAAGGGCGATCCAAGAGCAGTAACATTAAAATCACTATTTTTTCTTTCTATTTTTTAATTAAATAATATTATACAATTATCATTATGTTTTTCTATCATCTCCACTCACAACCATATTAAAAATATTTAAATAAATATATGGTTTGAACGGTGTATTATCAAATATACAGATGAAAAGTAACATTTTATTTCTCTTCCGCTTATAATTATTTCACAGAATAAGATGTAAATACTTTAAACAGGAACGAATAGTGTCAAGGGTAAGGTTTTAATGTGTTATACTGGCACTTATATGTTGAAGACTTTTTAAGAGTGATCCCAGTAAAAAGTATAGTTGTTCTGGCCTCTGAGTTAAACATTATGATTCTGTCTTTCACTTTCATTAAAGAGTATGATCCTATAAATTTTAGTACTTTTACTTAACACGATTGATTAAAAGTTTATTATAATGCAAAATTATAATCTTAAGAAATTTATTTATTTGAATTTAAATACTTTTAACAATTATGTAATCCGAGCGATAGTTCCATTAGTAGTACTATTATATGAATATATTAAATTTAATAAACTCGTGTACACTACTAGAAAATAAAACTAATGCAACATGTCAAAATCAACTTTTTTTCATAAGTTGCATTTGATTCTAAAGCAATTTCGTTTATCGTAAAGGTTGCATTAAAAAGCATTATGCAACTTTTTTTAAGTTGCAAAATATTATTGAAATTACAACCTTTTTATAAAAAAGTTAAATTCAAAAAAATAAATAAATTATTACTATTATTTATTTTATTAAAATAAAAAAACTTGACTAAAATAATATATTAGTTTAGGCGGCAAATTTTATTAGAAGAGTAACATAAAAGTGTCATGTGACATTCTAGTTACTCTTTTATTATATAATAGATTTTGTTGATAGTAATAAACAATAAATTTACTCTTGATATTATGTTTACAATTAAAGACGTTAATTTGAAGTAAAAAAAAACTAGGAGTGGAACTGCAAGTTGGTTTAATTGATGTTATGGGTAATAATGATCAGGTTTAGATCATTATTGGTTTATTTAATTGAGTTTGTATTCAATTAAGAGTGAGTTGTTATTTATTTGATTATTTAAATAATATTTGAGTTTAATTTAGATTGGTTTAAGTGTAGTATAAATATATAGTTATATATTTAGTTTCATCACGTTGAGTTTATAAAATTAGGCTCCTTATATCATAAACATTTATCGCTATACTCAAAGCTCATGAGTTTGATATTGGCTACTCGAGTTATTTCTCAAGTGGGCACTCATCTTTAAATTGATCTCATCCAAACACGCTTAATTATAGAGTTCTCTTCACATATATAATCAATGCACCTAAAATGCTTTGATAATAGTTACTTATTATCCCAAAATCAATCTTGTCCACGATAGATGTAAAATTTACTTAGGGTGTTATACTCACTCTTTTGTAGACTTATTATCCTTAATGAAATTTGCCCACCATATCTATCTGCTTAAGGTGTCACTTGAACACTCTCAAGAACTCATCATCCTTGATGGGGTTTGTATTGGGTATTCTACCTTGGAAGAAATTGAAGATTTCGATATTATTGAAGTTGAAGACTTGAAGCATAAAATCAACAAAAATATTAGCCTAGGGTTTGTTTTGTAATTATTGTAAATACTAGACTAGTATATATATTAGCACATATTATCATTGTAAAGGGTGACTAATTCACCACTTCTTAGGGTGAATTAAGTTCATCATCAACAACAATATATCATCATCCTTCAAGGATGATGATTTCAACAATATATCAATAAACATCAAACATTAAACACGTTGGTATTCTTCATCGTGTTCATCATTATATTCTTCATCATGTTTATCATTATTATATTTTGGCATCTAATCATTCAAGTTCTTGTCTTTATCAATATGAATCCTAAGATCCATGCTCATTGTTCCCGTTCATATCGGGAACACACAGTTTGCCCTACCATCCCAAATGACACATAAATGGCTTGATACCATTTGTAACATTCAAATCTTCATACCATCAATATTATCCGTTTTGCCTATAAAAAAACGCACGAGTTTGCTTTGTGGTTACTTGAGTGAAAACTCCCTAATAGGCATCAATTCTTGGATTGATCCTACCCGGACACACTTAATTATGAAATTCTCCTACAATCCATAATCGATACGGTCAAATCATAATGATGGTGGACGAGACAAGAATTTCTTTATGAACTTAATATTTTTTTTGTCTACGACCAACGTAAGATTTACTTACCATGTAAAAATGATTTATCGTATAAACATGGCCTTAAGCATACACATTACCCAAAACATTGAAATCATGGGTCATAGAACTCACCTTGATTGATATTACTCTTAAACTCGTGAGTTGAATGATATTAGACATAAAACCCTATTCAATCCTTGTTATATATCAAAACTGAATATGAATACATGATAGTAATATCGTAATCAACCCTCCGTACCTTTTATTGTATGAAACGCAAATTTAAGAGGAGCATGTCTTGCTTAAGCTATTTACCCCCTAATTGTAGACTAATGTCTCTTTTATTTACATTTGAACACATAACTAGTGCAAAATAAGATGGCAAAGTTTGTGGTGTTACAAAGTTCGATATAAGATAAGAGTCAAAGTATTTGTCACTTCAGATGTATGTTTTTGTATATATATAAATACACTAATTCTAAGAAAACCTTGAAAACCACTTTTAAACCATTGATTAGTTTAGATCAATGGTTAGTATTAAAAGTGGCAAAATTGTAATTGTTTGGAACATTTTGAAACTGATTTCTATGCCATAAGGGTATTTCAGGAAAAGCAAAATACACTTCAATCGTAACCGCCATCCCCATATCAGTAAGCATAACAAAAAACCCAAAAAATTCGCTCAATCAATGTAAATAGATTTGGATATTCTGGAAAAATAAACGATTTGGATGGTCATTAAGATTGTACATTCGAGATTGAAGTGTTGTTCTTGTGGAATTGGTCATCGGCGCTGAAATAGTTACAAAGGTATGTTCTTGGTTTTGTTATGATAAAAATTTAAAACGCAAGCTATTATCAATGTAGATGTTATTGATTTGTGAATGTGGAAATGAAACTTCAGGTATTTAAGAAGATTTGTATAAGATTTTTAGTAATTTGGTCGTTTGAATACGAAATCAGACAAGTAAGTATATAATCGATTAGAAATTGACTCATCAGTTAGTAATCCACGCATCGAATAACAAATTCTCAGCTTTTGTGATGATTTTGTTCGAATAACATGTATAAACATTATAGAATAGGGCTTTTTTGTTTGGAAATAAAGAAACAGAGGATTTGAAATCGGGGCTTCCTTGTTGCGTGCATACATATGTGTAAGTAGTGCGAAAAATGGGTCTTCCTTGGTACGTATATGTATTCTGGGAATATATTTATTGATTTGGGTTTCTATAGTTTGAAAATTACCTAAACTGTTGGTATATTTATCAAATATAGATGTTGGATGCGTATATGTAAGCACATATTGTGAAGTATTTGATTAGGTGTTTTCCCGGTAGATACGCATATGTAGTCATTTTTTAATTATTAGGTTTAGGAGTGTTTTCATTACGCATAATGCAAATAATGTTGGAAGATATATGTAAGTTGTATGTGAGATGTTTTAATTTATATGCATATGAAACATTTAATTTGTATTGATATGTATATGTAATCAAATATGTATATTCTTTTTTTATTGCTTTTGTATTGCCATTGTTGCTAACAATGTTAGTACATATTCCTAAGCAAGTTGGGAATATTTTTATTATTATGCATTCATTAGTTTAATTGTTGGAAGAACTTGTGTCTAAACATCTTGATACGTATATGTAAGCTGATTGTTACTTGTCTATTTATGGCTTTGTATTTTACCCATATTAAATTATTTTTGGTACTTATGTTAGAATATTCGTGGTAATGTAAGTTTTATAAGAAACTAAATGATTTTTTGTTTGGTTGATTCCTCCTTTTAATGTAGATGCCATCCGGTAATAGTAGGAGAAGTGGGAGAATCTCCCTGCACCATACCTTTAATAAATTTAAAAACATGTCGTCTGATCCTATCATTGTTGGCGATTACGAAGAAGGATCCGAGATTTAAAGGTTAATTGGAATATTCAATGGAGTAAAGTAATTGAAATTGTGTTAAATGGTAAGTCTACTTATTACATATACGTAGCTGAATAATAAAATATCAATAATTTAATGACTTCTGATCTGTAGTTTTGAGAAAAACAAAGATGATGGAAAAGAGAAAGTTGTGCCAAGGACATTCGGGTAAGTTCATTAAAAAGTTAATGAATACACAAACGTATGTGTTTTGTATATGTTGGTTTGTTCTCATAACAAACAATATTGTATAATCATGAAAGGTTATTACAATTACATTTTTATACGATTTTAGAATAATATATATGTATTGGTATCTGCAAGAAGTTCATATTTGGTACAAAGTCGGGGGATGGTACAACACATCACCTTCTTACTTCGTTACAGCCTGGTCAACAATTATAGATTGATGTTATTGATTGTTGGGCAAAGGTATTGAAATATGAGGAAAGATATAGAAGTGCCAGTTCATCATATTGTATGTTTTGTGGGACCACACTGTTTGTAAGTAAAAAATATACATTCGAATTGAATTTATACATTATTAATACATATTTGTTATCATATCGACGTGCAGTTAGGATGGATTGTGCATAGTGCTAAAGAAACCTTTTGAGGAGCGATTTAGATTCTTTTTTTCATATTGGAATGATTTTATTCAAGAATATGAGAAGGTGGAAGATGTGAAACTATTTGACGTTGTGATGTTTCCCATTCTCGAAGGAAAACATTTATACTTGATATGCTTTAATTTCAAATATCCATGTATAACGATCATTGATAATATGAACATAAAAGAAAGTTTTGTTACGGTGGTCGATTATCCAAATTATATTAAGAAGTCAACGCCTATGAAAGTGGTTAGTTTTTAGAACGTTCCTCTCCATCTATGTAGATCATTAAGTTTAATTAGTTTAAGTTGAAAGTAACTTTAACATATTTTAAACTGTTATGCAGAAAGAAATATTTTGTATTATCTGCGATCAATTGGAGATGTACATGGGTAATCATGTGAAGAACTGGGACTGCGGGTTTCCAAGAGATGAAAAACGAAAGAAGACCAAAATAGCTTCTTTGAGAAAGAAGTATGCTTTTAAAATCCTGATGTCAGATATTAACGTATATCGCGACAAAGTAATGATGGAGCCAGAAGACACGTTGAACGAAAGCATTTATTAGTGTCGAACTTGTATGATTTTGGGGGGTTTTTGTGAAACTAATATGATTGTTAGTAATCTTGTTTTGGAACTTAGAATGATTATCACTACTATTGTTATATATTATGGGGTTTTAAAGTTATGGTTTCATGTTCATTGCTTATGGGGTTCGTATATTACATTGGTTTTGATTGCTTACATATATGTAGCTTGTATCGTATATGTAAGTGGTTTGTTTGTAAATGAGTAATATATATTTTTGTAGTTAAACTGCAGAATATATTTATTATCTATTAGATGCTGGTATTAAAAAAATATTTGGTATGATAATTTTTACTTACATATATGTATTCATATTATATATTTTTCATTTAAAATGCTTACGTATATGTAAGCATTTTTATATATTTAGGTTTTTAAGTTACTATATGTTTACATATATGTAGGAGTAAACGAATTTCTATTTTATTATCTTTGCTTTCATATATGTTTTTTTATTATGTATAGATCTGGAAACCGGATTTTCTTTGAATTATTAGTTTACGAAAAAAATACTATGATAGACCAATAATTATTTTATAATGATACACCCAAATCAATTAAACATAAACAAACTGAAAGAAATATACGTACAAAAATATTCAAGTATAACATTGATAAAAAACAATCTTATAAAAATAGATTCTTAATCCATATGTATGACATGTATGTGTATGTCAATCATAGATGATACTAAACTCCATGTGAATTTCCATAATTTTGACTTGATTCTTCATCACAAACGATTTTTTCATCTTCCAGTAGAGATATATCTTTTTAATTATCATGTTGGTCCATCATATCCTTCATTTTCTTCATATACATTGGTTGATAAGAAACCTTGATATTGAGATAAAATGAAATAAGTCAGTACATTATTAAAATTTCAAAAGAGTTGATTTATTCATAATCACAACTAAGGAAATAGTATATTTATTTAAGCTTACATATACGTAAACATTCTTAAAATATTTAACATCATGCTACATACATATACATAATCAAAATTTTAAACTAGAACAAACTAATCAAACGTATTAGGCATGTAAATTACCTTCATTTTCAACACCTGTAAGATATATGCGTCTATCTCCACGATTCAAATATGATGGGATAAGAATTGCAGAATTGTCTAAAACGAGATTATTACCAAAAGATGCATTACTAATGTGATCGATACATGTTGAAGGATTTGCTTCAACAAACTATTCAATTTCTATCCCAGTAACAATAACTATTGCAGAAGAAATCAACTTATCCATTCTAAAATGATGAAACATAGATTATAAATAAAAGAACAGAGTATCATAAAATCAAAATAAAAATCGTTGAAACGAATTCACCTCCTGCAATATATGATTGTTTAATTTGATTAACAATCTGAAGAAACATAAAAATGAAACAAAGCAAAACTTGTAACTAATAAAATCAAGTAAATGAAACGATCCCACAAAATATGCTAAATTAGTTTAATTATAATCAATTGTAACAGAGGAGAAATAGGGATTTGATATGAATTAAAAATAAATTATTAATAAAATTACTTAAATTACCTTTAAATATAATAAATATGATTAATAGAAAAATTTTAATTGGATGAATTTGATTTTCTTGGTTTTCATAAAATTTGTTAGTTTTCTTAAGAACCCTCCCCTATATATATATATATATATATATATATATATATATTATTTGAACAAGGTTTTCATATATCCAATTGCTTATTTCAACAATTAATATGCATATTATTTGAGTACATTTATATGTTTTGGACCATATTAAACACGTATTTATCTAAAGAGTCATAAAAAGACACAAACAAATTATACGTTTCTACTTTGTTTCCAATAATTGATAATTTCTCTTGGAATGTATGATCTCTTACCTTTTTTTTTAATTAGTATGTAACATTTTGTCGGGTATTTATGTGCATGTTTATTTTATTTTCATGTGTACTTTATTTTTATCTAATATCTACTTAAATTTCGTTTGATTTCTTTTATTTTATTTATCATCTTGTTGAGAACATGATTACCTTTGTAAAAGTATAAAGTTTATTCATTTTAAAACAATTTCTAAGTATTCATAAATGTATGGTGGATATGTAAGGCGCAGATAAAATTGATTTGATTGATATTGTCGTATTAGTATACTTTAAAATAAACAATACCGAAAAGTAAACTTATTTAAGGTTTTATATATATATATATATATATATATTATATATATATATATATATATATATATATATATATATATATATATATATATATATATATAATAACTAAGAGAATGAAAAATAATGGTAGTTATATTTGTCTTTTGGTGCAATCTAGAAGGAGAAGAAGCACGTCATAGTAGAAAAACTTAATTTACTCAACTTGTAGTATTTACACATATGAATTATATAGTAAATATTTCATCAAATTATAATGCTATTGATAATATTATTTATACTACTATATAATATATCTCTTTAGATAGAGATGTAATCTTGCCAAAAATACAAATTTTAAAGCAACATTTACAAATGAGTGCATCACATTTAAGATGGGTAGAATAAGGATTTGATTAAAATTTTAAGACACTTTAGGGGTTATATGGTAAATTTATCTATTAATTTTATAAAACTTGATATTTTTGCCCTTGTCTCTTTCATGTATTTAATAAACATTATTATTATATTATTTAATTCACTTCATTAAATTTTATTTTATTTATGATACTATAAATGTCAATTTATAACTAATTATATTTTTATAACTAAATAATATTTTAATTAAGTATATTATTTATTTAAATATTTAAGTATATAACTTATATAAATCTTCATATTTATAATAACTATGTCTTTTATAATAAAAGTGAAAAGATGATAGAATGATAATTTTACATATGGATTAAGACAGACATATGAAAAGTAATACTTAAATTTCAAAAAATTAGTTACTTATTTTATTTATGCCCCTACAATAAAGTATAATATATGATTGTTTATAATACAAATGCTAAAACATATACACGTGATCAAACAAAATCGTCATTTACTTTCAATGTTGTTTATATATTGTGATTGAGCATTAATCCTTCTTTCCATTTTCTTTATCAGTTGTTAAAAACTCAATAACAATCAAATTGGTAATTTATGATGATAATTTCTCCATTAACTTTTTTCGGTATATGCAAATCATCACCAAAAGCTTACTCTGATGATCATAAAACTTTAACCTACATTCATAAAATAAAAACCCGTAAAATCTAGACAATAAGTGATTTCCGACCATAACCCCATGCTTTCACTATTCTTGTTGGGATAATATAATTGTTTTAAAGGCTTTTGTAATATATGTAATTGTTTTCTTTTATTCAACTTTTTCAATAGTTATATTTTGATTTTTTAATTTATGTCATAACGCACCGAGCCGATACTGACTAAAATCGAATTCTTAAAAAATCATTCAACAATCATACAGCCGCAACGTGCGGGCATTTCCAACTAGTTGTATATAATAAGTGACTCAACATCCATAATTGTTTAATCTTATCTAGTAAGTAGTTTTGTAACAATTTAGGGTATGTTTGGCTACTGATGGTTTTGTTTAAACCAAACTAAGGGTTGCTGTCACGTGTTAGTAGTTTCTTTTACTTAAATTTATTTTATTATTTTTGTTATCATTATATCTTCCAATTGTTATCATTCTTATTATTAACAATATTTTATACCGTCTTCTTAGTTCGGCCTTCTATTACCTTGCACAAGTTAGTCAAATGACAAATATTACGGTTTTATCTTTTGGTTACTTGAGGACACCTATTATGTTTATGTGATTAAACTTAGAGGCTGTTTGATGTAAAGATTCGATCAGAAGCGGTTAACCGAGTAAGAGTCTGCTTCAAAACTAACCGGGTAAAAAGAAAAATATGCATGGGTCAGTGGTATTGGACCGAGTCAGACACGAATCAAACACTCTGACCGCCCAAAATGTCTGACCGGATCAGTGGGTCAGACATTTTGACCGAATCAGAAGTAAATCAAACAGCTACTTAGTGTACAACAGTAAATAACTTTTTATAATTTGTTTATTATGTGAAGGGGAATTCTGTTAGTATACATTGAAAATCATGGATGATGAACAATAGAAAAAATAATTTAATATGAGTTACCTTTATATATCTAAATTATTTTTATCAATGTTTTTGTATAAGTTGTATTTAAAACTCACTTAGGTTAAATGTTAATATTTATACTTCTTTGTTCGCTTTTATTTTCTTAAAATTGTTTTAACAAGGTAATGTTTTGTTAGTTCATAACATATGGTTGTAGCACGTTTGATTTTATCTACACTTTCATAGGAACTTTATTTAAAAACATTTGTTATGTAATTATACATCTATTATATAAAAATGTAACATTTACTTAAATAATATGCTTGTTAGCCTTTGTGAAACTCGTATGTGAAGCCAGGGTTGAGCTTGATTAGACTTGACTGTTTCAAACTTTTAATGAATCGATCTTGATCAACTCACGAGCAATTCAACTCGTTTACATCATATTAGGTTTTTGTTTTTTATATTTTTTATGGTTTATCCTTTTATATTATTGTAGTTTTTACATTAAATACTACATAACCTATAATTTAAATAATAATCCAATTATTTTGAATAATTGTCTTAAAACGGTAAGAACATTTTTTTTCTAAATGAGGGATGTAATCGTGTCAGGTTGATTGGTTAAATTGTTCAACTTGCACAAACCATATTTTTATTTTTGCAAAAGCATCAAACCCTATCCAACACATGCTTAAAGTCATGTAACTTGACACAAGTCGTTTAAACCATCTATCTAAACATGTCAGAGGAATTGTCGTGTAATCAAGTCATAAACATATTAATCAGGTTGGTGCTTTATAAAATATACGAGTTAAATGGTCTTAAATTAGTTAGTGGATCGACCATATTTCATTAAAAATGATGGCAGATTAACATTTCAAGTTAACAAGTCAAACAAAATAACACAAATACAATATATTTAAATAAACATGTCAATACGTACCCGAACAATTTTAACAAGTTATATCTCTAACAACCTCCCAACCTAAAACCTGACTTTATTAAAAAATAAGTAAAATAATAATTTTATAAACAATTTTCGAAGAGAAACATGATACATGCTAAAAGCCTACAACCTCATGGTCAAAGATATTTCTTTCACCAACAGTCAAAATTAACATGAGAAGAGAAAACGAATATTATGATGCAAGACCACCACCACCACTAGCACAAAAAGATGCATATGATTGCTTCATCACCATTTTTTATTAAACAATTCTCTCTTCTCACCCTTTGAAAGCACTATACTCCATTGATTTCACTTGCTTATTACCATTTTTAATCCAATAATTCGCCATCAATCTTCCATTTTTCTGTTCTTCAATCATTCCATCCATTGTTCTTGGTGCGTGTGCTCATTTGCCCTCGAAAATCCCCAATTTCGTAGGTTGTTTTTGCAATTTCCAACATGAATGGAGTGATGCGTTCGTAGATCCTTCGAATTGGAAACCCAGGTACCGATTCAGCTAATCAGCTTCTAATGATAACTGAATCAGTTGTTCATGTGTTGCAGATTGCAAAATACCCTGTTCGTCTTAGAAGTTTCAATAATTTTGATCTTTTTCCCATGATTTTGATCGAAAAAAGATGAAATTAGAACATAATTACTGTTTGTTGATCTATAAACAGCAAAACCCACTTGAGTTTCTGAGTAATTTGGTCTAATTGCTATTAACTTTTTTGAGTAATTAGTAAGAAGATGCTTTTGATTTAGGTTTTGATTGATATGGGTATCTTTAGTAATTGATCAAATTGGGATTTTTATCAGGACAAGAGGGTATCGATTATCGATTTCAGTTCAATCATGGGTTCTCCGGTGGCCGAAAACCGCCATCAGACGTTGAGTAGAAACAGAACAATGGAAAAAAGAGATGATACATCATTACATATTGCAGTGAGAGCAGGGGATGTAGATACAGCTATGGAGATTCTAAGAAGCACAGGAGAACAAGAATTGAAGGAATTGTTGTCGAAAAATAATCAATCGGGCGAAACGCCTCTTTATGTTGCTGCAGAATATGGTTGTGTGGATTTGGTAAGAGAGATGATGAAATATTATGACTTGGAGGCTGCTGGCATCAAGGCTAAGAACGGGTTTGATGCGTTTCATATCGCGGCTAAACAAGGAGATCTTGGTATGAATTTGAATAAGATCTTGGTTTGATCAGTTTTTGTTGATTATTGAAGTCAAATGGACTAAAATTGATCTTATAGTTATATCATCGGTTCTTGATGAAAAATTAGAGAACTACAAGAAACGATTAAATAGTATCATAAATTGTTACAGAGAAATGTAATTGGTTGATTTTTAGCAAAATCAATATAAAATTTTGAATTTGTGAAGTAATAAGTTTGACCAGTAAAGTCAAACTGTACCATTTTCTTAGATCGGCCTACCGTTTGCCTAACAATCTTTCACATAATGAGTTCTTGATAACCTTAGGCTTGTACCTAGCATGAATTGTTCTTCTTATATTCTTAAGGTTGACCTGAAAAGTCAAGTTGTGACTTTTCCTTGAAGAGGTGCAATGGTTGGCTAATATTGTGCAAAATAGCGAGTTCATCAAAATCAGAACCAAAATGAAACAATCAGAATTAGAAGTTTGTTAGGTAATTTACATATATGTTAATGATCAGCTTATAACTCCTTACCTGCTTCTCCGAATCTGATTATTCTAACCTTGGATAATCAGAATTCAATTCAACACATCCAAACACTCCCTTAATCTAGAGTCAATGAGATTAAGTCAACGGATATTTCAGTTCAAAAAACAGGATCCCGTTTGAGTTAGAATTTAAGGTCTCTCATCATCCTGTTGGTTAACGCGTTTAAGTTATATTACAGTTTTTTAAAAGTCAACATTTAGTATTACTGACTTATTGCATTCTTAAAGACAGCTTTTGAACTGTTAAAAAGACCAAAATCTATATATTTTGTCAAATGCTGATCTGACTGTTTCTTTTCAGAGGTATTGAAGGTTCTTATGGAGTCACAATCCGAGCTTTCAATGACATTTGATCAAAAAAACACAACAGCATTACACACGGCTTGTGAACAAGGTCATATTGAGGTGGTCAAGTTTTTATTGGAGAAGAATAGTAGTATGGCTACTATAGCCAAAAGTAACCTTAAAACAGTGTTACATTCTTGTGCACGAAAGGGTCATTTGGATGTTATGAGAGCACTTTTGGAGAAAGTACCCGAAATTGCCTCTAGAGCTGATAAAAAGGGACAAACCGCCCTTCATATGGCTGCTAAAGGTCAAAGTGCTGACATTGTTAATGAACTTATTGCAACTGATAATGAATTGTTAAACATGGTTGATAAGAAGGAGAATACTGCTTTACACATAGCTGCACGAAAGGGTCGCTTAGAGGTAATTCTAGATTATTATGCTTTTGTTTCAAGAAAGTTGACTTTGACTTTTGAGGTCAAAATGCTAGTTTGAGATAGAGATTTTGCTGCAGTAGTTATAATTTTCTCTAGGGGAAAGAAGTAAAACAAAGTTTGGTTTTAAAAGGTGGTATCTTGACCTTTAAAATCGTAAAGAGAACATGAATGTTTCTTAATTTCATGGTTTTAGATTTGCTGAGAGGTTTAAACTTAAAAGATTATCGTCGTAACATTTCAAGAACGTTGATTCTGAATATGACTGTTGATGTCAAAGTGCTGGCTTTTCAATTTAAAATTTGATAGGATATTGTTGCAAGTTCTGCATACACATTGTTTTAATATGTATTTTATGTTATGATTTTCGAATTTCACGGTAGTAGTCATAGACTCATAGTATAATATCTCAAAAAAAGAAAGTTGACTTTAACTTTGACTCTAAAGTTCAAAATACTAGCTTATAGATTTGAAGTTTGTTCAGAAATCTTTCAATTTTAGCATCAACATATCTCTGGATGTATAATCTTTACTGTCCTGCCTCCAGTTATCTCAAAAGTTTTAAGAAACCCATACAAAATTTGACCTCAGAGGATGGTACTTTGACTTTGACCTCTAAAGTCCTGAAAGTCAACCTCATGTATATTGCTTGACTCCGTGGTTCTTGATTTGCAGATTGTTCTAGCACTGCTAAGTCACAAAGAAACAATAAAAAAAGACGCCATCAACAAATCCGGAGAAACCGCCCTTGACACCGCGGAGAAATTTGCACGACCCGATATCGCAAAAATCTTACGAGAGCATGGGATCATGAACGCAAAGTCAATGAAAAAACCACCACCAATGACCACCACAGCCCGCGAACTCAAACAAACCGTAAGTGACATCAAACACGAGATCCATGACCAACTCGAGCACACACTCAAGACTCACAAACGCGTTAAAGGCATCGGCAAACGCATAAACAAAATGCACCATGAAAGCCTCAACAATGCCATCAACTCCACCACTGTCGTGGCGGTGTTGATCGCGACAGTAACCTTTGCTGCAATATACCAGCTCCCAGGACAATACGTAGACGAAAAAGACAACATCCCGAGAGATAAAACCTTAGGAGAAGCAAACATTGCTGCAAACCCAGAGTTCATAGTTTTCTTGATCTTCGACTCGCTTGCTTTGTTCATATCACTGGCAGTTGTGGTGGTTCAGACGTCGATCGTGGTGGTGGAAAGACGGGCTAAGAAGCAAGTGATGGCGATTATCAATAAGTTAATGTGGTTAGCTTGTGTTTTTGTCTCCGTCGCGTTTCTTGCTCTTTCGTTCATTGTTGTTGGAAACGAGCAGTGGCTGGCGATCGGAGTGACGGTTATCGGGTCAGTGACACTGGCGTCGACACTGGGAACAATGTGTTATTGGGTGATCATGCATCGGATCGAAGCTAGTAACTTGAGGAGTATTCGCAGGTCGGCTAGGAGTAGCAAATCGCTGTCGGGGTCTGTTTCTGTACACTCGGATTCAGAGAACGACGATTACAAGAAACTGTATGCTATCTGATCTCTCTGGAAGCAGTATCTCTGTTCATAAGAACCGACATAAGGTTTGCCTGCATCTCACATGGTCTGTTGAGACCTCACAAATAGCTTTGCTACGAGTGTGACGTAATATTGTTTATATGCTATCTGATTTCTCTTTTTGTACCTTATTTTGGTGGTTGTGTTATCAACTGCCAGTTCATATGTATATATGTTTGTAGAGAGAGGGAGAGAAGCCATTGATGTTATGAGATCATGATGCTTTATGCATGGTTGTTGTACTCTTTTTCTATGTGCATTGATGGTTGTACCCTCTATTGAGGTGGGAGATGATGCTTTATAATAAGCTGATGATGGTTTTCGTAAACTGTGTTGAAAGGTCTTAAAGTTATATGTTATATACTATGGATGTTTGGGATTTTTGTATTGTGTTTTAATATTAAGTGTTAATAAATAATTTTAAAAGTGTAAAGATCCCATTTTTATTTGACTGATGAGTAGGAAACCTAGGTTCCATCCAAAACACACCTTGTTTTCTAAATTCAAGTAAAAGATCTTAGATTCCGGAAGTTTCTGGACACGTTTAGACACATCTAGGGCTGCTTGGAAGACTCCGACACAACCTAGAACGTTTTGGATCAATGAAGCACACAAGGAACCATCTAGACCAGCCTTGAAGCATCATGATGATCAAGGTATTTCCCTAAAGAATGGCTAGAAAGAGACCAACCAATAACGCTTTAGAAAAACCTTGATTACTCCATAAATATATCATGTAAATAATATAGTTTTAGAAGTTTCTAGATCATGAATGATATAGATACATGGACTAGTATAAATAGGTGAAGTTAGGATAATTTGTACTCACCTAAAAACACATACAAGTCTTTGTGTAAACACTTGTAAAACATTCTCTTAACAACATTCTAATCAATACAAAGTCATTTGTATTACACATCGCAACCTGAATTAGTACTTGAACCTGAAAGGATTCTAAGTGTTGCATGAGAGTCAAATAAATCACT
This sequence comes from Flaveria trinervia, assembly GCA_025506515.1. Taxonomy (NCBI): domain Eukaryota; kingdom Viridiplantae; phylum Streptophyta; class Magnoliopsida; order Asterales; family Asteraceae; genus Flaveria; species Flaveria trinervia. Next base: position 101,586,730 of record CM046443.1, on the reverse strand, counting down.
CCGTGACAAGTGGTATCAGAGCCAGGTTGATCGCTTGGGAATGGCGACGTACTAATCCAAGAAAGAATGTTGGTGAAGAAGATATCTGGGGATGGGAGGAGACTCCCCATGGAAGCAAGAAAGGTCGAGGAACGTCCAAGGATCATAGATTGGATTAAGTTGTAAAATAGTAACCAATTTTCAATAGAAAAATGGGTAACTTTGTAAAATAGTAACCAATTTTCAAAAGTATTTCAATTAAGTTACTCAAGTTTTAAAAGTGTTCCAATCAGATCACTCATTTATATATTTTATACAAATTAAAAGTCATAACATATTTTTAACATGTTATACTTTTGGATTAAGTTATAAAATATTTTTTTCTATCTTTTGATGTTGATATAGAACGTTGACGTAAAATTTAAGCACTTTTTTTATTATTTTCATATTTAACATGTTTTTTTTTTAATTTTTTAATATAATTTTATAGATTGACAATTTTAACTCCCATGTCTTTTCCATCATTATTTTTTTGTCATAATAAAATTTGATAATAACTCGATTTGATCGTTTTGAGATCCAGTTTGAGAAAAATATGCATGAGTGACTAAATTATAATACTTTTAAAACTTGATTACTATTCTATGACATTTTCCCTTTAGCTATCAAAACCCTACAAAATCCTAGTTCCAAAACAATCATTAAATTAGGGCATAAGGAATTTTGTTATTAAAACCAAGGTAGAAATAAAGTGAGTAAAATCTTTCTGGTAAATTAGGGCATAAAGGATTTGTGTTGTACGGGAGGATTAGAAGCGGCATCAAAAGATATTTCATGTTTCAAATCGCCCCTTGTGCAAATGGAAATCATATTTCATCTTTTTGTGAATCTGTTTGCAGGCCACCGTTTGCTGGTTTGCTATAAAAAAGATAGACACGTATAAAAATAAGTTTTTATTATAATATTACCTAAAATTTTTGAAAAACTAGATAATAAACTTTTGAGACATATTTCTTTTGATAATATTACAGTTAAAGAACCATGAAAGAAGAACCAAAACTATGCAGATGAAACACCATAATTTAACAACTAAGGCGTCGAACACTTTATCTTGTACGGTTGTACATGCGCATTTGGTCATCAATTGTGTTCTTGACCCAACCTCACACGAAATTAAGAAAACAATGTTCATCTGCTATTATTACATATCTACTTGTTGATGCAATTTTTTACGAAAGCTTTTTTAATTAAACATCTAAATCATAAAAGGAATAATAAAATAATATATATATATATATACATACATATATATATACATACATACATACATATATATATATATATATATATATATATATATATATATATTTAGTTATTTAGTTACCCGATATAAGTAAAAAACTATGGGGAATAACATATAAACATTACAAAACGAGTGGATAGGAGTTTTAGCTACTAAAATGGAAATGAATTTTAACATTCTTTTAATTTACAAAGACTTCTGCAAAAAGAAATAGATAACTTATAATATTATTTACACTTTTGTAAAATCTTCAAAACTACTTCATGTTGTTCACGCTAAGGCCGTCAACGAAGGGAACTAAACCAACTCAAACAAAACATATTGCATACTCATTCGGTAAGAATTGGATTTATTCACGAACATAATCTAACCAAACATATTTCTTTTTCATGTATATTTATTTAATAAATAAACGAACATAAACAAATTTATCGTCAAACTGTGATGTTGCTTCATCTTGACCCACTTATGTGTTATCTTGCAACTAATGACTTTATGTGTATGTTACTATTTCACTACAAACAAATTGAAAATTTATGGTTCTAGTTTAATTATTTAAAAAGTGTATTGAAATTAAATATACAGGATCTATTTGAATTTATTTTGCCCCTTTTGGCTAATTGCCACCTTCACCTTGTATTCCCAAGTTCATTATGATAAAAAAAAGAGAGAGAAGTGAAATTTAAAAAAGTTATGTTTTATAGTTTTATTTTATTTGAAGAAAATATAAGAAAAATATAAAATTTATGTTTTCAAGTTCACTTAACAAGAAAACAGAAAACAGAATGAAAGTTGAAAGAAAATAAAAGTTAAAATTAATCATTTCAAACTGAAAAAAAGTAAAGTGAAAAGAGAAAAAAAAGGAGAAAAAGAAGAGAAAATAAAAAAAGAATAATATTTATTTATTTTCTCTTATCTACACAAGTAAACTCTGAGAACACACACAACGTTAGTTGATATCACTCGTTAAAATACTAAATGATCACAAAGTTGTATGTACTATCATCTTCCATTATCCAGATGAAACATGTAGATGGTTTTATGCTTAAGATGCGGGATATTTGACCTTTCTATTTAACAATGAGTCAAATACATAAAAATATTAACTAAAAGAAATGAATCAGATTAAAAAGGACTCTGTCAAGAAGTTAAATTTTATTAACAATGTGTTAGGAATGATAATTTGAAACCTCATAGTCTGAATATTATAGCAAAAGGAACCGAATTCAACCCTAAAATATTTGTTTTGGTTTGTTAAGTGTGTATTTGTTGTGATTGCGTGTTGCTTGTACTTTTTAGGCAATTTACATGGAAATATATCCATCTTTTGCTTTTACACCTCTTGCATCAAATACATACATTAACAATAGAAAGCTTAATATATAATAACAATAACAATTGCCAAGTTTGATGCATTTCCAAGCACCCTGCTTACTTTTTCTAGTATGATCTAGTTATTTGGATTTATGTGAGTTTTTGTACTTACAAATGGTGTATAGTGTTTGTTGGTTGAATTTTAGTTTTAAGATAAACGATGATTGTGTATATATCTATTAAAACTGTTATATACTATTCAGGGATTGTTTAACAATTTTTAAATGATTAAGTGTTGAACCGATAAAAGGTTTAAACCTGTAAGTGCTGAACAAGTAAGAGGTATGAACCATTAAAAACTAGTATATCGTTTAATTATTCAAAGACAAATATCTAACCAATTCAGATAAGAGGTCTTAATCATTTAACATTAGATCTCTTAACCATTTAACATTAGTATAATGCTTAATCATTCAGATGTCTGGAACCATTCAGATATTTGCTCGCCAAACAAACAACCTAAAACATTAAATATTAAACCATTCAAATATTTAAACTATAAAAAAATCTAAAACAAACAACCTCTTGTGGAGGTTGATGTTACTTTTTGACAAGGTGTTTTTTTTTGTGAATTAAATTATTTCCGTCTACAATTGAGATTTCTCTATACTTTGGTCTTTCAAAAATGCATTAAATTAGGAAGGCTAGCTCATGGAGAAACAAAATGCTGCTATGTTGAGTCTTTTAGTAAAACTCGTTGAACCGTTTTTAAAGGGTTGAACCGGCCGGTTCTTTCCGAACCGGGAAACCGGATCGGTTCAAACCGGTTTTTGGTATTATTTTTTTATTTTATTTTCATGGATAAAAACCGGATGTTAAATCATAAACAAGTACGTTGGATATACAATATAGTTAAATTATATATATAAATTACTTATATTTAATTACATATAAAATATAGTTAAATCCAGTCCAACCATTAAATCAGTAAGGGGTCCGGTTCGACGTCCGATCCGGTTCTGAAAATATTAAACATGAGAACACGTGTTGAGGCGGCGGGGAAGTCGCCGACACTTACAAAAAAGTATTTATATAATAGAGTTGATCACGAGGTAAGGACTAGCCGACTGAAACTGAACGAAACTAGTCCACAAACTAACGACTTGAATAACGAAAACCGACGTCAGTACTAGATTTCATATCTTTCGTGTCGGTCTAAGTTTCGCGGGGTCGGTTCGTCGGTTTTCTCAGGATCTACTCTTGACATGAAAGCCACAACTAACCACCAACCGGTATAGATCCGGTCCAACCTACATAGATGATTAAGATTGTCCACGCTGTCAAACCACTCAATCCAACGGCCAAGATTAAGCATCAAAATAAGCTACCTTGCAATAAACGGCTCACATCTTCCGTTATACAAGTCTCATTCTTTCACCATAAGCTGTCACTTCACACCAAATCCCTTTTCATTTCACCCCCACTTCCACCACCGTCCTCCGCCGTGCGCCACCGCCGGAAAACCCAAAATGAGGGTTTCACCCCAAATTCTCACCACCGTCATCACGGTCTTCTTCCTCTTCACAGCTCCGGCAACGGCGGAGATCAAATCGCTCAAGATCCGATCCGACAACCGACCCATGATCCTCTTCGAGAAGTTCGGATTCACACACACGGGTTTCGTCACCGTCGCGATCTCCTCTGTCTCCGTCACTTCAAGTTTGTCGCAACCCGATCCATCGCGCCTAGGGTTCTTCCTTCTCTCGGAAGAATCGTTGATTCAAGTGCTGTTGGAACTGCAACAAAACCCTAATTCTTGTGTTGTCGATTCGAATTTCATCTCGTTGCTTTTCACTTTCAGAGATCTGTCTCCTCCGCCTCACTCTTCGTTCAACAGAACGTACCCTGTGACTTCCCCTAATGAGTATTCTCTCTTCTTCGCTAATTGCAACCCTCAATCGCTCGTAACGATGGACGTCCGTACGGAGCTCTACAACACTGATGATGGAGCTAAGGATTATCTATCAGCGGGGCTTACGCAGCTTCCGTCTCTTTACTTTGTATTCTTTTTACTGTATCTGTGCTTTTTAGGGTTTTGGATCTCATTGTGTTATAAGAACAAGAGATCTGTGCATCGGATCCATTTGTTGATGGGTGGGTTGCTTATTATGAAAGCTCTTAACTTGATCTGTGCTGCGGAGGATAAGCATTATGTGAAGGTTACAGGTACTCCTCATGGGTGGGATGTGTTGTTCTACATATTTCAGTTTATTAGGGTTGTGCTTTTGTTCACTGTGATCGTTTTGATTGGTACCGGATGGTCGTTTTTGAAGCCGTTTTTGCAAGAGAAGGAGAAGAAGGTGTTGATGATTGTGATCCCACTTCAGGTTTTGGCTAATGTGGCTTCTATAGTGATTGGGGAAACAGGACCTTTTATTAGGATTGGGTGACTTGGAATCAAGTGTTTTTGTTGGTGGATATTATTTGTTGTTGTGCGATTATCTTCCCTATCGTGTGGTCGATTAGGTCGTTGAGGGAGACTTCTAAGACTGATGGGAAAGCTGCTAGGAACTTGGCGAAGTTGACTCTATTTAGGCAGTTTTATATCGTGGTTATTGGTTACCTGTACTTCACAAGGATTGTTGTGTTTGCCTTGAAGACGATTGCAGCATATAAGTACCAGTGGGTAGCTAATGCAGCGGAGGAAATAGCCAGTCTTGTGTTCTATTTGGTAATGTTTTACATGTTCAGGCCGGTTGAGAAAAACGAGTACTTTGTTCTTGATGATGAAGATGAAGAGGCAGCCGAGATGGCTCTAAGGGATGAGGAGTTTGAGCTTTGAAGCTGCATGTTGAGGATCCCCTTTCTTGTTTTATCATTCATACTTGTCTAGGTGATACACTGTGAGTTGTCAACTTAAACTTGAAGTAGTTTTTTTGTGGAACAATTTGATGTTATCTTACTTTTACTTTATGTCATAACAACTATGGAATTAATGATAGTGTGTGTTCAAAGTTTTGTATTTCCATGTCAACTGATTTGATTAGTTTCTATTTGAATTGATGCAATTTTATTTGTTGCTTACTTCTATGGTGGCTTCTCAGAGTAATCTAATTCGGTTATTGATCTGTTAACTGCATTTTGTTGGTGCTGCATGCTTCTTTATCTATCTTTTCTTTTTGGAATATATATCTGCCTACATAATCTTTAGAGAACATCTTTTCACATAAATAGGACCATTGGATACCTTTAAGATTATCGTGACCTAGTTGAATGAAAGATCGGTAACAGCATGGTGATTGAAGTATTAAACATATTACATGGTTTTTGTTTCCGCACTGTACATGTGTTGCTTTAGCTTTGATGCAACATATCCATCTTTTCATGCATCTTGTACTTGATTGCACATGCTGCATTTCCTCTATCTTTCGAAGCATAATGCCTGTATCTCTTAATTTAGGTAACTAATGATTTTAGACTCGTATTTGGAGGCAAGAGATCCAAAATTCTTCAATAATAACTAGAATTGTAACTAGCGAGAAAATCTTTGGAAAGATTTTAAATGACGTGGTCAGTGATATGATTACTAAGCCAGTGACGTAATCGTGAGTGGATATAGGCATACAAGATGTCAAAAATGCATTCTCTATCCCATAGAAGTACCTATAAGCATTTGTGGATGCACATTGATGGATTCATGTTTAGGCCTAGGGAGTCGTGAACTTGTCTTAGTTGATCGAATCATTAAGAAGCTAAAACCCCATTGTAGTACCTACTCTTGACATCTGAATAGAGAAAATTCCTATGAAATGAGAACTCATCGGCTAAGATGATAACATAGAAACCGTAAGGATGTTGGGTGTATGGTTGTTAACCAGCTGTTTCATAGAAAGGCTTGCTGCACCTATGCCTGTTTAAATCAAGCTGGTGGGTATCAGTTGACCCCATATGAGGGTGTTGGAATTCCTTATTAGACCTTCTTACGTGCGTAATACTTTTTGAAATAAACGGTTTGGAACAAGGGACCATGCTTTCGAGCGGCTTTTAAACACTTCTCAACTTGTTGGCTGTCACGTTAGAAAAACACATGTAAGTACCTGCTTATTACAGATTTACTTTAACTACCGTTAAACTTCAGGGATGGTTTATAATTTTATATATAATTTGGTTTGAAACAAGGATCTTTATATAAACCAAATGTTGAGTTTGAACTTTGAAGTGTCGGTGAGCTGCCCATTAGTTTTGGAGATTTACACCAGTAGGTTCAGCTTTGATTGGTTTGAACTTGGTTCCACTCGGTCGAGTTAGTAACGAGCTCAAATGAAATGATGTTTTATGGATATTCTTCGACATATAGAACTTAGAACCATGGGGCATGAGCTTGACTCATATGAATCTTAAGTGTAGTTGGTTAGGCAACTTAAGATCAAGTTATTAATCCTTGTAGTATAATTCAAACAAATTACCGATTCTAAATTTGATAGCATCTCTCTAGTTTGGTTGTGTAAGTAGCTCTGATCCATCAATTGAGTTAGCTTCATGTGTTCTTATTGGTGTCTTTTCAATTATTATTGTTACTCTGGTGTTTGTTTAGTTCACACCCTTTGGGTTTTCTTTTTGCATTCTATTGGGAGCAAAAGCACATAAAAATAGTGAATTTTGATGGTTAGTTCTAGAATATGCATATCGAAGGAGGAACTATATGCACATCTATGAGAATCAAACCCAGTTAAGATGATGTAGGATTATGAATTGGTGGATCAACAATTGGTGTTGTCTAGTTGTATTCCACGAAGCAAATAACACTGCTTATAACATCGTTAATGAAAACACCATGCATGTATTGAACAAGGAATGTCTAAGGTGTACGAAAAGCCATCAACTTCAAAATAAGGATTTCTTGAATGGAAAGTTGGTCAACAAGAAGATCATGTCAGGATTGGTCTTTGTTGATATGGATGACAAAAAAATCTTAACTTGACGATAATACTGGATTGGTATTTCCGTGTAGGACTAGTTTTAAAAATTTTCACAGTATATGGGATTTGGGGATTCTTTGCTGGTTACCCAAAAACCATACATCCGTTTACGGTTGACCTAAACTGCATACTTTTTTTCCTGTTAACTTGTGTCTAATAATGTCTCGATCTAGTAGCTTCATTAAGTGAAAATTTTTTTCCGGAATGTGTATGATAATATTATTTATATTCTATATGCTGGTATGTTACAAAGCATAAAGTTATATTTTGAGATCTATAAAGTTATATTTTGAGATCTATGTTATTAAGAAAGTTAAGTATTTTAGAAATTCTAAACATTTTTATGTTGATGTTGATATATTATATATATGTACTTATCATATTGTAATTTGTTGAAGTTGTTAAAGCATAAATACATGGAATTCCCAATAGATTTTTTAAACAAACTAACGGGTATAATACACAACACCTACATGCATAAACAATACCTGGATTTAATTTCTTGAAATCGACAAATATTAAGCTAGACATGGAACACTGCTTTACAGTCGGAATGAAACAGGGATAACAAATGCCTGACCTGTTGTCATTCGTATATGTTGATATCACATTCCGTGATGAAGTATAAACACTGCAATTATTAGTTATTACTTCGTTAACTAGGAGTTGGTATTGGATTCGAGTGTCATTCAGATTGAAAAATGATATGGGTTGAGCTAGTGGATTTTCTTCTGAGAGGGTTGAGGGTGCGGTCTCAACTAAAAAACGGATAGGTGGACTCGATTAAGATAACTTATATCCTTCAAATCATGGTCGTAAATTTGTCGTTGCAAAAAAGGAAAGAAAGAAAGAAAGAAAAACTAGGAGTTGGTCTAATACCATTACAACAATTAGCACTTTATTGGTTACAAGGAGTTGGTCTATAATGAGCACTTTTACATAAATCCGACTTGAAAAATGAAAAGAACCCAACATGGTCTCTGGTCAAACTACTAACAGTGAAGAAAGCAACACGTAATATGGGCATTCAAAGTTAGGGAAAAGCATTAATACAACAAGAGTTACAAGACTAGATTGGTGATTCAAACATGATAAAGAATCGACTACGATGAAAGCTTTACTCTAGTTGTGAAGGTGATCTCAATCATATTGACTCTGAGTGTAGCGGTTGAAGAAAATTTTCATGTAAACATTTTACGTATGTCTAAAGATGTGTAAATGAATCAAACAAGGCTTGTCTTTTAACAAACGTTTTATTAAATAAACAAACATAATTAAACTTTCAGCTGAACGGTTCACTAAATATTTGGTTTGTCTACATGCCACAACTTCCCTACATTCAGGCCGAGTCCTCTAGGGATCATTATTAAAAAGAACTGAAAAAAGGTTAACAAATGGGTCAAACTTCTAAGGCCCCATTAAAACGAAACATGGTGAAAAGTACATCTAACAAGCCTCTAGTCGAAGTTGTCAATCTTAATAGACTTGAATTCATCCGCGACCTTGAAGTGTCCCACTAAACGTGCGAAAAACACCATTTGTTGTTCAAGTGTAAATTTAATATTTTCAGCCTGCATGTCATAACATAAATTTTTTTTAAACATGTTTCATATGGACAACAAACATGAAAACAATTATAATTTTAATGGTTTATCCATCTCTACCATTCTAAAACCATGTTGCTCGCCTTCATATTCGACAAGGGCAACGGGTAATCCTTTTGATTTCAATGCTTTATGTATTTTCCTTGCTTGTTCAGGATTTACAACCTGTAAACAACACAGTAAATTGGTGCAAGCATGCGACTATATATATACAATTAATAATTCAGAAATTTATCTTATACCTTGTCTTCTAATCCTTGAAAAAGGATGACGGGGCAAGAAAACTGATCGACATGATTGATAGGGTTTCTCTCGATGAAAGCTTTTTCGTTCCCTGTGGCAAATTTTTACTCTTTTTATTAGTAATTGATGTATGGGAGTTTGAACTATAAGCTAAAAGGCAAAATTTAATTATTTACCAATAAGGTTATCAAGGTAGTAGGCCTCAAACTTGACACTTTGCTCTTTTAACAACTTCACATCAGCTACCTGTTTGTGAACGTGATGTAAGAGCTATTATGGTGATACCATTCAAATCTAAATAATAATATTTATATAAAGTTTGAGTTGGATGTTACTGGGTACGTTTGAGTACTTACACCAAACAAAGAAGCTCCAGCCTTGAATATATTCTTGAAAGCAAGTGCTGCCAATGTGGTATAACCACCAGCAGAGCACCCAGTGATGCAGAGTCTTTTATCATCCGCCTTTCCACTGTTTACCTGTACAAGAAGAAAAAATATAAAAAAATAAATATTTGGAACAAATATCAAATGGCCCATGATGTCTCTGTGAACTTGTTGTAAAATTACCAAAAACTGCGCACAACTGCAACAATCATCGACATCAACTATACCCCATGCTTCAAAAGTCTTTCACGAAACTTTCGTCCATAACCTTCAAATTATGATAAAAGTTAACTTTAGGAACATACAAGTTTTAATAGGGAAATTGTCAAATTGCATAAAAATGTAATCAATTCTATATTTATTATATTTTTGGTAACACTCTATTGTTTCATCTATAAAAGCACAATTAGCTGTTAAAATAATAATTTCTAAAAACCCAATTAAGCATAACTTGATCGGGTTACCCAGTCCATAACAACAATGTATTGATGTGGCAGCTGACGTATTGTTAACTTCGATCATCTTTGAAAGTTTTATTGACATGCCGCCTAAAAATCCAGTTTAACTTGCAAGATTACCTAAATGAAAACTTTATGAAAGTTTGAGCATTTTCATGAGTGCAAGTAAAGTCTGTTACCACAAATAGAAATTAGACCAAATTTCGTTACCTTGTGATACAGTTTTCTTTTTATTAACCTATAGGTCCTATACTACCATAAGCCCATAGAGCCTACAGTCCTACACTAACGCCCATACTAAGCCTAAATTAATAAGTGCGTAAATATTTATTGATAACAAAATAGACATACCAGTGCTTCCACCATAATTCACGTCTACAAAAGCCCAACCACGACTAGTCCAAAACTGGATATTGAGATTCAGGATTCCACGGGCTTCTTCCGTAGGCCCCCCTGTTGCAAAATTTTGAAATATAACACAAATCATAAACTATTTCTGATACAACAGCAGCCCCTGTTAAAGTGTATTCACGCAGGAAGAAAGCCCAGTTAATTGGATCAGATGATAACCCAGACCCAACTGACCCAGTGATCCAATTCTAGTATTTAATGGGTAACCCACGTGACCCATTTATCCCTAACACTGACCTGAATTATTATTAATGGAGCAGCTGATTTAGTGGAGAGAATTATGGAGAAATTGCTATTCACGGAGGGAGCTGATTTAGTGGAGAAACAATTGAGAAGTTTACCAAATTTAGTTATTTCTTTTTCTTTATTAGCTGAGTTGTTTTTCTTTTGGGAGTGTGGTTTTTGAATTATTTTATTACTCTTAAGTCTTGGAGACCTGTCCTTCTCGAAGTGGACAAACCCATTGCAATTTTCTTCTAATAATATCTTTGATTCCATATTCTTATCATTTTGGTTCCATCGCCGGGAATCAAAGACAAAGATGGTGCAGACCCGGAATTCGGAAACAACCAGTTCTAACCCTGATCCAGTTGCAACACAGTTAGCGGCTATTGCTGCTAAACTCGAAGCGATGGAGAAGCTGAAAGACGATGTTGCTGTTTTGAAGTCACATGTCGAAAAATCCAATAGCGGTCCGGGCAATCATGACGAAGGTGAATCCTCCAGAAACTGTGGCCGCCAATTTTGACCGTACAACAAAATCGAGTTTCCCATGTATAGCGAGGGCGATCCACGTGGGTGGATTCTTAAAGCCGAAAAGTATTTTCGGTATTATCACATACCCGAAGAAGAAAAGGTTGATATAGCTTCGATGCATTTAGAGGGAGACGCATTAGATCTATTCTCGTGGCTGTCCAACTGATCGGGAAATTGAGTTGTGGGAAGACTTGATCCATGCTTTTCAGAAACATTTTGGACCTGCCGAATTCCAAAATCCCAACGAACATTCATGTAGTATTCGACAAACCGGATCCGTACAAAAAAATCGTCAGGAGTTTGCAAAACGTTCTTCACGGGTTTCTAATTGGCCCGATCACTGTTTGCTAGGGTATTCTAAATGGCCTCAAAGAGGAAATCAAGGTAGATGTCAGGCTTCACAAGCCACGAACCGTGTACAAAGCCATGAGTATCGCCCTGAATACGAATCCAAAATCAACCATACAAAGTCAGGAAAGAGTTCAACATGGCCCACCCATTCCAAATCATTCCAATCTGATTCCAAAACGACAACATCCACACCGGGTCAACCAGCTACACACCCCAAGCCTCCTGTTCGTATCTCTGATACAGAAAAGCAATCTCGCTACCTTCGTGGTGAATGTTTCCGATGTGGGGACAAGTATGGACCTGGGCATCGATGCAAGACGGGTACTCTTAAGTTGTATGAACTAAATGACGAACCGGAGGAACCGCTTGAAGTCGAATCGGGGGATAATATTGACGAAAAGGAAGAGGTCGCTGAGATAAGTTTGAATGCAATTCTGGGAAATTCACATCCCACCACCATGAAGGTTCATGGGCTGCTAAACTCCACCGAGGTTCTTGTTCTAATCGACGGAGGCTCCACGCATAACTTCATTTCTGATGTGTTGGTGAAGGAGATGGAATTACCCACACAATCAGTACCGCCTTTTGGTGTCCAAATTGGCAACGGGGATGTGATTAGATGCAGTCAAGTGTGTAAAAATCTTCCCGTTCAAGTGAACGACTTGAAGATTATCCAAGATTTTCACCTTTTTTCTATAGGCGGGGCTGATCTCGTGCTCGGAATTCAGTGGTTAGCCACCTTAAACGCTGTACAAGCTAACTGGAAAGAAATGTACATGATATTTTCAATAGAGGGGAAGCGATACAAACTACAAGGGATATCAACCGGACCCCAAAAGTCCTCTGCATTTCAACATTTGGCCATTGAACCTGAGGTTAGTTCCAAAATACCTGCACCACTTCAGCCTCTAATCAACGACTTCCAGCGGGTATTTCTTGAACCCACTACATTGCCACCTTTCCGTACTCATTTTTATTCTATTCCCCTTATATCGAATTCATTACCCCCTAACATTAGACCCTATCGCTACCCCCATTCCCAAAAAACAGAAATTGACAAACAAGTAGAGGAGTTATTAACAGCAGGATTTATAAAACCAAGTCAAAGCCCATTTTCCAGCCCAGTTTTATTAGTGAAAAAAAAGGATGATACTTGGAGAATGTGTGTAGACTACCGGGCTTTAAATCGAATTACCATTGCTGATAGATATCCTATTCCAAACATAGATGAGCTGTTGGATGAATTATTTGGAGCTACAGTTTTTCTAAACTTGACCTGCGTTCTGGTTATTATCAAATAAGGGTGAAACCTTCCGATATAGAGAAAACTGCTTTCCGAACGCATTCGGGTCACTATGAGTTCCTAGTGATGCCCTTCGGTCCAACAAATGCTCCTTCTACTTTTCAAGCAGCTATGAACGACTTATTTCAGCCTTTTTTACGTCGTTTCGTACTGGTTTTCTTTGATGATATCCTTGTTTACAGCAGGTCTATGGAGCAGCACTATGAACACTTGCGAACAGCCTTGGAATTACTTTCTGCACAACAGTTTTATGCAAAAATATCCAAATGCTGTTTTGGGCAGCCGCAAGTTCTCTTCTTGGGTCACATTATTTCGAATAAAGGGGTACAAGTAGACCAAGAGAAAATCATGGCCATTCAAACTTGGCCCATACCAACCAACGTTCGTGAGGTACGAGGGTTCTGGGCTTAACAGGTTATTACCGGAGGTTCGTACGCAATTATGGGTTGATAGCTAGACCTCTTACGGTTCTGACCAAGAAGGATGGTTCAAGTGGTCCGACGAGGCTACCCAGGCCTTTAATCTGCTGAAGCAAACTCTGATGACGGCCCCAGTTCTAAAACTACCTGATTTTTCACAGCCCTTCATTGTTGAATGTGATGCATCATCGGATGGTGTGGGTGCTATTTTGATACAAGATAACCATCCTGTTGCATATTTTAGCAAGGGATTCTCACCCAACAATCGGCTAAAATCAGCGTATGATCGGGAGTTGCTTGCACTCGTCCTCGCAATATAAAAGTGGAACCATTACCTTTTGGGCAGGCACTTCTTTGTCAAAACTGATCACTACACTCTAAAGTCTTTATTGGGGCAACGAGTAACAACCACGGAACAACAAAGACTTCTCTTAAAGCTAATGCCCTATGATTTTTCCATCATTCACAAACCTGGAAAAGAGAATCGTGGTGCAGATGCCTTATCCAGAAGACCCCTTACAGCTGAGTTATTAACTCTAGTCCTCCCTTATTGCCTTGATTTGGCTGAAATTCAAGAAGGCCTCAAAGTCGATTCTTACACGAGCAATATCATTCAAAGGTTGCAGGGTGACCCATCTTCTTTTCTGATTTTTCTATGGTAGGACAGACCTTATTGTTTAAAGGTCGGGTGGTCGTCCCCGATATTCCTTCCCTTCGTAACAAAATTCTTTACGAATCCCATAGTACTCCGTCAGCTGGTCATGGAGGGTTCTTGAAGACATTTAAACGTATAACATCTCAGTTTTTTGGCCTCAAATCAAACATGATGTACGTCTTTATGTCCAAAACTGTTTAACCTGCCAACAAATAAGTATGAAACTTTATCACCAGCAAGACTTTTACAGCCGTTACCCATCCCTAATCGGATATGGGAGGACATCTCCCTCGATTTCATTGTCGGATTACCACCCTCGAACCGTTTTGACACTATTCTTGTTGTGGTCGACCGACTAAGCAAATATGCCCATTTCATACCCTTGACACACCCCTTTACTGCCAAAAGTGTCGCAACAGCCTTTTGTAAAGAAATTGTCCGGTTACATTGTCTCTGATCGTGATGTCGTTTTCTTGAGTATTTCTGGCAAGAGCTTTTTCGATTAGCCAAGACTTCTTAAAAATGAGTACTAGTTACCACCCCAAACCGACGGGCAATCCGAAGTTTTAAACCGTTGTCTTGAAGCCTACCTTCGCTATTTCGCCCATGAACAACCTACCAAGTGGAGTTCCTTTCTTCTGTGGGCAGAATATTCCTACAATACGAGTTTTCACTCGTCTACAGGTACAACTCCTTTCACAGCAGTTTATGGTAGAGACCCTCCTCCTGTTCAGCCTTATGTTGTGGGGGATACAAACAATGTTGAATTAGAAGGCCAGCTGCTTGCTAGAGATGACATGCTACAACTCCTGCACACTAATCTACAGAAGGCCCAAAACAGAATGAAATCACAAGCAGATAAAAAAATACAGAGACTTAACCTTTGAAATAGATGATGTTGTCTTTTTACGGATCCAGCCCTATCGCTGGAAAAGCCTTGCACGACGCCGCTGTGAAAAGTTATCCCCTCGCTTCTTTGGGCCCTATCGAATCAAGCGAAAAGTAGGGGCGGTAGCTTATGAGTTAGACCTCCCACCAGGATCACGTGTTCATCCCGTATTTCATGTCTCTATATTGAAACCAGCACGTGGCCAGCTCCCTGCTACCCCTGCTGCTCCTTTACCAGTAACTAGGGACTGGGAAATTGATCTTATTCCTAAAGAAGTGTTAGCTCACCGTTGGGTTAGTGAAGCTGGTGTTCATATTTTAGAGCTGCTTGTCTCATGGGTCAGTCGTCCAGTGGAAGAAGCTACATGGGAAAATTATGATTTACTTACGGGACAATTTCCCTCTTTCCGACTTGAGGACAAGTCGTTTTACCGGGAGGGAAGTATTGATACAACAACAGCCCTTGTTAAAGTGTATTCACACAGGAAGAAAGCCCAGTTAATTGGATCAGATGATAACCCAGACCCAACTGACCCAGTGATCCAATTCGAGTATTTAATGGGTAACCCACGTGACCCATTTGTCCCTAAAACTGACCTGCAATTATTATTAATGGAGCAGCTGATTTAGTGGAGAGAATTATGGAGAAATTGCTATTCACGGAGGGAGCTGATTTAGTGGAGAAACAATTGAGAAGTTTACCAAATTTAGTTATTTCTTTTTCTTTATTAGCTGAGTTGTTTTTCTTTTGGGAGTGTGGTTTTTGAATTATTTTATTACTCTTAAGTCTTGGAGACCTGTCCTTCTCGAAGTGGACAAACCCATTGCAATTTTCTTCTAATAAAATCTATCTTTGATTCCATATTCTTATCAATTTCACAATAACAAGAACTAGTAAACTTGTTATTCTATGTGCACATGATTTATGTATCCACTAGGTAAATGTATAGTTAGTAGAGAATATAATCACCATGACTCTCCAATAACAATGGTGGTTTTTCTTCTTTACTGGCTTCATACATAGGATTTGTAGGTGGATAATAATATGCATACGCCTTTTCACCAGGAGTTCTGTTGGAAATTCAATGAACTCTGGAGAGCTAAAATAGGACTTATATTTTGAACTTGTAGGTGAAGACGACCAAATAATCTTGAAATCCACAACTTTTGATGCTTGATCATCTAAAGTCACCTGGCCCACATAATAATATGAGCAAAACACAGTAAAATTTGTTTGTTATTTTAAAAAAATAAAGATTTCAAGTTTTGGTTACAGAAAAAGATATTACTTAGCTGGATCAAACCTTAGCTATTGACAATGGATGAACTGCAGATGCACCCTCAACATAGAGACAGTTTATACCTAAAGTCTACATGAAATATTTTTTATAGAATTAATAGAATATAAAAAAGAAAAGTTTAGATAAAATTAAATTAAAAGATAATGGGATGGGATTACAATATTCCTCAGATCAGTAAAAGGAGTCGGAAGATTGATTAATGAACTCTTATTTATGTCCAAAACTCCAAGATATGACCTTCCTTTCTGCCTGTGTATAATTGATATTTAAGTAAATGAGATAAAACAAATACCAACCAAATGAAGGATGTAAGACTAGTACCTGTAGCTGCAAGCAATTAAGTTTTTCTGTTCATTTATAATCTCATAAGAATTTATACCGAAAACCCAGGATGGTCTTGTGAATTCAGCCTCTAATGAATATACAGGCACCACCTTGTTTTCAGGTTCAACCTATTAGTAAAGAAAAACAAAAAAATATATTATCTTAATGGGATTTTAAAGTTACAAGCATATACCAAAGTATTACAGGCTCTATTTGAATCCTAAATGTTATGAAATTAAGCATACAACGCCAATAGACCCTGCATGATTGTAAGCTAAGATAAATTGTAGGTCAAAGTTATTTGATAATCAAAGATAAAAAGTAAAAATTGAATTGCACCAAAATTATTCCAGAAGACAATGAGACCTGACTGAAAAAGATAGCAATGCGTAGGAAGATGTACACATGAGATTTATCTTAATGGAACTTTAAAAGTTACATGTACCAAAGTGTTTGAATCGTAATAGTTATGAAATTAGACATATACTGTGCATTGTAAGATAAGATAAACTGTAGCTCAAACTAATGTAATAATCAAACATAAACATAAGATAAAATATGAACTGGAGAAAAGTAAATCCAAAAGATAAAGAAACCTTAATGAAGAAAGTAGCAATGCATAGAAGATAAAATTACCCATCTGTGAATATTCCAAAATCCAAGATTTCTATCAGTGACAAAGAACAATTCTCCTGCAGTAAAACAGATGCCTCAGAAGGGAGTACCACATGGTCCACATAGTCTAAACAGCTTATAGCTCAACACAAGGAATTAAAATCTAACTCCCTATTCTAGACCACTGACCACCAACTGTAACTATTTTCTGTCAAGAATATAATCACCTGTAGATGACCACTTTGGCTCAGTTGGAGATTCGACTATGGTAGAATCAGACCCCGCCACACATACACGGTCGTATACATCTCTGCATAAGGCATTTCATTAACAAAGTATACCAGTTATTGTTTTGGTTCGGTAGCCTACATTTATTTTCACCCATTAAAAGGCCAGAAGCTTTCGAAAGTTTAAAATATGGTACTCTATTCAGGTTACCAGATGAAAAACGATATGGGCGAAAAGAAATATAAACAAAGAGTATGAAATAACCTATGTACATAAGAAAAGTCAGAAGATGGTAAAGCAAGCATTCAAGAATATAAAAGATGAGGTTGATCATGAATTCATGATCAATTCAATCTTATAATAATTTGGAATAATTTTACCCATTATCAGATATGTAACCAACCCAAAGTTGGGATCTATCCCATGGCATGTTAGGGTGGCTCCATTCAATCCAAGCCATCCGTTTTCCCTCAGGATCTAATCTGGGGAATGCATAGAAATCATTTCCATCAATTAACACCTTTGGATCTGCATACCACCAGTACAAAGAAAACAATATAGTTAATTCTCTAAAGAAGGAAGAAAAAAAAGAAAAAGAAAAGAAAAGTTATACCTATACCTTGAATAATGCTCTCACTAAGATCAATTGCTACAATAGTTGTGACAGAGTTTGAGATACTTTCCCGTCGATCTGTCACAAAACCACATGAAAAGTCATGTAGCAAAGAGACCAACAATTGACTAAATTTGATGGATAAATTTGGGCATATTACTAATAACATACCTTCCCTAACCGCGATATACCGATTAAGCCTTTTATCAAAAATTCCATCAGCATAGGCTACTAGAGGTCCACCAAAATCAGGGGTAAGTGCCACAGGTGGTGATCCTGCTGCCAAAAGAATTCTTTAGTTTTCAATTTGAGAAATAACACTGTAACGGTTTTGATATCAGAAGGATGAACAAATCTACGTTCAGTAAATAACTCATTACATTCCAAATTTAAAGAAGCTTTGACTTTTTAGTCAAATCAAGTGAGTCATACCTAACATTCAAACATTATTAAACTTCTGGTTTTGATTCTAACAATCTAACCTCTATAATCACTTTGAATATCATAATGAAAATCAGATCTATAAATCTATAATTAGCAATTAGATCTCAACCAACAGACACTGAATCAAACCTTTCGAATCAATGCACTGTTTGTAGAGCCTCTGATCGTCGTAATTCGAGAAGATGACATCATCTCCACAAATGGCGAAATCGCCACCACCATACTCATTAGCAATCGTACGCACCGAGAACTCCTTCGGCGTCACATCAGCAGCTTCATCACCACCTCCGTTAACAATAACCGATCGTCTGAAACAACAAATCATAACAGCATAAGTAAGGCGTTTGTGTGAGAGTTAGACTGTTAAATTAGTACTGTTTTATTGTTGAATGTACGCTGATTCGTTGGGGCGTGATTCGAGCCAGAATAATCGACCGCGTGAGTCAACGGCGGTTCCGGCGAGAGACTTGCCGGCGCCGGAGACGACGTCGGAGGTGATAGGGGATGGCCATGAACCGTACGGTGCTGTTAGCTTCTGCTGCGGTGGCGGTGGTGGTGGTGGTGAAGATGACGACATTGTTGTCTTCTGAGAAGATTACAGGCGGTGGTGAAACACGGTGGCTACCGGTGGTTGCTGGTTGTAGTGCCTCCGGTTACTGTGCGGAGTTGCAGGTTGTCAGAAAAATATTATTTGTATTTGTAAAATATTATATTATTATTTGATATAGCCATATAGGTATAAAACAACGTAAACGGCAAATTCTGAATTGAAATATGTTTGAAAATTTTGACTCACTTATTACGAGTGCTTTACTTTTGATATAATCACTAGTATGGCATCCCGTGCTTCGCGGCGGTGTTACAATGTGTAACGGTATATTTAGAAATGACAAAATGAATACTTGAGTGTTAAAATTCTAAACGTATTGGTGGGTATACCGTTACAATAATGTCTAAAGTTAATTAAAATAGTAAAATAACCGTGCCAAAATTTGCATTGTTCATGAAACAAATGAAAAAAAATGTCAAAATAAGCAATTGCAATCTATAAAACAAAGGACATATCATTTTCTTATAACCACTAAGACAGAAGAACTACAATCCAGATCAATAAACACAAGTAGCTACAAACGAAACAAAAACAATCTACGCTATTATTAATAAATGCCTAGCTAAAGAAGCAATCTCAAAAAAAAGGTAATCCCAATAAAAAATTTAAACCTTGTTACATCAAAATTAAATCAACAATCTTCTGTTACGAAGAGCAAAGAAAAAAAATCTTAAAAATTACCCTACAAAATGAAAGCCTAGAATTTTAAGAAATAATAGGCCTCAACTACAAAGTGCCAAAATGATAACTTATCTTATTTATCAAAACTTGTATCTTTTCTCCAGAGTAAACCAAAGTTCATAAAAACACCACAAATAATTGGACTCCAAGAATCAAAATGCGAGTTCAACTATGCAAGAACTTAAGCCAAAACCCCACAAATTCAATCGGATACATTATCATTATTCATGATATTAAAGGTAAAAAAATAAACAATACAATAAATCGAAAGAAAGATATATTGTTTCTTAAATAAAAAACCCATAATTTGATAAACATAAATTGCAAAAGAAGCATTGCTCTGCACTTACATTCTTAGCACTAACTGGTCTCTCTCTTTGTTCTCCGATTTCTGTTGCATGTTGTCGGAGGATTCCGTTAACAGTAGCGTTCGAGAGAGAATTAAAAGAATGTTGAAAAAAATAATGTGTGTGATTGAGAGTGGGCCTCATAAACAAATCACACCAATCACAAATGTTCACTGTTCATCGACTTGTAATTGTATAAGAGTATAATAGTTTGGGGTGGGGTGTTGACTGTCGTGTATATATATTCACAATCGTATTAGTTATGCTATATTAATTACATAGATTGTATTAATACTTTTATTTATCTGTTTATTATGAATATATTATAAAGAATGATTATAAGTGTTTTGTGATGAACATACAGCAGGAACTATTGTTTATCTGTATATTTAAGAAACAATATTCGTTTCTATAAATATTTTAATATATTCAAAGTGATTACGAGTAAAAATGGAGAAATAATAATAATAATATAAAGAAATTATTTAATTGAAAAAAAAGTTTAGTTTAGTTATAAGAACGAATACTCTTATATAAATAACTCACTTTCTCTCTTGACTACTTCAATTAATCTCTATGCATTATGTAAATAATAACAAATTCTAATGTAATAATATATAATAACATGATAAATATTCATATGTGCGTATGGGTGCGCGCACACACACATATATATAACTATAATTATATATCTTGACATGGTTTTTAGATGTGTAAACGAGAATTGATGTATCTTAATACAAATAAAGTCGTGTTAAAATTCACCTATTAACACATCAATTGATCCAAAATATTTCAACAGTCAACATGACACGATTAGCATCACAAATGTTGTGTATAGCTACAAGATATTGAAACATACTTTAAATATTGTTGATTTTTAAATGTAATTTGGAACGTTTCACCAACAAGTCACAAGACGGTCCCTGGTGCCAATAGTTGCCTAGCGTTTTATGTTGCGAATGATTACAAAGTTATATCATACTAGTTTTAGTAAACTCATTTATTACACGAATTAAATAAAAAAATTATTAAATTGAATTAAAATTTATTAGTTATAAAAAATAAAATGATATTTTAAAATAAGATATAATTGAAATCTTCCTTATTAAGTTTAATTTTACTTTTTAAGGTTTGCTAAAAATAACTATTTTTCTCTAAAATATTAAAGACATCAATTTATCTTTAAAAGTATCATAAGTTGGTTCAATTTCAATTCAAGAGTTTTATTAGTTGTTTTAACTTTATCCAAGATAATAAAACTTTTTAAGTGAAATTGTAACATATTATGAAACTTTTTAAGGCAAATTGATATTTTTAATTTTTTGAAGAAAAACAGTTACTTTAGTCAAACATTAGGGAGTAAAATTAAAATTAACTATAACTAAAATGAAAATTTTGTTTCAAAACAAACGTTTTAAAAAAATCATTTTTCAAACTTTCTTATAATAACCTCGCTTTTTATTATATTTTGTTTATAGAAATTTACTTTTCAAAACATCAATATTAAAAATTTCATATTTTTAAGAAATATTAATGTTTTAAAATTTTTTATTATATTATAAAATTTTGTATCTTTAAAATAACATTAATGAAAGATCTAATTTTTAATTTATTAAAAAACTACTTTGATATTATTATTTTAAAGTGTTTATTCAATAAATAAAGAAACGATAAAAATTTAATGATAATAAATGGGATGCTGATTAATATATTTTTTGTTATCCACTTATTAAAGTAAGAATTATTAAATGGTAGTAAACTTATGTCATCGTTATATAAGACGTTTTAAAGATGTAAAAATTATTCGAACTAATTATTTTATATAAACATATCATAATATATATAGTACCAATTATAAACTTAGTTATACATTATGATTTGTACTTTAAGTTTTATAGGTTGTACCACATTTGTTTTTTTAATTTTCATTTTTAACCCTATAGTTTCATTTTTTACATTTAACCCTAATACATTTCTTATTTTCAACTTTGGTCTCAATACTTTTTATCTTTTATAATTTTTTGTTCTAATGTCTCGGACTAAAATTTTCAAGTAACATACATGCACATGCGTATGTGGTTTAACGTTTTTACATGTACTTTTTATGTTTCACGATCGCGTTGTGTAAAACACTTCGTTCTAATTTATACATATTAACACGCCACAACGCACATGCATGGTTTAAAGTTTGTACGTCTACTTTTCGTTCGGTTTTATTTCTTTTGTTTTACGAGCTTCTTTGGTGTTGGTGGATGCTAGCAACAGTATGACTTTGATATTATTTGATACGGTTGTACGCCCTCAATGCAACGCGTGGGGTTAAGTACTAGTTATACATATTTTTGAATAAAAAGAAATAAACAAATATATCTTCCTAATATTGATATAAATATGTTCATAAAAACAGTAGCTGCTACTATTTTTTAGGGGTATTCAAAAATATTCGAATCCGAAATATCCGAAAATCCGAAATTCGGATATCCGAAATTTCGGATTCGGATTCGGATAGTGACTTTGAGAATTTTCGGATATTTCAGATATCCGAATATCATATCCAAAATATTTTTATAAAATTTTAAAAAATATTAAATATTAATTAAATATTTTAGATATTTTAAGATATTTCGGATATTTTAATAAATACTTTGGATATATGAAATAAATTTCAATAAAATTTATTATATTTTTATAAAATTTATCAATAATACAACTTTTTTTTGAAATTCGGATATCCGAATCCATAATTTCGGATATCCGAAAATGGATACCCGAAATTTCAGATTCAGATTCGGATAGTGAAATCCACTATCCAAAAATGAACACCCCTACTATTTTTCATTTCAGGTTAGCCTCACCGGGAGTGGACCTAGGAAATTTGTGCTCCGGTGTCGACTTTTCTTGTGCTTGAGTAGCCAATATATATGTCACACCCCAACCTTGATGGCGGAAACGTCGAGGAGTGAGAGTTAAGATCGTTCACAACCACATAACGCTATTATTAAATCCAAATATATTATTCATAAGTTTAAAAGGTACATTACAAGCATAAGTCTCAAATAAGAACACAATATAAGAAATATAACAAGCTCATTCATTAAGTTAACTAGGTCCATTTCTAGGTGTGAACAACTTCATAAAAGGCGATCAAGCTTGAGTATTTCCTGAAACATGTTAAAAATAAAGAGGTCAACAATAATGTTGGTGAGATTTTCATAGTTTTCAATACATAAGTATATAAAAGATGGCAATTCATGTTGTAAGTTAAAGAACAAAGTAAACTAGGGATGTAAGACAGAATGCACAATCAAACCTCGACAAAGTTTTACAAGTCTCAAACGTTTAAAAGTATATACGATTAGCTAAGTGTACTTGGATCAACCAAGCAGGCTTGTCTGGCCCATAGATTTATGACTTTGCTAGGCTAGCAATAGTTAATGATTGTACATATATTCGACTTTATATGGTAGCCACAAAGTTCAACTAACCATAACATACAAGTGAAATGCCATAAGTTTACAAGAATCAAACGTTTTACAAGTGCAACGATTATAAGGTAACATGTTTCACCCCAAGTGTGAAAATATGAAAAAGGGGTAAAAAATACTCAATTGATCAAATAAGTATAGGATGACGATTAAATAAGAAATGTAATAAGCAGTGATCCAATGTAGTTCTTCACAAGGCACCTAAAATTATATATGTATTTACAAGGTTAAGGTTTAATTATAATAAGTTTAACGTTTTGGTTTAATAAAGATGGTATAAATCAATTAAGACTAAAAATGATAATGTAAGATTCAATAATTATTTTATCGAATAATAAAGATTAAATATAATGTGTGAAAGATATATTAATTTAGAAATTATTATTTAAAATTTGGTAAAGATGATTTATTGAATACTTATTTATATAGTTTGCAAAATAATATCGAATTATTTAAGTTACTTTAATCATTTTAAATAATCCTTCTAATGCCTTAAAACAATGATAATCAATAATAAAACTTCTATTGTTTTATAAGTTCTAATAATTTAAATAAAAGTTTAAGAAATAAATTAATTAATTATTTATATATACATGGTTAATGAAAAGATGAATACTAATTATTTAAATAACTATTTACATAATTATTCATTTAACATATTGATTTATAATATTTCAAATAATGTTTCAAATAATCCAAGAACAACTTTTAAACTATTTATCACAAAGATATATAACTATTTAATTTTTAGGAAACTACAGAAATATTTGGTGTTCTTAAAACAATGTTTGACGTTTATAAAAAAATATTTTTATATTTATAGAAAAATTTCTATAAACTAATTATGGCTAGAAAGCCTTAAAAAATTACATGGAGTAGCCCGGGTTCAAACCCGGGACCTCATGTTGCATATGCAGTGACTTAACTAGTGAACCAAGGCTCTCAGCCGCGTTAGGATATTCGTTTTAATTCTTAAAAACCAACTTCAATTAAATCCCCCGATTTCCTATAAACCCTAGATTAATCCAACCCCAAATTGAGGATCAATTCGTGTATGATAAACTAATTAATGTTAGGGCTTTTAATCCCTATGCAAAATCGAGTGTGCAAGTGAGTTTATCTTACTTGATTATGAACGAATTGATGAAATTTTGTCCGGTAGAGCTTCGGTTCGTATGCGACGGCTATGGTGTCTGAAATCAATGTTTGGAGTGGATTTCTCAAGCAATTGAAGGTTTAGATGGTTGAAAGGGATCATAAGGAAACTTTCCCCTCTGTTAAATAGGCTCAACTTGGTCGATCGAGTACCGAACAAGCTTCTCTATTTGAGATGTTGTTTCGGTTACCATTCGATGTTTTATGGGTTGTTAAGCTCGAATTAAACCACACATTTAGTTTAGTAATGATTGTACGAGCGTTACGGTTCGATTAATTCGATCCTCTACCTAATCCGAGTTAGAACTTGTGGATTCAATGTAAACTTCGGTTTCAATCTTCGAGTACCATTAAGAACCGAGTTAAAAGTCAATTAAAACCCACGCTCAGGTTCGAATCCTTGCCCCGATCATTCGGTTACCCTTTTCTCTTTAATATACGTTCATTCGAGAGCATTTTGAGGCTTGCCGGAGCTCATCGAAGCTCCGGTGAAGTGTGGTCGGATGTATGAGAGTAGAGGGGGGGTGGTTTGGGTGATTTTGAATGACTTTACAACTTTGGTCCCTAGAGTTTCAAATTATTATTATTTCATGTACAAACCTTAGTTTAAAGTTTTTAACTTTACATCAATACCCCCAAACTTTGTTATTGAAGTTTCTAAATTGATACTAAGGCCCCTTAACTTCTTAACTTCAAATTTTGAACCCCTTTTAAGTTTAATATTTTTTTATAAATTATTATTATTATTAATAGCAATATTATTATTATTATTTAATATTATTATTATTATTAGCATTATTAACATTAGTATTATAGTTATTATTATGATTGTGTACAATTTAATTGTTAAGTTGTTAACTTTTCAAGAATATTGTAAAATAAAAAAAAGCAAACATAAATTGCCCACAAGTTTCATAAATGACCACAATGGTCCTTACAAGGTTAAACGAGGTTAATAATTAATTAACCGAAAATACAAGATGTTACAATATATCTCACTCAATGTTAAAATTTTGGTTTGAGTCGGATCAAATCATATAAATAAAATACAATAACATTATAAGATAATATATAATATTATTAGAAAATAAAAATCAAATTTTATTGTTGTTGTTTGCAGGTCTTCAACACTTGTAAAATATCCACTATATCATAAATCAAAACCTTTTTAATAAATTATTTCTCAATGTAACAAATACATATATCGTTTAATATATTCATTTAAAGAAAAATTTAAAGAAAATAAAGGAATGCTAATTGATTAATGAACTATGAGCTAACTTTTAGTTACATAGATGGGCTTAAAGGTATAATACAAAACAAACATATTTGTGTTATATGTGTGATTACGTTCTTAACTAAAACGTGCTATTAATTTAGTTTAGTAGGTTAAACGTTTTTAAAAATTGGGTTTGGGGATTGTAAATTTTTTATGGGATCGGTATTAAAAAAACATCTAGTCAATAAAAACTATCATATACTTTACACATAAAAATATATTTGCGGGGTCGATTGACCCCTCTCCTTTCTTCTTAAGTTCGCCCCTGAGCTCAAGTAGCCGAGCTTGGTGTTATCACTCTAGTTGTCCTAGCAATCGACACATAGGAAAGTGGTTGACCGGTTTTCCGAACTTGATATCATGCAGTTAGCGTTCATGATCTTATCACATAAATGATTAACAAATTTTATGAAAATATATTGTTATTTTTATATAGTTTATGATTATTGCTTACAATTTAAAAATATCATAGACAACATCGGACGGTTTGAATTTTTAAAAGAATGTTTTCGTGCACAAATGAAAACGTCTTAAATAAGAAACTAGTAAGTATTTGGCCATCGCTATGTTACATTTTACAAGTAACCACTATAATAAAATATATTTTAGCATGTAGATATTTTCATAAGGGGTTTCTAAATGCTTCACTAACAAGCTATTTGATTATTAACTCACATAATATAATTAATCTTAAATAATTTTATTATTGTAAATCTCATTTATAATTTTTATTTGTAATCGATATATTTACACAATGTATATTCTATATGAAACACGCAAATAAAAATTATTTTAATATTATATAACCAAGTATGCCATTTACAGTATTATCATGATATCATCCTTATATAAATAACATTATTACATTATATATATTACTAATTCCAACTATATTATGCATTAATGTTAATATTTTATGCTTTATGAGTTGTGTTTTAATTTATTTTTCTTATATTTTTTTTACTTTTAACCTAATAGTTTTTAATATTTTACATTCAACCCTTAAAGTTGTCCTCTATTGTATTTTGTTTGGTTTTATTTTTTATTTTTATTTCTTTTGTTTTACGAGTTTTTCTTGTGTTTATGATCGCTAGCGATAATGTTGCATTGATGCTAAATGCGTGTATGGCTCAACAAATTTAAGCCTACTTTTCCATTTTAACGAAACCCTTCACGACGTGCGGGACCTATATCGACTTGATTATTATTTTTAATGTTTTGCGTTTCACGTGTGCGTTTTAACATTTTTACATTTACTTTCATTCAATTCTTTTTTATTTCTGTTGTTATACAAGTTTTTCCGGTGTTCGTGATCGCTGGCGGTAATATGACATTGGTGCTTCTTGACATGTTTTTACACATCTACCGTAACACGAGGGCTTAATACTAGTTGTAACATATATACGAGTTGTTTTATTAAATATTAATATCTATACTTCATGTGTTTCACTTTTGATGCATAAAATAACGTTCAATGATAGCTATTATATAAAAGCAAAAGTTTCCTATTTTTACACGTTAAAAGGAAGGAATATAACAATCAAAAATAGTTTAAAAAAAGATATATATAACAGCACCCTAATATAAATTACTTCTGAAACTATCTTTCGGCCCCGATAACTGTTTTCTTTAAGAGAGATTCAAAATATTTATAAGTTTAATATAAATACTTTAGTAATTTTGACACACTTTATAATCCATGTTTACTTTCGTATTTATTACGCAGTGGATATAATTTGAAAAACAATATCGTATTGACGAAATACTTGATTTGTCAAGCCTAACTTAACTTGACAAGCATTAAAGCATACAAAAAGTCGTTTTTTCTTATTTTTGTTTCAAAATCATTCTTTGTATTACAAGTTTTAAAATGAAAAAGATAGTTCATTTATACTTAAAAATACATATATAATAACAGAATTAAAAAAAGTATATAACTAATAAAGGCCAGCTTGCATTTACGCCCACAGTTAAACTGTCAAACTGAACCATAAACCCACCCATCAAATCCCAAACCCACTGTTCATATGATCTCAAACGGTTTTTACAACCAATTTTTAAGCATAACACTACAAAAAACACATATTATTAGTACTTAAAATCAGTTATTATTAAATGAAATGTTTAAACTTAAATAATATTTATATTTACAAAGATATATTATATATACTCCAAATGACATATTGAAGTTGAAACATAGTAACCCAGTAAGTACATCTTCTCGCCAACTATCACCAACCTCTTATGGACTCACAAATTCATTTTCAACTCGTTGAGAAACCAACTCAACAAAAACATTCACCCACTGAGTCACCCACCGAGTCACCCGAGTTAATCTGACACCCCACAAACTCTATAAAAACCTCACATAAACCCAAATTCTTCTTCAACCATCATCTCCGATGTCATCCGACACCATCATCTCAACCTCAAGTGATCTCCCATTTTTAGGCCCATGTATGCTCCTTCAGTTACGGAGCTCAACAACCCTCGCGTCGGCCGAAACATCATGTTTCTTCGACGCTTGGCGAGCTCTTGCAGCTCGTCGGGGACGCGAACAACGTCCCAAGCGATAACGCTTCGGACGCGGTTCATGCGTCCCCTTTTGTTCTCGCTTTTAATAACCTTACATATAGTGTTAAAACAAGCGGTAAGGTTAGGGTTTGTAACCCTTTTGGTGGAGGTAAGTTGGGAACAGTGTCAAACACCAAAGTTTTGCTTGATGATATATCCGGTGAGGCTCGAGAGGGCGAGATCATGGCGGTTCTCGGTGCTAGCGGCTCGGGTAAGTCGACGTTGATCGACGCTTTGGCGAATCGGATAGCGAAGGAGAGCTTGAAGGGCTCGGTGACGCTAAACGGTGAAGTTCTCGAGTCGAAAATGTTGAAGGTTATCTCGGCTTATGTTATGCAAGATGACTTGTTGTTTCCTATGTTAACCGTGGAGGAAACGCTGATGTTTTCGGCCGAATTCCGGCTACCGCGGACGCTATCGAAGGCGAAGAAGAAGGCGAGAGTTCAAGCTTTGATTGATCAGTTAGGGCTACGAAACTGCGCGAAAACGGTTATTGGAGATGAGGGTCACAGAGGCGTTTCCGGAGGGGAACGCCGTCGTGTGTCGATCGGGATCGACATAATTCACGACCCCATTGTGTTGTTTCTCGACGAACCAACATCGGGGCTCGATTCGACTAGTGCTTACATGGTGGTCAAGGTGTTGCAACGGATAGCGCAAAGTGGAAGTATCGTCATCATGTCGATACATCAACCAAGTTATCGCATCATGAGTTTACTAGACAAGTTAATATTTTTGTCACGAGGACAAATGGTGTTTACCGGAAACACCTCGAAACTCCCCGAATTTTTCGCGGAGTTTGGTAACCCGATCCCTGAAAACGAGGATCGGGCAGAGTTCGCTCTCGATTACATTCGAGAGCTCGAAACATCCCCCGGTGGGACCCGGCAGTTGGTCGATTTCTACAAGTCATGGTGTAGAAACAAACATAATGACACAAGTTATATTCAAGGTGTAAAGTTGTCACTTAAAGATGCCATAAGTGCAAGTATTTCTAGAGGCAAATTGGTCTCAGGTGCTACAAGTATGGGTTCAAATATGGGGTCAAATATATCATCTACGGTTCCAACATTCGCCAATCCGTTTTGGGTCGACGTTGTTGTGATATCCAAGCGATCGTTGCTCAACTCGTGGCGATCGCCCGAGCTATACGCGATCCGGCTCGGGGCGATTGTGGTCACTGGGACGATACTCGCGACCATGTTCCGAAAACTCGACAACTCCCCACGAGGGATCCAAGAGAGATTAGGGTTTTTCGCATTCGCGATGTCAACTATGTTTTACACATGTGCAGAAGCAATCCCTGTGTTCCTACAGGAACGATATATTTTTATGAGGGAAACCGCGTACAACGCGTATAGACGTTCGTCGTACGTGGTTTCCCATTCAATAATCACAATCCCCTCACTTATCTTTCTTTCGCTTGTATTCGCGTGCATAACCTTTTGGGCCGTCGGGTTAGCTGGCGGCTCGATGGGTTTTTTCACATTCCTACTATTCATCTTCGCGTCATTTTGGGTGGGGAGCTCTTTCGTCACGTTCCTCTCAGGCGTCGTGTCACACGTCATGCTAGGTTACACAGTCGTAGTCGCGGTTCTCGCGTACTTCCTTTTGTTCAGCGGTTTCTTCATCACTCGCGATCGGATCCCCGCGTATTGGCTATGGTTCCACTACCTCTCACTCGTTAAGTACCCTTACCAAGGTGTTTTGCAAAACGAATTCGATGATCCGAACGAATGCTTCGTGAGGGGGACACAGATATTCGACAATTCACCGTTGGGGTCGGTTCCGGACGCGATGAAAGTGAAGCTTTGGCTAGCATGAGTCGGACCCTTGGTGTGAACATTACGAGCTCAACGTGCTTGACCACTGGTGCTGATATATTGAGGAAACAAGGGGTTACTGATATTGATAAATGGGGGTGCTTTTGGGTCACGATAGCTTTGGGTTTCTTGTTTAGAGTCTTGTTTTATTTTGCTTTGATGGTTGGAAGTAAAAACAAAAGGAGGTAAATTGTATAATTTGTATGTGTTTTTATTTACATGCATAAGAATGTTTGTTGATATGAAATCTGTTGTCATTTTTAACTTTCATGAGTAACTACTAACTATACTCATCACTAGAATATAAACTCACAACCATTTAAAGTAAAATATATTATTTA
This sequence comes from Flaveria trinervia, assembly GCA_025506515.1. NCBI lineage: Eukaryota > Viridiplantae > Streptophyta > Magnoliopsida > Asterales > Asteraceae > Flaveria > Flaveria trinervia. Next base: position 101,555,858 of record CM046443.1, on the reverse strand, counting down.
TCATCAAAATGTTATTTTAAAAAGTGTCATTTATAATTAAATGTAAAATGATCCAAGTATCCAACACTTAGGAATTTTTTATCTCAAAACAGGCTTACTCAAATAAATAGATAAAGTTGGTGGAAACTTGTAGAGTTTAAAATCTTGTGTGATAAGGTTTAGTTTAAAAATTGTTGTATAACGTACCATGTTGAAATTATTGTTGGGAATATACGTATGGATAAAAATGATCACTACCCACTGCAACAAATTTATCATTTTAATTACGTTTTATGAAACCTTATAATATAAAATAAGATGATAAAACTAGCAAAGAAGAATAACTTTTGTTGGCGATTTCAAAATCTAATTGTATAATTGTGTCACACGTGTGAAAATTAATTAAGTTTTTTAATTTTTAGTATTTAATTAAGAAATTTTTCTCTAATAACTAAAATATTTCTCTAATAACTTTTACAAAATTTAGTCACATTGTTATGATTCAACCATTTTATCGCTATTTTTAAATATGAACTATTGAGTTGCACAGTGATTCATTTTGATCAAATCTTCTAATCAATCTACTAATACAACTAATATATCAAGTAAGAATGATCAAGTTCATAATATATAATTAAGTATATATACAATGAAATCTAGTTTGTTCATGCTAACCTAAAAGTTACATCCAGAAAGTAAATTGTCTAAATTGGTTCCCTCCTCTTACCGGAATCAATCCCGAAGACGATGCAAATATGAACCGATCATGTCTATGGCCAAGGCGAAACCATCAGAGCTACTACTTTTGAAAATCACCTTAGGAAATAGAAAAAAATTTGCAAGAGTGAAGGACTTTTGTGTCCCAAAAACAGCCAAGGAAAGTTTCTAAAGTCCTCATTTCAATTCAAAGATTAGTAATTAAATACGGTAAATCTGTCTTTTTTGGATGCAGTGTAACAAAAAAATCACTAATTAAATACAACAAATGTATTTAATTTGTGGATGTAATGTAACCAAAAGTCAATCAGCAAAAGAAATCTTTCGGTTAGGTAAAGATTATTGTCCCTCACCACACAAATGTGGTGAAATTATGCTAGAATTTACCATCAACATCCAGCAATAGAATTAAGCTGATTGATCCAATAAAACTCTCTAACACCCAAACATATTAGGGTTTATCATTAACATCTAATAACATTACTAGATGCATTCAACCCTCCATAGTTAGATACACCTAGACGCATCATCATAACCTAAAATAAAACCTCTAGATGTATTTAAGGCTCAGAGGAGGCCAGGCTCGTTATCATATCCTTAAACCCAAGATCGTATCAATTCAACCTTGTATGCTCTGATGCATACGAATGCATGATCATAAACCAATATAAACACATAGAATGCCAACATTTAAATGAAATCCAGGCTGAGATGAGAAAAAGTTCATCATTACAACCCTCAACACAAAAAAATAATAGGGTTCACCATCAACACCCAATAATAAAACCAAATACATCACCGCCCATTATCATATGCATTAGGTGCATCATCATAACCTAAAATAAAGCTTTGAAATGAAATTGATACTAATACGAGGCCTTAACACCTAAATTGTTAGGGTTTACAAACAACACGACTAATTGACCTCAAGATGAGCCTAGTGTCACGGAGTTATTTCTTCAACTCTCGTGCGACACTTAGACTTGCTCTAAGTTCAGCCTTTGTGACCCAAAAGATGTATCGAATCAAGTAACGATGCGGAAGCGTTTGCAAGCGAGTAATACAAACAACTTTGTATTGCTTACAAGGATGTTTTTAAGAGAGGGTTACAAGTATTACACAAGACTTGTATGAGTTTTGGGTGTTTTTGGGTGACTACAAATGAGGGGGTTCAACCCTATTTATACTACTCATATGGTTCTAGATCATTCATGATCTAGAGATTTCTAAGGACTAAATATCCAAGATTTTTACATGGTATTATCTAGATTTTTCTATGAAAAATATTTTTGACATTTCAAGTATTTTCTAGAGCTTTCTTAGCAGCTCTAGATCTTGATGATTCCAGGCCTTTCTTGGCCATTTTAGGGCTGCTCCCAAGTGTTCAAACGCAGCTACGTTGTTCCGGATTCGTGTGGGCTTTTCTAGAGACTTCCGGGCAGCTCTTAACGCATCCGTAAGTGTTCGGAACCTTCCGGATTCCGAGTAACTTGAGCTGATTTTAGGCGGGTCGTGACACTAGGCTCACTATCATCTAGTCAAACATTAAAACAAATAAGAAAATGAAGATATCTATATTATAACTTATATAAAAGATGAATGAAACACTGTATTCAAACACATCTCAAGTGAGAATAGTCTCATAGTCATCAACTAAAAGTACTAAAACCCAAAAAAAGGTTCAAACGAAAAACCAAAAACAAACTGATAACCGAAGAGACAGAGAGACGGAAGCCATTGTGCTAGGGCCTCCACAACCCGGGACGACTAGTAATGTGAATGATGATAAGGGTTGAAATATAACATATAAGGAAGAGAAAACAACTAGTGTGGAGCAGCGATCATATTAAAGTGGTCAAATGAAAAGACAAGAATGTTTTGTGGCTAAATAACAATGAAACTAAACTTTCTTATACAATTTCATTCATCTTTTATGTATAGTATATTTATACAGAAAACTGAATTTTATTCGGAATAATGATTTTTATTGTTATGAAGAGACCAGCAAATGTTTTATTAAAAAAAAAATTGAAGTGTATAAAAAGAAAAAAATTAATCAAACAAAACTAAAGAAGTGTTTCAAATCATTGCTATTTGACTCCGACATGTTCTAAAAAGTCGAGGTATTTCGAATTGTTTGTTGTATTTTATTTTTTTTATGAAAATTAAATTAATCAATATATTTTAATATATAAGAAATATTAAAACAATAATAAAAATTCAATTTACATTGTAAATTCGCTCACAAAAGAGACACTTTCCTTAAAGTCACTCCACCCTCCTAAGAATTGTCCACAAATGCTAGAGGTTTTCCTAAAAGAGTCGATAATACAAAAAGTTCCACAAAGGAAAAAAAACGATTGCTTAAAAGAATGAATCGTGTGTTTATGTATAGTCGTTGAAAATTTTATGGTAGATATTTTAGGTATAATGGTTATAGCAAACATATCTACTTGAGTTCCAAACATATTTGTTTATTGAGGTTTACGCAACTCCTTGTCTTCAAACTTTTGGTGATCATTAAATTTCTTTCTTTTATAACATAACATAAGGTCGGATTTTGTCCCACGTGTATTATAAATGTATTAGAGAGTTATATTATATAAGTAATAACTAGTGGGCGTGGCTCCCGTTATGCATATAGGTTGTAAAATTTGAAAAACTTAATTTTGTTGACTTATATATTAGTATTAACTATTAACCACCTCAAAAAATTTTAAAGGCGAAACTTAATAATTTTTTTAATATGAGAATATTATAAAAATAAATCATCAAAACAAAGAAGAAAAATAATGAATGAATTAATGGTAACTTTATTGAAGTTAATGACTTGTATTGTAAATTGATTAAAAAGAAGATGAATTATATTTTACTAAAGTTCAGAAGATTAAGTGTAAATTTAACATAATTCAAGAAACTACATGTTAAATAATAAAAAAAAACAAAATGAGTATGTAATCAATTAAAGAAATAAAATATTGTGATTAGTCAAAAAATCTATAAGCTTTAAGTGTAAAGTTGTAGAAAAAAAGTATTATTTGATTACTTTAAAGGAAAATAAAACTATTGTGGTAATATATATTAATATATATTAACAAGGCATACAACTAACAACTTCACTATCTATTATCTCTTATTTTTGATATATATAATGGGTTGATCGTGTGATGTATGGGGTCACTAAGACTTGTTTTGCAACCGATCTTAAAACAATAATTATATTATTATTATTTATAATTATATTTTTACGTATTTAAATAAGATAATACTTAACTAAATCAATAAATTTGATATGCATAATGTATTAATTCGTAAAAATATATTAAATGATTAAAAATTAGAAACTATGGCATAGACTCCATAAAGTACTTGTTCTATGCTTGAAAGGTTGGCTTAAATGCTTTAAGAACAAACTTACAATTATGTTATCTTTAAATGGTTTATTTATGCAAAAGATACATATTACTATTATAATCTACACCATGATTACTATTATAATCTACACCATGATTCCTAGTTTTGGGATACTAGATTTCCTCTATACTAATAAAATGGTTACATATATGTTAATAATACCTATTACGTTGTTATATATATCATCCCTTAAGACAAAAAAGAGAAAAATAAAATAAGACAACATATCTAAACGACCAAACTCTTTTTCATACTATATGTTTTTTTAGATTTAAGTCTAACTTCTTTTCTATAAGGCTATAAGGCTATGCGGTGCACATTCAAGCCACAAAGCGTTGATGTAGATCTGGTTCATTAAAGATGTCGAGTAGTGCTCCCCTGGGTGTCAATGGGCGTTATGAGAGTGGGGGTGGAAAGGCTAATGAGCGTGAACCCATTTATGGTGGGTCGCTCTACACACATAATCATTTCATTTCTGTTTTTAAAATGAATGAGGTTGAGTGAAGGAGAGTTAAATTAATTTTTTGAGATGAGTTGAAGTGAAAAAAAAGATAAAATGGGTCATGTGAAATCTACGTGAAGTTAAAGAAGAGTGAGAGCACTCCCATAAACCTATTTTTTGTGATATGTGAGCCATTTTATGTTTTTTATGTTATTTTCTCATGAACTTTTGTTTTAGCCTTTTTTTCTTAGGATACTGACATTTTCATTTCATTGACTATTTTATTATCATATTTACCATGTCTAATCAACATTATCTTTTCATTTCAAATTTATAATGTTTCTTAAACAACAAATTCACGCACCACCTAAACCAATCATAAACTTACACCAAACTTGAACCCTTAGCCACTAGCGAGGGATACCATTCTAACACCTTGATATCATTAGATTACATGTTCTTTGATACAAAGTTTGACTTAAAAATTTTCATTTGCGGCTATCACCACAATGCATCTCGTAACCTCTTCAAGTGCACATACCTTTGTTAAGCTCCCAACAACATTATGGTCAAGGATTGTAAAGGTTAAACATTGACTCACTTGTTGGAGCAAGTCTATTTGAAGATTAAAGGCCTTGTTGGATAACCAATTTCGATAGGGGATGTTATTTCGCCCTTGGTTTAGTTTCACCTCATAAGTCATAACTGAATCATAACAGACAATTATCGCTATTTAAAATCTCTAATCAATTAATTTGTATAAGTCTGGTGCTTGGTTATCTACTAAATATAAACAATGGTTTGGTTGACCTTTTTAGCAATGGACTTTAAAGAAACAAATGCTCACGAAACGAAATTGGCTAGTATGTTTTCATAAAGATGGCCTTTGAGCTCTTCAAAACATCAATCTTCACAAAGAATGTTTAGTAATGACGATATGAAGCGTATAGACACGTTATAGACATGATTCGGATATATAGACACGCTATAAGAGCGATATACAGAGTTTAATTTGTCGTATGTTGTTTGCCAAACAAATTCGACCTATCATGAGCTTTAAGATCTTCGCCTATTAATCATACCCGTGAATGAATTAAGTAAAAACATGAATATAAAAATTGATATGGATTAATGTTTGATGTTTCTAATACATTTAAAAGTCAATAGAAAAAAGTGATATTGATTCTCAAGTGAGTAGCCCGTTTTCCTAACTACTTTTTAAGGCCCAACTTCTTAATTTGATTAAAGCCTAACAGATATGAAAGCCCAGTACAAATTTAATAAAAGTTACACCGTACACTTGCACGTTTGGAGACGGCTTCTTTGTACCCGAGTCCCGACTGCCGACACTGTGACACTTCGTATACGGGTTTCTGACACGAACGTTGAAATAGGTGGTAGTCAGGGTTGTCTTTAAGGGTGTGCTGAGTGGGTGACCGCTCAAAGCTCATGTTCCAGAGGTTGCCCAATTTTTTTCTATTTCATAATAACACTGATCAATTATTATATATAGCAAATAAAACTTATTTGTAATTACATATTGCACCCAATAAGGGAAATTTTTTTGGGAGGTTCCCTTGCTCAGTCTAGTAGTAATTACATATTCACATTTTTGTACTCGCACATGCATCTGAAATTTTAGAGACTGCCATGCTCGTAGTTACTCGAGATATTAGTGGTGTGCATCTTGTGACCAACCTGAGAAAACCGACTCTGACGGATATGAAACACACAATGTCGGTCCAGTCCTAATGCCTTGTTTTTTCACATTATTTGGTTTTGTAACTGGGTCAACTTGGCCAGAGGAGATCCAGTATATGAGTCACATTCTAGAAGTGAGCATCTTGTGGATGATCTAAGAAAATGATGAATTGAGATAGACCGACCCTAAATGCACAAAATAGGTTTAGTCTTGGTTCTTATTTTCATGTTATTCAGTTGTAGTCTCGATCTTATTCGGTTTGGGTCGGTATGACCTATGATCCGTACATGATATAATTATATTACATGTATATAAAGATACCTATTTGGGTTTAGTAAAACTCATATTTTCAACTAATTTTTCTAACTTCTATTTCTCAATCTCTATGACATGGATTTGATCTAATATCTAACAATTATTGGTGTTCAGTAACACATTATGATCTGTTAATATCCTGTTAACAAGAGATTAGATTAATCACAATATACGCAAAACATGTGGCCTTCAAGATTATGAAAGATAATTAAAGAAGCAGGATTCAAATATGATACATATGCTATAAAAGGATTAGTTGCCTATCACTACAATACTCTCAAAGGTTTTCTCCCTTTTACATTACAGCTTTCTATTGATTATGTGTGTGAACTAAAAGAAAATAATAGAGATTTATATACTCTTTTCTCTCATCAAAAGGTGTATGTATGATTACAACGTTGAAGTAAAATTCAAAAAATTAACGTACTGCTATGATTTAGAGATTTACCATCACTATTAAAGGGATACAAACATTTCTTTCTATAACTATCGGTAACGTTATTTAAAAATATTCTTTTTATATAAATTAGAGATTTAATAAATGAATTACATTTATAATAGTAATATAGTATTACACTCAAACAAGCATGTATATACAAACATGTACAGTGTACAAGTTATTTTTTAGGTTGTCCAACATATGTATATACGTGGAACTTGATAATATATATGGTTTTCTTATTTAAATATTAGTTCTTACATGGTATTAAGTTATTATTATAGATACCTTCCTACTTTAATAATATATTAAATGTGGTGTCACGTGTTAGCTTACATTTATTCTAATCAAATTTTTTTCATTTGTCTTTTCTATTAAATAACCATATTAATTACTAATAATAGTATTTATTTATTTTTATATTATAATTATGATTAGTTTTTTAATATATTGAGAAAGAGATATTTTTATTAATATTATTTCTATAGAAATAGTTTTTATATAAATAATTTTTTCTCTAAACTCAAACTAGTTTTATGTAATATTTTAAAATTGTTTTTTAAAGTAATTTTTTCATTAAATTGAAATAATTAAAATAGGGAGTTATAGTAAGGAAATTTTTTTAAATGTTAATTTTTAACAAAATGTTTAATTTATATTTGAAAAAAATAAAAAAATTTAAAAAATGTATATCATTGTTTTATTATTTATAGTTACTACTCATACAAAATTCCAATCATATCATATTTTAATATATCGTTTTATAATTTATAGTTTTTCTATTTAATAATTTATTTATTTAACCTTTGTAATACACAAGTTTACTAAAACTAGTAGTATATATAATAACACTATGATTTACCAAAATTATTTCTTGTTTCGTAATTAACTATTCGAACGATATTTCGGACCTAATTATAATGTATTAAAAGCTTTTTCATTCATGACACTGTGTAAGATTTTATTTATATTTTTTTCATTGTCTAAAGATAATAAAAGCATAAGATTCCCAAAGAAAGTTCATTCGGTACATGAAATGGAGCATAAATTTATTCTTTTAAACAAGCTTTCGTGTATTTTCAAATTCTCCTTCTTAGTCATCGCTTAGTTTGTTTTTTAATAAAGCATTTGTTGTAAATAAAGATAGTTAATATTAAATTAAGAACATTAAGGACGTTTGGTTGGAATGAATGAAATGAAATTGAGAACCTAGTATAAGTTTTAAATAAAATTGTGTTTGAGTGGGTAATAAAAAATAAACTCAAGGGAATGTTTCACTTCAAATTCCTTTGGCTGTGTGATTTCAAAATCTTTCCACATAGAGAGAGAATTTAAAATCACACAACCAAGAGAATTTGAGGTGAAACATTCATTTGAGTTTTACATTTCATTACCCACTCAAATATAATTTTACTTGAAAATTATACTAATTTCTCAATTTCATTCTCCAAACACCCCCTAAAATTAATAGAAACTTACTTTTGTTAAAATAAAACATCCAATACATAATAAACATTTCATTGGAGAAAAACAATAGTAAAACATACATTACTCTCAATCCGTATGTTTTTCTATTTTTGTTTTTATTTGTAGCATCGCTATGAGAATTGACGGTATTGGATATTGGTGTTTCATGTTTATGGGACAAACGATTGCGTCATTGCGCGCTCTAACACTTTGGTATTGGATATTGGTGTCATGTCAAATGTTTGTCAAGTTGAGCTTCATCACCATCGTTGTAAGAATATAAGAATTGACGGTATTTGATATTGGTGTTTCATGTTTCTGGGACAAACGATTGCGCCACTGCGCTCTCTAACACTTTGGTATACGTTTGCTGTATTGATCAAAACACGGTTGAGATTGTATACAAGGATTGAAAGGATGATGAATTAAGTTCGTTTCAATGACCTGAACTCGTCTTTTATACGCGCTTGATAACTCCATATATTTTAATGAACTACTACAAATAATATAGAAATTAATGTTAGGATTGAATAGAAATTAGTGTGAAAATTAAGTAGATTGTTTAGGTATTTTAAAGTAAAAAAAGTTAATTAGAATATGAGTTTATAGTTTTTAGAGGTAGCCTTCGTGCAAAATCTTTCCCATCCCATGAGATGACCACTCTCTCCACGACTCCACCGTGAAGACATATAAGCTAAAATTAAAATATTCAAAATGAAATAGTATATATTGCTTGAGTTTGAGATTGGTAATTAATATTTTTAAAGATATCTATTAATTATAATATTATTGTATCAACAAGATAATAATTGTCCTATCGATAATTTACCAACTGCCGGTCCGACCGGTTCGATCGATCCGACCACCGGTATAATGCTAAAACGGTTATAAGCACCGAACCAAACCAGATTAGAGTTCGGTTCCCGGTCCAATAGTTCGGACCGGCCGGTCCGATCTAGTTTTTCAAACATTGTAATTTTTTTATATTCCAAATACTATCGTTATGATATACTATATTTCTATGTTTCTATATAAATTTTATTTGAGCCGGCGCAAAACGCGGGTAAAATACTAGTTTTGTTATAATCTTCTTTTTATAAGAGTATTTGCAGCTGGATTTAAATATTTTAATAGGAGGTTTTTCAACTCCTTATGAAAAATGTTAGTTTTAACTCATTAAGGATCCGACGAAAGCTAAAAGTAAAATATATAATAGACATGTGAAAACAATATCAAATTCACATCAATCTATGCTGATAAGAGATTCGTATGAATTTCATAACATGGCTGAATTTAATAAAATATTTTTCCACACAAAATCAAATTTGTACACTCAAGATTCTCCAAAAACATTTAAAACCATATGACGGTGGATATCCATATTTCTCTTTACCTTCAAATACACATAACACGATCCAAATTAATATTCTGTCAACCAACCAATATACATAATTTGTTCAAAACCTCACAAAAATTTCTTATCCAAAATTTATAAGTGTTTTGAACACGTATAATTCAAATTAGTTACTTGTTATAACATTAGTGGCGTACGTAGGATAATTTATTTCACAGGGGACAAAAATAGAATAATCGCATAACTTTAGAACTATGTTCAACACCTAAGTAAGTATTATTAAGATAAGATGTCAACCATCTTTTTTAAGTTTAATTTAAACCTCTCACCTAAAATACCTCAAGCTTAAATTACCACTCATATGCCACCATATCAAAACAAGTTTGATAAGAATCACTTAAATTACTACTCATATGCCATCATATCAAAAATAGGGGTTATTTGAAATTCAAGTCTCGGTCAAAAAATGATGATCGAGTAAGGGGTTATTTCAAAACTGATCGGGTAAGAGGAAACATGTATGTGTTAGTGGTGTCAAACCGGATCAGATGTGTAATAGTAAGTATCAAATACGCTGGCCGGCCAAAATGTTTGATTGGATCAGTGGGTCAGACATCTTAATCGGGTTAAAAGCAAATCAAATGACTCCATCAACCGAGAATATTAGATTACTAGCTTTAGTAAACCCGTGTATTACACGAATTAAATAAATAAAATATTAATATAATAAATTTATTAAATATAAAATGATATTTTAAGATATGATATAATTTAAATTACGTAAGATAAATGACTATAAATAATAAAACCGTGATATCGACTTTTTAAAATAGTGTTTTAATTTTTTTAATAAATTTTGTTTTAAAACAAACCGTATAAAAATAAATTTTTAAAATTTTTTATTAGAACTCCTAAATTTGTTTAATTTTGTTTTTAAAAAATTGACTTTTTAAAAGTATAATTTATTTAAAAAAACTTAATAAATAGATCTATTTTTTAATTTATTAAATATTAAAAAGTATTAAAATAATATTATTAGTAATTAAAATAATTATTTAGTAAAGGAGATAAACGAAATTTCCACGTCACCGGGTATCAATGAGAGTGGGTTGTGGATTGGTGGGGAGAGAGGTTGGGTCCCGCATTCCATTCCTTCCCCGGTTGTACCTTGTCGTATGTTTTGTCGTACGGGCAAATTCATCTTATTTTATTAATTAACATATAAAAATATATTGACTCATCATTCCTTGATTTATAACTTAAAAATAATTAGAAGACTAAAATTCATAAACCCAAAAAGTAATCGTTTCTTACCTTTTTGTATATTTTAATTATACCAATCATCTTAGTTTTTCCCTTACATTGGTTTTAGGCTGATCAGTTAGATTATTAACCATTTCTCGCTTGTAGTTTCATGGTATTTGTAATGTCTAGAGTAGTATTACTTCAAATGAGTTTAAGGTTTGATTCTTATGTTGAATAAATATGTGATTTAAAGTAAGATTAAATATATCTATGTGTTTGTTGTTTAAAAAATAAATGTGCTCGAGCAAAAGTTGTTCTAAGCTTAAGTTAGACTTACTAACTTTAGAGAGTTGGAGCTCGTTTGTTTCAAAGCTCTAGAACTCAGATCCTAAATTGTTTCTCACTTTGAGCACGGATCATGAATAGTTGATTATTTGTTTCATTTATATATTTAACATGTTAAATAAATTATATAAATTATAAACTCAATTAGACTCGTAAGCACAATTAAGCTCGATATGTGATTGAGTTAGAGCTAGTTTATTAAATGAGCACAACATAAGCTCGAGCTCTGTCTTATACTCGTTTAAGCTCGACTTGGTTTAATATTTTATCAAATCGATCTAATGTAGCTTACTCACAACACCACTTTTTCCAACCTTATATCCATATTTGATAATATTTGATAACTGAATGGACAAAATTTCCACATTACCTACAAAAATTCACTACTAAATAATAAGTCTAATACAACATTTTAGAATCAATATTTCAAAATATATTGCATTTCCTAGCATAAAGATTGCATTTTCTAGCAAAATGATTGTATTTTCTATCAAAAATGTTACATTATTTAGTAAAAATGTCGCTTTAAATATAATACAACTTATGTAGCATTTGGTAAAATTATTATTTAATTCAGACTAATGTAACTTTTCAACCTTAATGCAACATATTATTAGAGTTAAATGTAGAAATCATTTCTAGTTTACGATTGCAATAAGTTTAAAGATTAATTGTGTTAAAATTTTAATTTTTGTTTATAGTTGCATCATATGTTCTACTTTTAAGATATTCTATCAAATATAAAATTATGATCTACAACTTTGAAATACGATGCATAGATTTATTACCTTTAGTGCAGATCATAAGACAAACACTCGATCCGCCAAGAAGAAATATTTTTGTTACAAATTATAATTACGATACTGCTAGATTAAAAACACTCTTGAAAATAATGATGTACTTGATGCAAAAGAAAATGGTATATGATAAGATGATGGACAAAATGATATTCACGAGAAATGGATGTAGATTGAAGATGACACAATAGAAAATCATAGACAAGAAAATGATGCACAGGAATATATTAATATTATACACCAAAATATGATGCACTAGAATACGAAGAACAAGACTATGAAGCACAAAAAGATAATGCATAGGATGAAATGAGTCTGCAAACAAAACGTGTCATGGTGCATCATATTTACAAATTTGACTGTCACAATCTACTTTATAAACAAATAAATTATTGAGGAATTCTATTCAACATATTCTATGCATTATTTCTTACGAACACACATGATGGGGTTGAAGACTTTAGATTCAGACTTGGTTAAAGAGAAAATATTATAGAAAGTTTGAATTCAACTCCAAAAATCATTGCTTATCTGCAAAGCAAGCATAGTAATTGTAAGGTTTTTGACTTTTGATTTGTTGCTTCTTCGATGTTCTTTTGTATCAACAGACACGTTGGTGAAAAAGCCGATAGAGGTGATATGCAAGCGTTATGGCAGTGAATAAAAAGGTTGAGATGGTTGGCGGTTAGGCTGGCCTCACTGATGGCAAGTAGAAAGAGTCATATGAGTGTGAAAGATTGGCAAGTAGGAAGAGTCATATGAGTGTGAAAGACTGACATGACACAAACCAAACATGAATTTTACGGGTATGGATTTATTATCAACGATTGAACCTACGGACACGCTTAAAAGAATTTTCTTCACATTTTATAACCCATTTAGTATTTCATAGCATAAATTAACATGCATTATATGTTAAATTTTAAAAAGTAAAAAATAATTAAGATTTTTTCTCTAAATAATGATTATTGTGTTATGTGTTTTTTTGGTTGTTAATCTATAAATTTAAAGTAATAATATGAAAAAAGACTTAAAAATATGGTTAAACGGGTTGTGTACTTGTCGAACTATAAATATTTGCACTGTGTATTTACACTGTGTTCGAGTTCATGTATCTTATATGATTTTTAGGTTCATGTCGTGTTTAAGTTGAACCCATAAACATAATGTTTTTTAACATCAATAGCACCCATTTAACCTTTTCGATGTATTTTTTTCTAAAATCTTATTTAGCGTGTAATTCCTTTTACCACTTATCTTTGTTTTCCAATTCCCAAACCAGCCAAAGTTAAAAGTTTGCTATGTAAATTATAATAAGTATATAACTTAGTATATATCTTACTAGTATTTATGAATTCCATTAAAGAAATAGCTAAACCAAACTAAAGGTAGGTCAAATACCCGAATCCGATCCTAATTATTTTATCATCCAAACGAGATAGCTCTCTTTCTATTTTTATCAAAAAATAATTTAATATTGTTATCTTAGTTTCAATTTAAGAAGAATAGAATGGATTTTCAAGTATGTGTGAGAAACTAAAATAATTGAAAAAACCAAACCGAAAAACCGATATTGCTTTTTATATAATTTTTATATAACAACTTTAATTATATTCGTATATAAATAACTAGAATATTCGGCATGAACCATCAAGAAAATCAACTTGTTAAAAGTAAAATATTATATGTTAAAAACGTTTTGTTATACTAACTATAATCAACATATTACTCTTCCGCTCCTCATTTTATAAACTTACAATCTCCTTCTATCAAATGACTTGTAGTCTAGCGGAATCAAAGAATGTAATAAATATGTTTTTCTCAAGTGATTGAGTGTTAAAGTACTAAGATGTACATTATTTTAGATTTAACGGTAAGTTTGATGTGTATGTATGTGAGTTAACTATTTAAAAAAATAATATTTTTGTTGAATTCGAAACAAACTAAATCTATGTTCTAAGACTTGAACTAACTCACACGTAGAAGTTAGAACCAACACTTGATCAAATTAACGAAACCGCACTCTTTGTACCCAAAACAACTAAACCGATCGATTTTTATAATTATAAAAACCAAAACGTCAATTATATGTTCTGTTTCAAACTATAACCGAACAAACCAAACCACACTCACCCGACCAATAAAAAACTAATAATCACTACATAAAGTTTATACTATTACTTTTACTTTACTTCAATGGCTTAAGAATCATAGCAAAAATCATATGCATAATACAATCATGTTACTATCTTTTGAATGAATCAATCAATAGTATCTCCATAAACACTTTGTTAGGATGAAATAGACAACCACTATGACATGATTAGACGTGGGCAACAATTCACCCACACATATCAAAAGATGCGTGACTCTGGCCCCCCTTTAATTATCATATGCCTTCACCAGTATAACCATATAATGGCTCATAAGTCATAACTTATAACCCTCCCCCGGTTGTCACTCACCCTTGTTGGATATATGCCTAGATTCCAAATAAATAATAAAAAGATTTTATAAGTCGTGTTGAGTAAGTATAATGTTATCTTATAAGTCGGTTGTCACTCTTGATGAAGTATTTTGGACGTGACATGTTTAATTTAGAGGATGGATATGCCCGTTCGTAATAATAAGTGTTTCTTACGTATTGTTGTAATTGTTAAGAGGACATTATTCCGATCACATCTTTACGCGCCGCTATAGTGGTTTAAATGCATAATTCTAACTACTTACACATACCGTTGTAATTAGATAATTCAGACCCGCCATTATAGACAACAATATATCAATATTTTTAAGAAAATATCTATTTTTAAAAAGTATGGTTTAGTACTATGTTCAAACTAAAAATAATAAAACATCAATTTCTTGGTATATACATTAACAAATATAAAATATAGTAAGTTATTTGTATTTAAATAATAAAATTAGATTAAAAGAACAAAAATATAAGGTTGTCTCGATTTTACCCTTTCAGCCTTTCCTTTACTTTTTTATTAACTGTAGTTTTACTAACACCTCAATCATTAATCAAAACAATTGAAATAATATAACCAACAGCAAATTAGTTATTGGACTTTTGATGTAATGATATACAAGTATTATTTAGATGTCGAGAATTCAAATCTTGTGATCAACAAGTTAAATGGATTTTGGTATGAAAATATTGTTTTTATTTGATCGGATTAAAATAAATGATAACCCCTTGTTGATATTAACGGCTCCTTAATTATAATAACTTTTTAACTTACGGAATCCTCTCTCTTCTTATATATGTAAGACAAAAGCATTTATGTATGTGTGGATACAACTGAAAATAACTTAACGATGGAGTGGGGGTGGCTGACGGAGTTCTTGACGGGGATGGTGAAGCCCGCGGCGGCGACCGCGGTGGTGCTGCTAGCAGCACTGTTATCATATTATCAGAAGCTGAAGCTTGAAGGGGAGATGCTTTACGCCATTGTTAGAGCTTTCATTCAGCTCTCGGTTATTGGCTTTGTTCTTCAATTCATCTTCAACCAAAATAATAGTTGGTGGATCATTCTTCCTTATCTTTTCATGGTAATTTTTTATTCTATCAAAATTTGATATTTGATGGCATTGCTTTGAAAATCGGATCGGACGGACGGTCTGTTATGGACTGTTATTGATAGAAACCGTTGTAAGATACGAGATCATATTTTTTGTATGACAATTGATGTGGGGTTTTTATATCAGATGAGTTCTCTCACCTGTCAGACTAGTCTTTTGGGTTTATTTCTTCCTTTTGGTCCGTAACACGGTCAGATCATCATAAACATATCGAATTTGGGTTAGGCCAGGAACCGGACCGCTCGAATCAGTTTATATATATATATATAATATATATATATATATATATATATATATAATATATATATATATAACTTTTCAGAATATATTTTACATATATTCATTGCAATAATTATAATTTATTCGGTTTTATAGTCAGCCTGACCGGTCGAACTGGTCCGACCAACGAATATTTTCATTGTCCGGTTCGGTTTTTAAAATGACACAATTGTTGTAGATTAGGATGAAATTATTCCGATGAACTAAGGGGTAAATATGGTATTTCACAGGTTTCGGTCGCGGGATATACCGCCGGACAACGAGCAAAACATGTACCACATGGGAAGTACATCGCCGGAGCGTCGATTTTGGTCGGTACGACGTTGACGATGGTGCTGCTGGTTTTGCTTAACGTTTTTCCGTTCACTCCACAGTATATTATTCCGGTCGCCGGAATGATGGTCGGTAATGCCATGACGGTCACCGGAGTTACCATGAAGAGATTACGAGATGATATTCGAACACAAATGAATCTGGTAAGTTATAACAAAAGCTATATGATTATAAACTCTGGTACTGTCTGTGAACTAATATAACGATCGAATAAACTTAATGCAACTCTTATAATATGTTGTATTAAATTTTTAAAAAATTGTATCAAGCATCGAAAAGTTTGCATTAGTCTAAATAAAATTTCTAGAGAAGATTGTATCCAAGTAAAGTTGTACTAGATTTAAAACAATTTTTTTAGATAATACAACCTTTCGGTTAGAAATTATAACCATTTCTTTTACTAAAACCAATATCTTCGAAAAATCGCTTCTAAAAAGTTGTATTAGGTTCATTTCTATAGTGTGATTTGATTGTTTGTATGTTTTTCAAAGCACATGTTTACCTAATGCTGTCTTTTCTTTTGTGTAGGTGGAGACAGCTTTAGCCCTAGGCGCGACACCACGCCAAGCGACACTCCAGCAAGTGAAAAGGTCTTTAGTCATCGCGCTCTCACCGGTTGTTGACAACACGAAAACCGTAGGGCTCATCTCGCTTCCGGGAGCCATGACCGGGCTTATAATGGGCGGAGCTTCTCCGGTGGAAGCCATTCAACTTCAGATAGTGGTGATGAACATGCTCATAGGGGCTTCAACCATGAGTAGTATTATGTCAACTTACTTTTGTTGGCCTAATTTCTTTACAAATGCATATCAACTAGAAACAAAGGTCTTCTCGAGTGAATAGGACCGAATAGAGGCTCGGCTCGTTCTAGTTTTACTGAATTCTGGTTTAATTAGTTTTGTTTATCGGTAATCATTGATCAAATGCTTCTAAATCTATGCATATTGTTATCACAAAGTAAGATTAAGCCCGGATATATGTTACTTATTAGAAAGATTATTATCAAGTGGGTTCAAATGAGAAGGTTGTTTAACATCATATGATCTTTGTAAAATTTTATTTTGTAAAAGATTTTGTGGTAACACCTGTTTCTGTAATTGTATATTGTAAAAGAAACCAATGGAGAGTGTGATCATGTTTTTTTAACGAACACTAGCAAGTTTTTATGTTTGTTTAGTTGAATAAAGGAACACAATTAAATTTTTATTCGTTCATTTACATTCGTCAAACATTTGATATATTATCTGTTCACGATGTTTATTTATGTATAAATAATATAGGAATAACTTCGTCTAATAGACATTAAGTTTCTCAAATGTTTTATAGAAATAACTCGGTCACTTATTTCTTTTAGGGGCGAGCAAAATAGCAAATGGTGGTCAACTTCGGTTAGCCCCCTTAACCATGCCAAAAACCGATAGAGTCGGTTAAAGGACATGCTTAACCACACCCGAAACCGGTTCTTGGCTGTGGTTAATCAGTTGTATTTCCATTAGTGGTCAGTTATAAGTATGTTTCAGTTAATCCATCCGTTTTTTCAAGAAGTGTTTTGATAACTCATGGAAGAAGTAGAAAAGAAGGATGATGAGGATGTATTTATTCATTTTTTAGTTTCCAAATTAACAGTGTGGTAGTGCAAGATGTTTTCTTAAAGTTTCATAATCACTCTCCACTAATCTGGTTTAACATGCCATCTCCAACCAGAAAACAAAGGAAATACTTGGGCATTTTTGAATGGATCAAATAGCCCCATCAACCGATATAATAATAGCAATAACAGATCAGATGACATCCATCATAAACAAGTAGATATAAAGTTGGGTTTGATTTCGATTAAAGTTTGATTATAAGCCATCATTAACTATAACTGATTCATCGGTTGATCACAAAACTTTAACGATATCAGTAAGCTATATCGGATATTTGGTTAAATTCAACGTGATTATGGTACGATTATCTTCATAGATGAACATGCTCATCCAAGTGAAACATATATAAATCAGTTACTATTAAGTGATTATTATTATTAATTTGACTTGATTGAAAAATATAAAACTTATATTATTATTTTGTGATTTCTTTCCTACTAGTTACTTTTGTTTTAAGTCACCAAATAATAGATTCACTTTCATTAAAAAGTTCCGTAGGATTGTCACACAATCGACACGAAAGTCACGTGGTTTTAGAGAAAAAGAGAAATGTAAGTTACACTTTAAGATTTAAGATCATTTACAGCGATGTCTCTTTCTTCATCTTTATATTTTAACTAAATATTATATTTCTTTTACATTTATTTCTTATCTTTGTTTTTTATCCCATATCTCTTTCTTTCTTATATTTCTATCTCATTCAAAAACACTTATTTTATTATTGTTATCTTTATTATACTCACAAAAATATAAAAATTAATGAATAATAGATCTTTATTTTTAAAAAATTATTATTCCTAAAACTCTAAAGTTTATAGACGGAGATAGGGATAAAGATTATGATGAAAGTACAAAATACAAGAAATCTATAAAAAACAATAGAGATAAAAGATGAATATAAAACTCTTTTGTGAATGCTACAACAATACAATTCTACAAGTGGTTTCACAGAACATTTATACATTTGCTAGTGAAACAAACAACATGAATTATTAAATGTCGAATCATTTGCACATCTGAATCATTAAAAGAATGAAAAAAACATTATTTTAATATAATACTTAACAATTCAAAGCTAAATATTTAAACTATTCAAACATTTAATCGTGAAACAAACAATCTAAACCATTAAATACAAAACAATTCAGACATCTGAACAAGTTTGAAACAAACAGCGCTAAATTTGTACATAAAGTCATTCAAGGCCCTTACGTAGATCTCAATTCGCAAACTAAAGAGCCCAGCCCAGCCCAGTCCAGCCCAGTGCAAACAAGCCCAAGATTGCCATCTCCTATCCGGACCCTAAACGACGCCGTTTGTATCACCATCATAGCATCACTGCACCATCGAACAACAAACCCTCAAACGCCTTAAACCTCTGAGACTCTGAGCAGCTTTTCACCATCCTCCATCTCAAATTCTCAATCACTCAACATGAGTCTCCTCCACAACGCAATCAGATCATCATCCAGCCGTTTAATTCACAGTATTCACCCAAATCAAAGG
Source organism: Flaveria trinervia (assembly GCA_025506515.1). Classification (NCBI taxonomy): domain Eukaryota; kingdom Viridiplantae; phylum Streptophyta; class Magnoliopsida; order Asterales; family Asteraceae; genus Flaveria; species Flaveria trinervia. Next base: position 101,536,287 of record CM046443.1, on the reverse strand, counting down.
CTCAGATCACTTCTCACCGTCTCACAGTCTCACCGCCTGTTCTCGACGGAATCTGCACCACCGACCACCAAACCTTTGTTTGAAACACCATCCACAGGTAATATTCATTGTTGTATACTCACATTCACAATTTGTTGAAGGAAACCACTGTAGTTTGAAACACCATATTTCTATTAATGTCACACCATTTCATTTCTTACTCGAATTAGGTTTTTTTTATGTGATTGGTAAATGATAATGTGTGTTGTATTGTTAATTGTAAATTTATGATGAGTTGATGAAGTTTTATAGTATGTAGTCGGAAACTGCAGTTTAAAAGTTAAAACTAGGGTTTGATCTTTTGATATGTAGGCGTGTTAGATTTGTTAGGATCGGGTTGCTCACACACGCAAAATCGAACCGCAGAAAAAAGAAAACTAACATGAGATACATGGATTTTAGTGGTTTGGTTTGGTGTGACCTACATCCACTGTGCTGCAACTGGGGATTTATTATTTCTCTCTGCTCTCGTGATGAGGAATTACAAGTGCAATGAATGGTATAAACAGATACTAAACTAGGGTTACAATCCTACTATCCTAGGCAACAAGAAACTTTAATTGGGCCCAAATCGAATAAGATTTTGTTATGCAACAAGCACCATATGTTATAGGTTTGTAGAGCTATTGAGATGAGTAATTCTTATTGGAAGTAGTTTTAGAAATTTGGTAGGTTAATTGGCATCCGGTTGACCTGTATCTTACTTGGCATTGTATTGAAAACCACTTGGTAGTGAATGGCATGGGATGGCACCATATTTGTTGAGTTAAAGAAAATGTTAACATGGCGGCTGAATCGTTTGTTTTGCTCATGACGTCATGTTGCTCACAATAGTAGAATGCAAGACTTGCGTTAGTTTTCTTATTGGTTCATGGGTTTATGTGTCAGGTTTGGTCTATGGGAAACTGTTCGGCATTACGAAGAATACATTGAAGAGCGATGTTCTCAGTTTGTTAGAAGAATGCAATTTAAGTCATGATGACGTCAAAGTTGATTACAATCCGTCGTACACACCAACTGGAATGTAATGTTTTTCACAATACACGGTCTCAAGGAGTGTGCATTCTTTTTTTTTCTAACAAATTTCATCTTAGTCCATTTTGAAGTGGATTTTGTCTTAATATGTATATGTATGCGCGCACGTACGTATGGGTGTGTGTGTGATTCTATATTTCTATTATTAGTCAGTCATACTGATCAATTGAAGTTGTTGTGGTTATTTACGTTATCATGTTGGTTTGATGAGCAGGATGGTTCAATTTCCTTCTCGGAGTGCCTATGATGCTGCTCTTAGGACGCTCTCTAGGAAAGGCCGCTTGTATAGATTAGAGCGGGTAATTTCTTGTTAAATACTATTTCAAATTTCAAAAACATCATTGTATACGAGGAAACTTTGTAATGCTAATTTTGCATTTTGATTTCAGGTTGACCGTGCAAACTGGGATTCCATCCAGCCATATGGAGGGAAATTTGTAAGCAAAAAAATTTTCTTTGGATAGTTAAAACATTAAAAGATTTTGACATCCATCAGAGCTTTGGGTGATATGATCTATTTGAACTATGAAAATGATCCTTGCATTTATCTCAAGGGTTTGGGTTTTACTAATTTGCTCTTGAAACCTTTTCTTCTTTGTGTATGTGTGTATATATATATATATATATATATAAATATTTGTGTATATAAAATCGTATGAGTTACCATAGCCATATTGATATAGTCCTTGTAAAAATAAATTACTTCAATACTAAAAAAAATATCTATATAAAATTATTAAAATGACTCTTTGGCGGCTTCCAGCCTTTTGACCTGTTTGGCACGTATGACCTATTTTTTAAACTCTTATTTTTACCTTTATGACCCATTTTTTTTGAGATACAACACAACCTAGATCGATCTTTTCATAAGTGGATTAGTGGAATGGGTTCATATTGATACCTCTAGAAATATCTTGAAGTTTCTCGTTTAGGGTCAACTGCATTATTTTCGTTCTAGAAAGAAAGTATATTATGTTAGCAGCTTATTCTTTATTCCAAAACCTGCATGGCTAGTGATAGTAAGCTTTCATGTATTCATTTATATATGCTGGGTATCATTAATGGGTTGCTAATTGTAGGTTTTATTGCAAGGAATACCCCCAAATGCAGCCGTAGAGGATATCGAACGGTTCCTTGTTGGTTGTGAGTATGACTCATCCAGCATCCGCATGTTTTCCAGGTTAAAAAAACATTATTCCAGTTCATGCTTACATGCTCTAAATTAAAATGTATGCATTCAAGCTTTCCTGTATTTGATTAAGTACTTTGATTACTTTTGCAGGCCGGGAGCTTCTGGGCCTATCAGAATGGCACTTGTACGTTTTGTTTCCCCAACTGCAGCCATGAGTGCGTTGATAACAAAAACAGAGGCTTTTGTTTCAATAACCAGATCTCCATGCATGTTCTCCAGTAACTACACAATCTATGGTGGGTGGGTCACTCAGTCTTACAAGCAATCATATGGTTAGACCAAGTAACTAACTCGATTTCATCATTTATGCTCATCTATTAAGTACTCCATGTTTATTTAAATTTCTTGACTAATAATCATATGCCTAAAAGGTTTTGTTAATCAAAATATATGTATTAGATATTCAGCAGTAGTTGCAAATTGGTTAATCAGTAATATAAGCCTTCAAGAGGATAGATATGTTATTTCAGTACTTTCTAGGGTCTATATTCATATAATCATGAACGTATAACATAATGTGCTTTGGGATCCAAGTATAGATATTACTATAGTGTAAGATACATATATTTTTTGTCAATCATATCCCTCGGATAGGATTAAACAACAAGGATAATACATGAGATTTTGTTACATTTGGACGACCATGCCCGTCTCCTTTACCATACATGAACTGTGCCATCCTAACAATGTCCATTGCATAGTCCACGGACTCTCGTAGGAGCTGAGATTTAGCACATGCACGTTCTTTGTTAAGTTTCTTCCATGTTTCCATAATTAAGTTTTTGATATATCTTCTAGCTTCATCTTCAGTTGCACCACTTTCATGCATGTAACACTGGATCGACTTTGGACTATCTCCTCTTTTCATTTCATCCTTAAACAAACATGAGAAAGAATAATTAAGGTATTAATTTTTATATGAAAAGCAAAATAAAACCACACGTTTATATATTAGTGAGCGTTCATACTGAGGATGTTGCCAAGTCATCAGCAAGTCGAACAATTAGCGCTGCATGTTTAACTATATTCTCTGTTTCTTCAAACCATTGCAGGATCTCTTGAGTTGAAGTAATAGATGTTGAAACCTTAATATGCATTAGCGTTAGAGGAGTTCCTATTGTTATACAAGCATTATCCAAGTAGTCTTTCAGTGTTGGTGTATGTCCACTATGGTACCACCTTGCTTCTAGAAGGTATGCCTTACATAAATCTGCCCACTGCAATATCACAATCCTTCATAGAGTAAGAAAATCTAGACTATATTCACAATAACAATATAATCACATAAGCGTATAGTGGTAAGTGTGTGATTATCCTCTAAACATGATAAGACCTGTTTTGTCAGCCCTAGGTCCCATGAGTTTCTCTCAACGGGTTCTCATGGTAAAAGATAATTAATAAAACATTCTAATAACATATGAAAGATGGATTAGTTACTGACCGCTTTCTTTAGGTATGGAAGGACGAGGATTCTCGTGTTTATAAATGTGTTATACGCGATCTCGTTTATTGTATTGTAGAGTCCAAGGAAGCATATCTTCATATAATCTGGTAGTTCCTCGATTGCGTTTATGTCCCATCTAAGTATTAGAAACTTTTTAGTTTTCAAGAAATCTTTGCTAGTGAAGTAGGAGTATTTTTAACTAGCATATACCTGCTGATGACATTTGTAAACCGTTCAAGTTCATTTAAAGTACCATACACATCATAGATATCATCAATGGTAGTAATCATGGCATTGACCTTTGTTATATTTCTCCTTCCTAGACTGAACCCCGGTACATAGCTATAACCTACGGTCCACAGAAAACACTCCACCAGCCGGTCACGAGCAAAGGTTAACTTCTTATCCCAGCTTGTATTTCTCCACCAACTATCACCATTAGTGCGATTGGGATTAGTAAATAGTTTGGGCGTGATAGATACGGGAGAGAATGATACCTTGATGTGTGTTTTAGATCTTCGATATGAACAACTTGAACCATATTAAAATCCAGTTTTGCGAGCTCGATCAAAGCTGGATTCATGTAACTTCTTTTCTCATATACTTCAATGAACCATCTTGCTTCTACCCGCGGTACGCGCCAATGCAATGGAACCTCCAAAGCATGACCTGCTAACGGTGCTATACTCCCATTAATCTCGTCTAGTTTTTCTTTTAGATATTTTGTCGTCCATTCTTTGGCTTCATCCAATATGCTCTCGTCTTCGAATGAATGATGAGATGCCTCGTATAAGTTCAAAATCCCGACCACATCCTCGTAGCAACATGGGTTAAGATTCTTTGTCTTGTCCTTAAAGTTGCTAAATATGTCTAAATACATAGAAATAACAAGGTTAATGATTGATTTGAGGGATTTATCTAAAGCTTAGTAATATAAAAGGATTTATTATGAAATTTTATAACCTTGTGGTACTGGATAACCATGTTGTCTTAATAGTCGAAAGCCAAGAGATTGAAGGTTCAAATCAGTTGTATTCCACTTGTTACGTGTTTTGTAGTAAATCATGTTCAAGACATCAGTTATCTCCTCCTTGAAATGATACGAGATCCCAAGTCGTTGCAAATCATCTACTAACTCGAGGCCACTCAAAGGATCTTCCACCATACTATGTTTACGTATCATCGCCTTCACTACTTCCTTCAAATGATCTGCTCTAGCTGCATAATCTTTTCCCTGTATATATTAAATTCTTTAAAATTAGCTCATAAAACCTCTCTGAATAAAAAATAGGGGAAACAATAATCTTAGTAGTGTTGAACGGGTCATGTTGACACGAACATAAAAATTATGTCAAACATATGAACCTGAATGCAATATCATTTTTCATGAGTTAGTCGCAAAAAATAGACTGAATTTCGAGTTAGGGTAGTGTGGTATACAAATTTCAAACCCTTGAATCTTACCGAGCATTCAGTAGAGAGTGATTGAACTTGATCATCGGACCATAGTGACGACTCATAATTCGCTGATCTCCGTCCAACAAGGGGCTCAGCCACAGTCGATTTGAGTTGTGATGAGTTTATTGACTTGCACACATAGAATCGTCTATGCGCCACAATAATATCTTTGCGCACCAGAACGGGACATGAAAAGCAGGACATTGAAGCCATGGAAAAGAAGAGTTTTAGAAAGTAATAAGTTTTTCATTAGTATGTATAGAATGTGTGATGTGACTTAATGAACAAATTTAGCCAAACGTTGTCAATCATAACGTGTAACGTTTTGTGTGATGTAGTATTTTCACACGTTCTATTGATTACATTATATATAATGTGAAATGTTCACACAATATTCACAGTTCATTTATAAATCCTCATGCATTAGGTGTAAGAATTTAATGCATCTTATTATTATTATTTATTTGGTTTTCTCTATACATACTATTCGGTTTAAGATTATAATTAAATGTGAGGCGCCAATGAGTTTTAAATCAACTGGTTTAGGAGGAGGCACCCTATGATTTTCCAAAGTGAAGGGCATGGGTTGGAGTCTCACTATGTGTAATATGCTTTTAGTGGGTCAAGGGTTTTATCACAATGGGCCTTTAGGTGGTGGGTTTTTTTTGGAATGGTGGGCGAGCCGGGTCACCAACGTTGTTTGTGTTTGCGGGCATGGGTGGCCTTTTGCCATTGGGTTTACCTGGGTGACCAGGCTTAAAAATTATTCGTTGGCCGTTCAAAAAAAATTAAATGTGAGGCTAGCTTGGGGATAGATATCACATGGACCTAATGCCAAAATCAAAGTTTAAATCATGGAATTCGTTATAGGGGTGTTCATAAACTATTCAAGCCATCTAAACGGCTGAACCAAAGGCTTGTGAGCCGGTTTAAAATATATCTATAGTTCAAATTAACCATAAAAACCAAACCATTGAAACTAGGGCTGCAAACGAACTGTACGTTCAGCAAATAGTTCGTGAACTGTTCGGTGGGAAGTTCGTTTATGTCGTTCGTTTAGTAAATGAACGAACACGAACAAGAAAATTCTGTTCGTTTAGTTAAATGAACGAACATGAACACAAGCTGCGTTCGTTCATTTATGTTTGTGAACGCTCGATAATGTGTTCGTTTGTGTTCATTAATGTTCGTGAACTTTCAATAATGTATTCGTTTATGTTCGTTAAGGTGTTTGTTTATATTCTTAAAAATTGTGTTATATCAAGTATTTTATGATATTATGTAAATTACTTATTTATTTTTTATTGATTTTGTGTAATGTTTGTAATAAAAAATGTAAATTTCATTCTAAATAAACCTATAATCATTTGTATTTCATTGTGTTCATGAGTTTCTTTGTGTTTATTATGTTCATGAACATTTGTTTGTGTTTGTTTGCTTTTGGTTGTGTTCATTTGCGTTCGGTAAGTGTTCGTGAACATGTCATGAACATGTACATTTTCTTAATGCAAGGACACAAACAAGAAATCTTGTTCGATAAGTGTTCACCGACAAGTTTATTTCTTAACGAACGAACATGAACAAGGCCTTCTTGTTCGTGTTCGTTTGTTTGTGTTCGTTCGGTTCGTTTACAGCCCTAATTGAAACAATAGAAATTTGGCTGGTTTTGTGATTTGGAACGTGAAACTGACCGTATAAATAGACCAGCTACATACAAGTATATATGTGAGTGTATTATGTTGTATATCCATATTTTGAAAAAAATGTGGCCATTCTAGCTTTTAAAATGCAAAAAGCTTTTATATAATATTGTAGTACGATACATTGTAATAGCAAGGGTGCAATTTTTTTAAAATCTCATTGTAATTTTAAGGAAAAAAAGAAAACAGTTACTTCATCTGAATACAATACAAAATGTTCCATAACAAACAAAAAAAGAGATCAAAGGGGGAGCAACGGTGGACGAATTATACATATAGAACAAACCTCGTAAATTCGTGATCATTGACAATGCAATTAGCTTTGAAAATGGTAACTAAAAACGACAAAACAAAACTGTATAAACCTTAGGCCGCTTTGGTTTACGTTTATACAAAACCATTAAACTTGTGGTTTACACATAATTCTTAATTGAACCGGACCATAAACACTCGTGATCCTCCTCCCCAAATCCTATTTTTGACATTTTTTATTTGCCATTTCAACTATTATAAAACAACTAAATAAACTACCTTTTAATCAAAACGTACTTCTTTTGATTTTAATTAAAACAATTTATATTTATATGTAAATCAGTGACTTTTTCATGATTTACCACCGCCATCACGTTTTATTTAACCCTTTTCCTTTTTATCTAGAGTTCGAATCTTATCTAAGCTTTTGTTGTTGTGGCAATCGATGTTTCGACTTAGCTTTTTATTAGGTTTGTTTCCGAGTATTGGTAAGGCAATCGTTGTAAAGTGTGCGTTTATGAAAAGGGTTTGATTTTTTTAATACTTCAAGGATGTTAAATTTTTGTTGTTGTTTTATATGTCGTAATGCACGGGGCATAATATTTGTTTTTTCTTATAGATTAATAAACAAAATATTCTTTTATGTAAGAAAATTGGATTCTGACAATTAAACTATCACATATCTCCTTTTGACCTATAGTAATCGTTTTAACTATCATACTATTTATTATATAAATCGATCAAAATGCATATAATTTTAATATATCTAAAATTTATTATTAAAAATATAATATTTGTAGTTTTTTGTCTAAATGCATTTATATTTTATAGTTTTTTTTTTCTAAAGTTATGATAGTCTTTCGTATAGATGCATATATAAAACCTTTTTTAGGCTTTTTGATTAATAAACCGAAAAAAGGTGTGAATTCAAAGAGATAGCGAGAAGGCGGAAATGACTGATGTCGGAACAAGAATCGATCAAATGGCTAAAAGTACTAATAATAACTAAAGATGATAATTAAAACAAAAGACTCCAAAAACAAAAGTTAATCAATTCAAATTCAGTTAAAAAAAGATTATTGGATTATAATAATCCAACATTCATATATTGGTCGGAAATATTAATTTATGAAATATTTACATACACTTCCAACTTTGAGTTTATTTTCTTTCAACGATCTTTTACTAACTGAGAGTTAACACCCGTTAGTTTTTTTATGAAATGATGCCAAATTTGAGCTATTTTTCAACTCCGTCGTCTCTAAGCCTCTATGATATTCGTTTATTGGTGTCTAGTTTCCATTGTCACTTGAAATCTACCTCCAACGAATCAAGTGGTTTAGATTAGGAGGTGAAGATTGACCGGTTTCAAGGTGTAGAAATTTCAGATTGATGGATCTATTGATTGATTTTAACCTTCTACTTAGTGTTTGGCTATAGAAATAGTCTACGTCATCAAAAACTAACGGTGTTAACTTTCAATAAGCAAGGGATCGTTGGAAGAAAATAAACTTAAAGTTGAGAGTCTCTATAAACATTTTTTGAGTTGTGATTAATGCGATTATCAAAATCCAATAACCCCTTAAAAACTTATTCAAAACCTAGATCATAGTGTGTGTTTGGGATTTCTTATTTAAGTCTAGAAGGACTATTTGTCATAAGTCCTTATTAACTTATAAGTTTTTAAAAATGAGTTTCTAAAAAATATTTGGATTAACTTATTATAATATTAGTCAATAAATTATATATATTACTAATTTTCAACTTAGTTATGCATATTTAGTTGTACATCATGCTGAATAGGTTGTATTTTTAAAAATTACTAATACTTTTAACTCTAATAGTTTTTATCTTTTATATTTAACACTAATTCTTTTTCACTTTCAACTTTAATCTCATATAATTTTCATCTTTTATACATTTTTAGTTTTTATATTTCGATCTAAAATTTATTAAGTTAACATGCCGCAACATGCGTATGCGGTTTAAAGTTTGTATCTCTACTTTTCTGTTTAATGGTCCTGTTGTGTTTTATGTTTTGATCTGATTTTTACACATTAACAAGCCGCATCAGACGTGAATAGTTTAATGTTTTTACGTCTATGTTTTCTTTTCATTTTTATTTCTTTTGTTTTGCAAGTCTTTCTGGTGTTGGGGTCGCTAGCAACAGTGTAACATTAATGTTATTTAGCATGGTTTTGCGTCCCGCCGTAACACGGGGGCATAATACTAGTTGTTTTCTAAAAGACATATTTTTTATAAGTCAATAAGTTGCTAGTGTTTGGGATTGCTTATTCATTATATTATATACTTTGTTCTCTCTTGCATATTGAAAAAGAATTACAATATATATAACAACAAATTCGTTTACATGTTTTATAATATTTTGATTAGACCATAATAATATGAGAGTTATAATAAAAAATATATTCAATATAAAAAGTCTAAAAATGATGGTGCTCTTGACATGTGTCTTTCTATTCTTTTAAGTAGGATGATATTTTAGTTATTATATCAAATACGTTAGTTTATTGTGTTTTATACGCTCATCGCTTTATTGTTTCAAATATTAGTTCATTGTGTCATATATATTACGTCATTTGTTATGTGTATATATCATTATGTTTTATGTATTAGATAATTTTGTGTTATTTTTATCATTGTTATATAGATTATATAAACTTGTTATCTATCATTGTGTTTTACAATTAGAGTTACATAATAATATAATTTCACCAATATATATTTTTTAAACTTATAGTGAAGATAACACAATGTGTTATATTTATTATTGTTTTTTTATAGATTATATAAACTTATTGTTATCTATCATTGTGTTTTACAATTAGAAATATACAATAAGTTATCACACATATGTATTTTTCAAAACTCATAGTGTTTAAAAGAATGTAATGACAATCGAAAAACACAATGAGATATTGTGTTATTTGGTTACTTTTTTAATGTATTAGATTAAGTAATTGTTAATTTACCATTATGTTTTACATATTAGAGATACATAACAATGTTATTCTAACGTTATATTTTTTAATACTCATCATTTTAGGAAAACACAATAATATCTAAAAAAACATGATAGTATTAAGAAAAAACATAATACCTAATAAAAAGATACAATGAACTGCACTAAAGGCGTATAACAAGATATGAACTTAAAAATGTGAAATAACTTATTAAATTTTTATATAACAATATTGTACTCGTTTGAATATAAAAAAAACGTTCGTTTTTGTGGCGTAACTTTTATGATAAAAACTTATATTTCACATAAAAGTTGTGAATGTTTAAAAAATTGGAGAATTTTTAAAAAGTTAAAAAAAATGACTATTTATAAAATACACCTCTAACAAAATTTCTCTTAAAATTTAATTTTAACCATTGATTAAAAAAGATTGATGAGTAAGAATACTTCTCATACTTTTTAGTTTTAGGAGTCTTTTTATTTGAACATTTCCCTAATAATATTACATTCACATTGTTAAAAAAACATCTAAATGCACAATAATAACAAACTAATGTTATACCACATTCATCTTTGTGGTTCCATTATATCTCGCAGAATAACATCTCTTATCGTTGTCGTATGCATAACATCATCATACGTACAATTTGTAGCCACAATGACGAGTGGTAATGTTTAAATGTCTCTTTTGGTATGCGAGGAGCACAATAGCACTAGTATGCCCACATCGGAAATCCGATTTATAATAACGAATGTTCGCACCTTTATATGAAGCAAGATATGCTTTACTATGATCCGACATCAACAAAATAATATCTATCAATAAATAAGACAAGCAATTGTTAGTTGTTTCAAACAAATATTAAAAACATATAAATTGTATTACTGACTATACTAATTACCCTACAAGATTAAAAATGATTAAATGGCTAGACTTGTTGCAAACAAAATGTAAAAAAAAAGTTCGAAAATTCTAACCTTCTGCAAATATAATAAAAATTATCCACGTGACATTTGGTAGAAAAATCAACCTAACCTAGCATCCCATGTTACATCTAACAACACCTATATATAACTATAAGTTAAAAACTAAAGATTAACTATCACATGGATCTTTGCTAACTAACGTAGTGATTACTACCTTAAACTACACTTATACACACGTGTGAACACCTTGACCCATAAGATATAATATAAATAATATACTTTAGTATGTTTTAATAAATTATTAATTAAAATAACAAGATCTATAATAGATACTTAATTGGCTAATTTACTTATTTAAAATCATTATTATTTAAAAAAAGATAGAGATAAGAAACACATATTTAATATTAACCACAAGCTATCACGTGCTCTAATATTTCATTTATTATATATATAGATATAGATACGATGTATACATCAATAATTTGAGATAACATAAAATCATATGAAATGGCTAACACTGTTTAATAATGTAAATATATAATTTCATTTTCGTACAATATCAACCTCATTATTTTCTAAATAGTTAGGCCTTAATGCCTTACTCATTTAAGATAGGGTCACTTATTTGACCAAAAGATAGCCACGCAATGGTATTTATGCTTCATATTTGAAAGTAAATCGCCCCACAACCAATGGTAAAACATGTGAAAAAAACAACTCTTTTGTCATCATCACTCCTATTAGTATCACTCTACAAATTCATCAATGTCCCTTGCATCTTAAAGCATCCAATTTTTATGAGATTTGGATTCATACACAACTTATTAGATTTTATACACCATTAACACAAGGTCATTTTACAGGTGTACATTGCATTTACTTGATGTAAATAAGTTTTCAATATTAATGTTTTCAATATTAGTAACGTATCTAGATCCCTATTTTTATATATGATAGGTGCGAATGTTACATTGGTGCTCCGGAAGGATGTTTTGATCAATGGGTGTTAATTAACGATAGAAATAATGAATTTACCTCACTTTTCAAAATAAAAAAATATGTTTACATGTGGACCAATTAGAGCATTCACATCTGATTTTTTTATCTTCATGCATATTGTTATGTAAATTTTTTTTTATTTTTTTCTTTGTTTTTCAATTTAATAATACGTTTTATACATTCATCATTACTTTTTTTACTTTCATTCACTCACAATCACTTTTAAAAATATTAAAAAGTTATAGGGGTTGAACATGTTTCTCCAAATATATTAATGAACAATAATATTTTCTTTTTATTTCACTCATAACCACTCAAAACTATTATCTATAATGTAGAAAACTCAAAGCATTCAGAATGAATTTTTTTAAAAAATATGAGTGTGTTTTTTATATTATAAATAATGGTTTTAGTGATTATGAGTGGATGGAAAGAAAATGTTAGTGTTTATCTGTATATTTGAGAAAACACTGTTTAACGCCAATACATTTTTTAATAATTTTGAAAGTGGTTGAATGTAGAGGAGACAGAATAAATTATTGATTAAAGTATAAAAAATATATTTTATTAAAAATAAAAGATAAAAAAAATAATTTTTAATAAAATTATATTGATAAAAGATAAAAAAACCCCACTTACTCTCGGTCACGTTTTTGTAGAAAATGCACCGTAAATACTCTTACACATTGACATTCGGAGTTGTGGACTAATGCCATGCACACATTGTTTATACCAGTATGTCACTATAGGAAATTTAGAATGTCAAGACTAACAGAAAACAACAACTAAAATTCAGTTAGAAATCAGAAACAGAAGCAAAAATAATAAATTAGTCGAAAAAATTAAAACAATAAATCTTTCTACTTTAGTAAAAAGTATTTTTACCATAATCATCCTTATTATTATTTTTATATCGGTCTCCTATCAAATAATTATCTTAATTATTAATACTATTATTAATACTTCTTTTAAATTTAATAAATTAAGAAAAAGATCTACTCATTAATGCTATTTCTAAATAAATAAATTTTATAAAATAATAAATTTTTCTAAAGCATAAATTTTTTTAGGAATATGAAATATTTTAGAATTGGTATATTTAAAAAGTCAATTTTTAAAAACTAAAAATAATTAAATTTGAGAGTTATAATAAGAAAATTTTTAAAAATGATATTTTTATACGGTTTGTTTAAAACCAAAAAATTTATCTTTTGGAAAAAAATTAAAAAAAAACAAATTTTTAAAAAAGTTGATATAATTAATTTATTACCTATAATGATTTCTCATAAATAGTTTCAGTCATATCATATTTTAGACTATCATTTTCTAATTAATAAATTTTGTTATATTATTATTTTTATTCAACCCGTATAACATACGAGTTTACTAAAACTATTAATAAAATATAAGTGTACCATGAAACTATGAACGATCTAAATTTAATGTAAAAAAATAATAGCATTATACTTGAAATAATTTAAGAATGTTGATGCCACAGTGGAGTTTTGAAAATTGTCACACTTCTGCTTATATTTACAAAAACCACCTCAGAGATGGCTTATCGCTTTTGTTGTGTGATGGGCACACGTCCCTCTCTTCGCATATCTCATATGCGCACAACCTCCTTCCTTTAACAGCACAATCACCTTCTTTTGGGACTTTTGTGATATAAGTTCTTCTTTCAAACGATACAACCAACGACTCAAATCGATTTTTGCGGACGATTCTTGCGGATGATTCTTGCATCCAATTGGTTTTACGGATTGATTCTCTATGTTTCAATGTATTTTGTTCGGAACGAGTTGATTGTAGTCTATGTTTTATTACGCTACGTATGGCGCTCACCGCGCAACGCGCCAGATATAAAAACTAGTTGTGTATATTAGAAAGGAACCATCAAAATAAACGAACCTTTATTTTCTTATAGTTCTTTAAAATATTCTTTTGATGGTTTTAAAATTTAGTTTCTTTTATTTTCATTTCAATTCCATTATATTTTTAGTTATTTTAATTGTGATTTTTCATTTTTTAATTAGGTTTTAATCAGGTTTCATTTTTTAAATTGAGATTTCATCTTATTTATATTAATTAAATTTCTCTTAGCATATTTAAAGAATGGAAAAATTCTTAAAATATTTGTTTTCTCCCTAAATGTTCTATAATAATCAATTTTGTTCATTTGATTCAAAGAAGTGATATGACATCTAACGTGCTACAGACTAAATTCTAAAGTGTTATGGCATCTAATGTGTATTGTAGCATTTAATCAAGGGAAAATTACGAAAATAACAAATTAACCATTTGATTTATTATGATAATCATTGAGTTTTGAATTAACTAATTTATTCTATCAATTAAAATTTACACGTTATCAAATATTGTTGATTCAACGATACGTAGCTCATATGGTATTGCAGTATCGTTAAGTCAGCGATATCTAACCCACAGTCGAATTAAAAAAAATTGTATCATCACCGACTATACACACTTAAATTTGGTATCACTGGACGTTAGTTTCGATATTGTCGGTATCACCGCCGCTGTCTTTGGTATCTCCAGTGGATTCTTAATTCCGCTAGAATACGTGTCAATGTGACATACATTTGAATTAATTGAACAAAATATTTAAACCAACACAAATTTGCAATTATTAATTAATAATAAATTATACTGAGGTTTTGAACACAATTTATTACTTAAATAGTAATATCAATTTAAGTCAAATTTTTGGTGTCCCATGGTTGGGTTCATTACATATATGTCACTGGATAGTTTTTACATGAATTTATTGAAATACTAGTAAAATTCTTTTCTTGAAGCATAACATCTATTAAATTTTATTATAAAACATAATAACTACGTAAATTTAGAATGTAAGTTTTAGACGGATGACATTAATTATATTAATAATATTAGTAACAATAAAATTATTATTTAAAAAAAAGAGTATTTGTCGGCGATACAGAAATGTCACCACATCTTTGGTGTATCTCCGGCGATAAATATCTTTGGCATATCTCCGGCGATAAACATAAGTTATTGTATCTTTGACGTATCTCATAAATTTTTTTGCCACGTGGGCGATACCTCTATGCTTTGGTATCGTCATGTGGAGATACGTGCCGTTCAAAATTGAAAACCCAAAAATCAAAGGCTATTTGAGTAAAATTAAATAGTGAAATGACCATTTGTGTAATATTCCTTTAATCAAACATCACAACATGCTACGAATTGTTTAATTTTCTATGGTTACTTCAAGCGATGTTCGGTTTCAGTTCAATCTACCAAATGTTTTAACATATTAGCTAAAATCATCGTATGTTTAGCATAACCTAGAAAGACTCATGTACTTAAGTAACTTGCTATAATGTTGACTTACATTTCTTAAATTGTTTGTATTTCCACTATCTTATGAGTTACTCCTAACTTTAAAACAATTTACTTTTACTTTCCTTCTTTGTTGTCAATTTTCTTTTTGTTTTGGTTAACCAATTTTTTCACTTCGCACCCTCTTGGCCTCTCAAGTATTGTTTAAAAGGTTGCTGGATTTGTCCTTTCGGGCGTAGCGCCGCCTATGCAACATAAATTAGTTCGGAAAACGAGTCGGATTGTTTGTAATCTACAATTTGTCGCGACACGTAAGACACCGCCACAACGCGCGACGGTGTGAAAAAACTAGTTATTTATAAAATGTACTCCGAGAAGTACATATAAGTGATCATTTTATATTATAACTAGTATTAAGCTTCCCTGCGTTGCAGCGGGGGCGTAAAACAATGCAAAGTAGTAATAATGACACACACACACATATATATATACATATATATATATATATACATATATATATATATACATATATATATACATATACATACATATACTATACATACATATACATATACATACATATACATATACATACATATACATATACATACATATACATATACATACATATACATATACATACATATACATATACATACATATACATATACATACATATACATATACATACATATACATATACATACATATACATACATATACATATACATACATATACATACATATATATACACATATACATATATATATACATATACATATATATACATATACATATATATATACATATACATATATATACATATA